>LOND01000024.1:8938-38305 GCA_014220965.1 Paragonimus kellicotti
TCTTATGAATTCTATGGGAATCTGGAAAGTCAACAGTTGTCGAGCGATCGATGACGCTGATTCCTTGCGACTTGTCACATTCTGACTTGAGCCCGGTATTGTGGTACCCGTGAGCGTTTTGCGAACACAAACTTGAATGCGTTCGTTGAACCGTTCACATAACTGCCGCTTCGTTCTGCCTATGTTAGTGGTCCGGCCATCAGACTAGAATTCATAGATGATGTAAGATTTGACGTTGAGCGGTAGTGGTGTTTTCAGAGGTGGTGTTGGGATTCGGGCGGTGGTGCACAGCATGGCCAGTTGGGCTGCATAGAACGTACGTGAAAAGCTTGCTTCGACGATATTAGTTATTTTTGGTTGTGAGACAGTTCAAAAGTTTCTGCGCTCAAGTGACACGAAACTATGAATCCGAATGTCCTCCGAATTTGATATTAGGTTGACATGTGTGTTATAGTACACACACTCGGGTTCAGCAGTTGAACAACAGGAGTGTTAGGTAAGGCTGCTCGGTGAATAACGTACGCAGAAGGGAAGTAACAACGGTACCGTTATGGTCCCGTTGACAATTATGGACGAATATGGTGGACGCTGCAGAAGGCTGGTTTTAACACCGGGAAAACGGGAGGTCATCAAAGCCTCGCACAGGGTCATTGAATACGCATAACCCACAGAGGAGGTCAGGTGAGCCCACCTTTCTGTTTACGGAATCTGGAAACTACTGAAGACGGGCGCATGCTTAATGCAAACTTTTGATTGTGATTCGCGTTTGTCAATCTTCGGTGTGCCCCAGTGCGGTAACAGCATACCTGGGCAATGTGTGCTTTTTTACCCGGATCAGATGTTGTGCAAATGGGTTGGCCACCTATGTAATTACCGGTGGAACGCACGTCAGACAACAGAATGCCCTGGCCATGATAGCTTTAAAGTAGATAGTTTAACTTTCAGACGCATTATATCAATTGCACATTTAAAACTGTTAATGACTGTTGTGTAAACATCATTACTACCCAAACTACATTCTCCAGTGAAACTTATGTCACCGCCGGAGCCAACTGAAATCATTCACGCAGCGCTAACCTGTAAAATGCTGTCTCGTTTTGAGTAACTCGAACAAAGTGCGTTATATTGGCGAAAAATGATTTAATGTAGCCCTAGGTAACATAGTTCTTTATTCAGATACTATACTGTTAAAAACGTACAATATATAGGAAAGTAGATCACAATCGTTCAACAAATAAGTAATAACACAATAAACGTCATAAGCGAGGTCAAACCTTTGCCTATTGAGGCAAGCACAGGTCATTCGTGAAACCTTTCCAAACAAACAACGATGAACTTTATATCGAGAACGATGCCATTTCAGCAAAATACGGTAGACGTGTGTGTCTTCGACTATCCATTACATTAGCCGAATCTAATCAAACTCTGTATTTAGCACTAGTCTACTGATCCATCTGCAAGTTGTAGGGTCATGGGTAGTTTTTAAGTACTTCGGCGTTTCCGTTCAACCTAACCAATAAGCTTTTCTTCGTGCCACTTCTCAAGCGCACTGACGATGGTAGATTTGGGAAGGTTTGACGAAACGGCGCATATGAAAGATGAGACGGAGGGCTGTTTATGTGAACGGACAGTGAACGATGTTGCAACTTTTGCATCCACGAAAGGGATTTTTGTAACGAAACTACCATCAATCTTTTTAGTGTAGAAAAGGGTAAACGTACACCTCCGGTGTGTTGGCAGCGATAATTCTTGTCACTCCACTTGCGTGTTTCTTTTCACATACTTTTCGCTTAGCCGTTGGTTAGCCGAGTAGCATGTTGTATGTTCTCAGCTTGTGCTACGTTAAAGTTGACGGAACTGTATTTTTCACATTCAGGGTTACGACAGCGTTTATCGTACTGGTTAGGAGAAGAGCTATTGAAATGCTTATATCTTCCTGTTTGGGAAAGTTTAGAGTAAACCACTAACTCTATTAGTGCAATCGCTTCAAGAGTTAACAGGACGTCTAAGAAAGCAAATCGGCTGTCTCACTCTTCACTTTGGTTTCACTTTTGGCAAACACATGTAGTGGCTATAAAAACTATGCCTTCTGTAAGTCTGAAACTACAACTTTGATTGTTGACACATGCGGTTTCGAAAGTGAGGCCCAGAGTACCGTCCACTGCTAACCAAGCTAACAGCTGAAAAAATCGGTCAATAAAAAGAAAAAGAATATTTCGTATACAAATAAGCACCAACTTTTGTGGGCAACTTTTGGGACAAACTTGTACATGTTTGATTCATTGTGTGGCGTACAGAGAGATTGATTGACGTTCGAGTTAGACTGTATAACACTAACTGTATAACACAAGCCCTAAAGCCTCTAATTACTTCAGCAAATGGTAGGCTATCTTTTACTAAATGCATGCCCAGACGGCTTTAAACTGGTTTCAGGCGATTCACTGGCCAATTAAAAGATACTGACATAAAAAATCAATCGCAGAATAAGTGGATCTCAAAGAAAATTGTTTTAACCGCATTGGGCTGTCGCTGAACCTGCGTCCAGTACTTGCCACAAATTAAAACCAGTGCATAATTCCTAGTAACAACACAGCCGGTGATCTCAAACTGTTTAACACAATACAAAAGATTAATCAACTACTGTTTTATTTAACAAAAATCGACCATTTACGTAGGAATTGGATTTAATGCTTCGGGGCTTGTATGCAAATATCCGTGTGATCTGTGTTCGTTTTAACGCATGAACCGAATAGTTTACAAACACTTAGTTGCAACTCGACATTTGTTTCATGTGAATACATTGTTCAACGTCCGTTACTTGATTGATGCGTGTCTGGCACGCGAGGTACGTTAGCAAACGGTAAGCCGCGTCGCAAGCCGTTAGTCAAATCATCACCAAGGGAATTAAAGTTACAGCCTATGCCAACTTGGTAGCACAGACACATCGTCACTTGACCCAGGAGTTGCAGTCATTGAGTCTGCACGAGGTTAGTTGACCTACTTTATCGAACGGTTGAACTTTATTAAGTCGTAAGATGTGATGGATGCCTGCCGATCGGTTTTAGTTAACCAGAAAAGAAATTGCAAGTTTTAACATGAAGAGGAAGTTCATTTTACAACTGCATCCTCGCCAGGTTCGCCAAAATTGCTGTATTCCTTAATCATCCTTTTGGTTTCAACGCATCCGTGATTTTGTGGTAAATGAAGAGCTAAGTCTTACATGTCTCTCAAAATCGTTTGAAAGAGAACATGAGTCTAACAGTTATTCGTAAATTGTAGGGAGCTTGGTAATTCGCCGCAAATGTCACTCGTGTTTGACCGTACACTTGACATTCAGCCAGACTTTTTAGTCGGACCCTTCTGAAAAGAATCACTAAACTGGAAGCTCGCTCAAGTTAGGACTCGTCAGTTATCAATTACCAAAGCAGAGATTTCAATTCAAACTATGCTTTCATACGGCAATCGTGTTGACTAATGTAGAAATAATATCTCATCAGACACGACTGAGTTATCGCAAGCAAATGTCTGGTCACACTAGCATGTACGTGAAGGTCAATGTCACCTCACCTCCGGAAGAGACATAGCAACTCTCCTGTTAGTCACAATGATACGAGTTATGCTCAAGTCAGAACTAAAGAAATCATTGAAATTTTGAATAACGTTTTAATTATTGTTAGGCACTGGGCATTCCGTCATTCCCATTGATCACACTCAAAACTATCTGCAGCTTTACATTGGACCGGACTATTTGGCTAGCAATTTTGAAGTAAGAAAACCTTAGGTCCGGGGTTTTGTTTCGTTTATGGTCCGACACTTTTTTAAGAATTTAGACCAGGGGGTTAGAAAACTAACGTCGTAGATTGTTACGCAGTATGACGGTTCGCACACTGCAAACACAAATAAGTAACTTGATATATAAGGGGCGATGAGGACAACGAATGATGTAGAACATAGGAGAACACCAATACCAAAAGGAAACTCGTATCTATTTACATGCGTTCAGGTTAACATTAGAAAAACGCCACGTCTCGGTGAGAATGTCCACGGATTTTGGGGAGTGTGGACCTCTGACTGCGCTTTTGTAATGTTAAGGCCCACAGAGTAAGGTTGAGTGTGTCAAAAGACGAGAGTGACTACGTCTTCGTGTTAACAGTGTGTATGCGGGCTCTAAACTGGCGAAGAAAGTGTGTACTATCATAGTGTAGCTGATAGGCTTATAGCACACGAAACGTGTATTACACATGTTATATGATATAGAGCCATATGTATTTCCTAATGTATTGGGACAAAACAGGGGCAGAATTCTGGCGCGTGGATAACAAGAAGGGTAGTGTGCACACGGGTTATCCGTCATGTAAACGAAGTAAGATAATTCCTTTCATCAGCGAACTCAAAAGTATCTCTAATATAAATGTTTATTTACTGAAGTTGCGGCGCTTCTGGATAATACGCGCACATAATGTAAGGATCACTCAGGTACGTACATTATAATGCTTGGGTGGAAGATGTGCCGGTCAGGGTACATAGTAGGTTGTAGATCAGCGCTCACTATCAAAAATGGAACCTATTTCGTAATGAAATTTGTAATGGAGAAAGTGCACACTTGTTGAAACGATTTGTATTCTCAGTTTGCATGGTGACTGTACTCCTGATTATCAGCACTTTTGGTCACTTTTCACCGTGTTCAACTCAGGTTGTTTGCTAGGTTGGTACACAGAAAAGCAGGACTAATTTATGTCCAACACTGGAAAAAGATTTTGAAATCCAACCTATTCTTTAATAAACGAATAGATCCATCTAACTAGTTTGTTTTCGGGAATAGAGTGAAATGAAGAAAATTATCAGTTATTCGAGAACAAGCTCAGTTACAAACTTGTCAATCAGAAGAATCACCAAGGACGCTCAAGTTAGGCAATCTGTCTAGGCGTTAAGAACGATAAACTATGCTGAACACCAAGTGAAAGGCTTTTCGGAACTGACTTATTTTGGTGTAGCTTGTGCTTAGTTTGTAGGATTTTTCAGCATTCTCCTGGCTAGGTGTTGACTTCGAGTATTAGTCCCGAAACTACTAATCTCCATTGTCTCGTGTAAAATATAAGGTGGTGGACTGTGAAAACCATGGATGGTTTGTCTAAATGAACGTCATCTGTATTTGCTCATCAGGATTATTAAGGGGGGTGATAAGACAAATGATGTAATCAGCAAGTTGAAGAAGATATGAGTTTTTGTTGACTGAATTGGTTGACCATTGCACTGGGCCAATCGTTCTCAATACACAATACAGTGCCTTCAGTTTTTCGCACGCAGCATCCATTTTCCACTCCAAAAACCCATCTGGCTAAATGCATCAACTTCCTTTCTGAGTTGTTTTGTTACTGCCCTTGATTCGGGAAGTTACTAACGCGAGAACAGTATTTCACATGCTTACAGGTTGTTTGGGGAAGGGAAAAAACGGCCACTCGGCCGGTTATATCTTATTTAGCCCCCGTAGTTGACCCTCGCGAATCTGATGTCGCCGTGGGCATGATTAAATTAAGAACTAAGTGACCAGACGAAAAACAGTAATGATTCCTAATACTGTAGGTGCTACGCAACCATTGGATAAATAGTTACAAGATGACACAGTGTCAATTTTTGCATTCACAACCTAGCCCACGAACTCGATTCACAGATTAAAAGTTATTCAAAATTCATTGTAACATTCGCATTCGGGTAAATGATTCAGCTAGCCCATTCCAGAAGGAGGTGCTACACTCAATTTTTGATCTTACTGAAACTAATCAGCAGTACGTATTTTAGTACGGACCGAAATTTTTACCCTAATACTCGTGATTGCGAGACGATCATAGTGACCACTACCCCACTGACATCACAGTATGCAGGACCGAATCATCACGTCATTGTTGAACACACTGAGATGACTAAAGTGTGTTGTAACTGGTTTACAATTACAAAACTGATATTATGGCTGTCGACCTACTCACTGTGTAGTAAAGAGTGGTAAACAAAAGTGATTACCCTGAAAAAGCAATCCTAAGTTACTGTTATTGCTTGTAGATCGCTTTTCAAACATTGTTGATCAGATGAAGAATTAAGATAGCATTTCAAAAGACAAATCTTATCTAGAGTACGGAGATGAACATAAGGGTTCCAGTGAATAAGTCCTGCGAATTAAACATCTTTGGAGTTAAAAACAGAAAAGAACTTCATCCACTCACTCAGGTGAGTTGGATCGAGTAGAGTGGGCTGAAGTACAAGATTGAACGCCTGGTAAACGCTGTTTGGTTCCTAGCATGATCGACCTGACCGTAAACCTTCTTGCGTACCGAACAACGGCTACCGACTCCAAAATTGTTCGTCATCACGCTTTAGGCATGGCACACTAATTTAAATAATACCCAGGTGATTAGGTGACAGTCTATAACTACGGATTATTTCAAAATTAGTACATCAACCTTTATCTTTAGACGCCCAATGATATGTTATACCAGATGAGAGGCACTTCGTGCGCAAGCCCTGCTCATTGTAGCCCGTTGCGCGACTCGTATATTGTTTATCTCAAGGATGGTACCATGAGTCAGCGTTGCCAAGTGATCACCAGAACAAAGTTAATGAATGGTAAATGAGGACCAGGAGAGTTATTCCAACTTCATGTTGTTCATAAGACACTTGCGTTCGTATTGAGCACGCGAGCAAAGAAACGCTAATGGACGCAACCACGGTGCAGTCACTAGTAAACAGTAACTGTACGTCCCTACACACAGACCTACGGAAAATGAACCAAAAACGACTTGCGGGTTCTAGCATTGAAAATCCACAAAAATAAAAGCATGACACTCAAAATATTCACGCGCAAAAACTACGGCGTTGAAAACGTCGAACTGTCAGACCGATCCTGCTTAACCAAGTGATGCGTTAAATACAAACATCCAACAAGCTCTGCCCATATACAACAGTGGGAACCTTGGTTGTAATAGGTTTTCCAGCTTGAATCATTCACGCAGTGTTTGTGCGCACTCATTGTTAGCTAGCAAACCTATGATTTTATGACAGAATGTGCATTATTAAACAGCACGCTTGTTTTTTCTGTCCCGTACAAACTGCAATGCTAATTTGTCCCGACTCTCGGTGGTGCAATCAGCGTTTGTTATATTCGAATAGGATTCGTTAGCGAAAAGCAGCAAACAAGACACGAAGCCAGCGTTCATCCGATTCTGGTTGGGTACATACGTGTGGTTGGAGAACGTTTATTCAATCTTGTCTAATTTGAGTTTAATGGTCCAGTGGGGAACACGGTGGTCTGATGGAAACGTGGCCCGTGTCAGAACCACTGCTGTATTAATGAATTGTACTTCCAAGGAGCTCTAAAAACAGCTCAACTAGATTCTCATTTTTCTTTTCTAAAAAGGACTGCTGAAAAGTCTGTAGCAGTAGGAAAGCCTCGATCAGATGTAAATATGGCTTCACTTGAAAATAAAGAGAACCTCAGCTACTGCTCAGTAGATGAAAGTTTATTTTTGGTATCAGTTATAACTAGAACGCACAACGGTTTTCTAGTAACAGTTACTATGCAATCTTGTAGGCTAGTTTGAAAACACTGATGCAGAGATAAACCTGCCTGTCCATTTTTTGATTGCTAATTTGATTTCGAAACCCCAAAAATTTCGCGGCTAAAATAGTTTTAATTTAGATATAGTTGTTTAGATTTGAACAGACGGTATGTTTAGTGCCAGAATATAGTTAGAGGTCACCTGATTGGCTGTTTACATGGGGTAATTGACAAACGTTACCAATTTTTGAATATGCGTGGAACAGCCTGCACATCAATAATGGTTAACTGAACGCAGTAGTCGGGTTACTGTGTGTACGCAAAACGATAGGAATAAACGGGCATAGTATTTTATCTGCACTGAGAGGAATCATGCAGACTTTCTGGCTGAGAATACATGGAACGTTGGCGAGTCAGTATCGATTAGCACGAATTATATGACATTGAACGTTGCTTCACTTCTTCGGACTTCTCAATCTGTTTCATTAAGAAAGGGTAACATGTAAGGAAGCAACCATACTTCTCAATGGGCAAATGAATAGAATTACCGGCCGTGAAGAAAAGTATTACATAGTACTGCTGACCATATATAAAATGGTTATGAGCTCAGTAACATTCACCTACATGTAAATGTGTTACAGACGCTACGAACTTCATGTATCAAGTCTGTATATTCAACTCGTTGTTATAGGTTATAACGTGTATATAATCGTTTATGTTACACAAATTTATTTTAACGTTTGTGACTGATATAACCGCTCGTCAATGGCTTTCACTATAATTTCAGTTACTCCTGTACTTAAACCGTCCAACGCGGTGACTTCCGCAGTGAGCGTGAAGACAGAAATGCATACGTAGAGTTCTTTTTTTCTCGTGTGCAAACCGGAAAATGAAGTCACGCAAGTAAGTTACGTCCGTTGTTTCAGTGTAACTAGCATCAACTTAAAATCGCCTAAAATTCCACTTTTCCTCCTGTTCCCATTTACTCAGAATAATACCTAGTAAAATAAGACAAAGAATCTGTATAGTATAATACAGTATTTGAATAAGGCGCACGGAAAATGTATTTACACATGATCGCTATTTCCAAGCCCATGACTCTTCGTTCTCAACTCAGACGGTCCTCCAGGATTCAGACGATATGCGTGTCAAATCCACTGTAGGAAAATCATAAAAGATAAAAGCCCCTGGGCTCATGGCATGTCACATGACGTCCAGTGTGTCACCAACAAATACACACGACATTATAAGAAAGTTTTATTTTTCTGCTACGTAGGATGTAGGTTATTTTACAAGCCACCACGAACATTTCCACTGGGAATACAGTGAAATTAAGAGATTATTTTACAAAAAAGTAAAACACCAGCGACTAGCTCAATTCGTTCGAAAGCCTAACAAACCCACTCCATAAAAATGCTTTTAAAGCGACGATTTGAAGTATTTGGATGTGATTAGATTTAAAAAGGACAGGTTATAGTGAAAGAAAGCAGCATTTAAGGAATAGTTAACAATTGCTGAATCCCATAGGTTCTATTGCCAGTCAATATAGTTTGAGGGTTTTCGTCGCTTTGCTGTGAAAAAAGAACTTGGTAAACACAAAGATTGTCGAAATATTATCGATCGAAACTTAGCATCTGGTTCTGTAAAAGTAATGCTTATCATATTTTTTTCGTTCACTTAATTGATTTTGGCACACTTTCCTCACGTACACGTCTAAGATCAATAAAAATATAGAGACTAAATTCATACTGTTCATGTTGTTTGTGAATATTTTAATCAGTTGACTTAATTGAGTGCAACACTTCAACTTTTCAGAAAGGAAAACAGAGTATATTTGGTTCATAGTCCCAAATGTTTACATTCAAAGTGCAGTTTTCGAACCTACATTAAGTCGAGTGCCATGCACTTTTATATATTTCAATCATCAACCTGAATTTGGACAAAACTAGATACGCATTATTTTTTCATGCATCATCATTGGAAATTAACATTTCTGCAACCGTATAAATACTAGAATAGATAGATCTGTTTTCTTAGGTCGCTTTTGAAAACAGGCCAAGAAAAATTATGGAGTATTCAGTAAGCCAACGCCATTATATTAACACGACATGAAGACAGGCTGGTAAATATTAAAGTTTTCGCTCGTTAGCCACACTCAGAATAAGCTTTCAGACACCGTGACTCGAAGAACACTATGTGAATGTCTTGACCTGTTCTACTCAACTAGCTAAACGCGAGATAATTAAATCGCTCACATCACGACCTTTTGATATGTAAGCATCGGTAACACGGCGTTGCAGCCAGCTGCTTGTGCACTGTAATGTACGTCGTTATTGATGTACGATGTTTAGATTAGAAGTGACAGCAAATGAAGTTAGGTTTATATTAATTATCGGTAATCTTACTTATGATGATAAAGGAAATATGCGGCTTGATACAATTTTAACTCGACTTTTGAAATGAGCGACCTAAAAGCACGGTTTGCTCCTCTCACTGTGCGACTTTACTGCAGTTTTACGGCAGATTCTTTTGCAGCTTACGTAAAATCTATCGGCCTTCAATTGCTTGTTCTGTAAATTCTGCATGAGCCGCTAATATACTTCTGACGGCTGCTCATTTACAAGGGACATAGCGTGCCTGGTAGGGCTAGTTTTGAGATTTTGTGACCGCCAAAATAACTTTACTGAGAGTGCAGTGGGAAGATTACGAACAACTATTGTTGTTCTGTTGCAAAGTCATGGGAACTTTCGGTAACTGACGAACTGTTATTGGTAATACAGGGAGCAAACCACTGATTTGATCATCATCAATTTAGCCAAATGCAGAGGTATTATCTCACCTTTAAAGAGGCAACCCTTTACTGGGAAGCAACAAAGTTCTTGTCAATAAATTAATTAAAGCAAACCGTGGTGCCACGAGACTAATAAAATTGATTGGCACGTTCACATTCTGAAACCTGTCATTATCATTCAAAGTCGCAAGTGACCAGAATGTCTTAATTGTATATTCTTGCACAGGCGCTACATCGATTTGCATTTTTGATCAACTTAGAAATGATGAAACACATTTTGAGATTATATTGTGGAGACGCTCTCGTTCCATTAACGTCGATTGACCTTGCCGTACAATGGAAGTGGTCAGGAGCAGCACCTCTCGATAAATTATATCAAGTGCATTGAACAAACTGCACCTGGAAATCTGTCAAGATCCACGGTTATGCGCATTCTGTCAGGACAGCTCTAAGCTTTCTGATTCGGGCTGAACAAAACAGAATTTCGAGGGTTTACCTGAATCAAATCGGTTCCATACATACTGATTGATAGTAAGCAAAATTTACAGCTCAGATCCAAGAAGATTTCATGTTAGGAAACCAACAGTTGGCAATTAATATCCTGCGAAGCGGTAGCGCAAACGATTGAATCGAGAGGCACGAAAAGAGCCATATTGGAGTTTATCATGCCAATAAGTGAAAGGTCGTTGGGAATATGTTTTAACGCTGGATGAGTTCACGCCTCTAGCGATACAAAGTACGACACAATGGGTGGTGGATAGACGTCTCACTTAATGATCGGGTTTGAGTCCATGGACAGGCGTTTTATCATCACCCTACCCGTGAAACTTGCAGCAGTCAGACAACCTTAGCAAAAATTTTGTCCACAATTAACGTGCACTATCAGTTGAATAGCACTGATTTTATTGAGGCTCATTTTATTGAATACAATAAGCTTCTTGTTGATCCGTAACAGTCTGGGATTTTTGATAGACAAGCAAGACTTCCGGCCACCTCTATAATGCTGCACTACATCCATTTTGCGATCACTAATCTCTTCTGTGCTGCCATCCTGTCCGAATGTCATGCAGTAATAAAGTCATAGGTGGGTTCCTATTGAGAGATGCGTTAGAAACACAACTAAATGTCAAAATTAAATGTTGATTCCTTCAGTGCCGTTTAGGCACGGTTAAGTTTTAACTGGTGGTTCAAATAAACTAATGGATATAGACTGGAAGTACAGTCAGTATTACGCTGACCAAACCGGACTTCCTGTTTTCATGTTCAAAACATTATTCTATCTCGTTCCATCAAAACTTCTACTTCGTAATATACAGGTGACTTATTTTGTTGTTAGCGCGTTAACCACAACCTTGTAGACCCAGCAAAACTGAAGCGAGTTACAACGAAATACATATCCGTCCAGTTTCATCACGCATTTGTTGGTGGTGCATAACTGAACGGTATTGCTTCAGGAACCTTGCATCACTGATTCAGGACAAAGTCGAGAAGACGCTACGTAATAACATTACTGGTGAGTACTGGTAGACTCTGGTTTACCGTATAAACTGACCATCACTGTCGGCTAATCAAAACTGTTACATTCCAATAGGCTTTTGAGTTATTCCCTCTCTAAATGAAGCACTATGCCCGAGTTTCACTGTTACTAGAGGTCGTCGATAGTGTATATCCTTGTTAGGATCGTATGACCGGAACCACAGACCTCCGGTCACGAGGAGAACATGTTCATCACTGCGCCACTGATTTCACATTGAGCACGACTGAATCATTGGTTGATGTTAACAGGAAAGTTGCTGCCTTCTTTTGAGGTCATAATGCTATCAGAACATTACTTACAGGTGAATGAGGCTGATGATTCAGTCATGCCTAATGTGCGATCACTGGGGCAGTGATCAGCAAGGTAGTCTCAATAAAGCTGGGCCGAAGAACT
Source organism: Paragonimus kellicotti (assembly GCA_014220965.1). Lineage (NCBI taxonomy): Eukaryota > Metazoa > Platyhelminthes > Trematoda > Plagiorchiida > Troglotrematidae > Paragonimus > Paragonimus kellicotti. The sequence continues at coordinate 21,209 of LOND01000024.1, forward strand.
GTAGTCCCAGTCATGTGGTCGTGACAAGGATGTGCATCACTTACTGCAAAAGTGGGAGCTCGATTCCAGCTTCCTTTTCTTCACAAGAGGCTCCTCTGGAAAGTCCATCTGAACGTAAAAGCTGTGATCAAATTTGAGTGATTTCAGTTTATGTGACGATAATTCTTAATGAACCACTCATTTCGTTAGTCTTTCAGTTTGGTTGGGTAAACGAGTGAATTACTTTGTCACTCTCTGGCTCGTTTACGCTTCAAAGGTTCGATCAATTTAATGGAAAACTACTGAGGTATGTGGTGAGACAAGTTTCCGTTCGTTCTATCTGCACGAGTTTAACTGAAACTGTAAATGAACTGGTAAATTAGGTAAGAGTTGAAATATTTTACTGCGTTACTTACCAAGTTTCTAATACATCAATCTGGATTTTGAGAACGTACGCAGTTGGGTGGCTGGTTAGGTTTGATGAACCGCTACCGGTATAGTGTTGTGGTTCAGCAGAAGTGATCGATACAAACACTTTGCGCCTCGCTGTGGAGTAATAAAACAAAGTAAGTCAACATTCTCGTTCCATCTGATTAGCTGTGCTCGACAGACCTGCAGTGGGCGTCCCGAATGTTCCCTGTCGCCTTATCTTCAGAGATCCTATCGACAGCCGATGCGGACGAAATCTGATCACGTCATCGGGATTGTGTCTTTAAGAGACGTTTCTTCAGTCAGTGGACTTTCGCGACCAAACATAGTTACTCAGTTTGTGAAACATTTGACCCCTTTCCCAATAACCCAGCAGGATATGCACTACTGACGAGCTCTAATGAGAGCGAAACTCGAGTCTAGTGCTTCTTTTCGAAAGGGGCCGACTGGAAAGTCTATGGGAATGCGACAGCTGCGATCAATTGTGGGTGATGTTCAACTTGAAATAGTTAGAGTGACAATGACCACTCTGGGCCTATTTATCCTGTTCGTAGGCGTAACAAAATCGTGTTGGCCATTCATCCGGTCAGTAAGTTTTCGTTTGCTTTTTATCGACAACCTTCTAATTGTCACGTGATTTTACATAATTATACCATCCAGAGTTGGCAAATTAGCCTAAGAAGTTTGTTTGCGCAAACCATATTTTTCACCTGGCGTTGACTAAATAAACTCCTTCGGTTAACGTTTGTGAAGAAAACACTTTTCCCTTTGAGGGCACGCACAATAAACACCTAGCAATGAATATGTATATAAGTATGAACAAAAAGTTTTACTAGTGTGCAAAAGGTAGACCGCTCACAATATTGTTGTTATCACTCTTTACTAGAGACACGGTAATATCTCCAATTTCGCTCAGTTAGAATAGTTCAGACCTTTCCTTGCCAAAAGACTGACTCCTGTTGGAGTCCTTGATTCAAAGATAGACTGTCATTTCCAAACATTTTTATAAAACAACGATACGGATCTCTTGTACACACCGTTGATCGCAAAACAATTCGGAGTGAACAATAGTAGAAATGTCAAATTTTCTGCCGGTTAGCCACATAGGTGATCCAGTTTCTTTTCTGTACAGTCGTGCCGAACAAATTGGTGGTAGTTACTGACATGAAGTGAAAAGATAACTGCTGACAAACTGCTACCTACAAAGATGTGATGAAGTTCATTATAACACAGGAACAGAGTATGACTAAGTAAGCTTTTACCTCCAGAAAAGACATCAGATAACCATTCCAATCACGCTATGTAACCACTGGAATAAAGCACCGGACACAGCTTTACTGGACCGCGCACATTCAACCGCTCAACAGAATACCTTATCGACAACTCATCATGTGTGTTACAACCACATAAGGCAACCAAGTTACAGTTAAAGTGATACCAACATGGCTTGAACGAATAACAGCATACGTCAGCGTATGCTCGGAAAGTTGCTAACTAGGTCGATTGAATCACTGAAGCATAGACAAGACAACCAGGGGAAAACTAATTTCTATCCATAGCGTACTATATCTGATCAACAGATTACCGCGTTGGCCCAATCGATTTGTCTAATAAATGCTGCTGCATGGTATTATACCTTAAAATCAAACTGATTTTACTTGCACGCAAGTAATTATTCTAGCCATAAACTGGTGTTTGGCTATTTACAGTACGTGAAAGTAGTATAAAAACCCATTTTTATTCATTACATTTTCATCCAGTAATGATGCACTCTCATCTGTTCACCTAATGAATGAAACATAGAAAACCTACTTATATGGAAGTTTATTACGGAATCATGGTAGTTAACTGAAAGTTGTTGCAGGGTTAAAACTCTATAAAAGCCACGTGATGTTGATTATGTCAGTGTCATACTACTCAACTGGTTTGCTTTCCCCTTGGGGGAACACTCGAAAACCAACTTTTGGCTTGGTTGGACTGAGTTGAACAAGACAACCAGTGTACTAGCGTTAGTGTACATTTCCTTTTTTCTGCTTGTCCTAGTGACGCCGCTCGAACCAAATTTATCAGAAATGTAGATATTAAAAAATGTTCTTACTCACGAGGGTGTGGGCAAAAGGGGAAAAATGCCCCAATTTTGAAGCAATTCAAGCCAGAGGTTGATAGCATTTTACTTCACGCATCTATCGACCTTGTTCTTATCTCGCTCAAAAAACTCTTTCGTTGACAGTTGCAGAGACGTCATTCTAGTCTCCACAAACAGTGGTTTATATTAGGGCATCGGTAAACAAAGCTAATTTGCACACCACTTACCAAGATAGTGTACCAGATACATTGTGCCTTTGAACCAATAATTAAAAACGATGAGCGATCAGTCACAATTTGTCAGTGGTTCACAATAGTCAACCAACTTTAGATCGTGTAACTAACCGCAGAGGCCGGATTACTGAATATCGATCACCTAATTTTCGCTGTATGGTGCTGCCGGATCAATACAAGTTCTTGTAGAATGAATTTTCAGCCACTACCAAGCAATCAGGTCCTGAGCGGACAAAATATGCTTACTTAGTCCTCCCGAATACTTGGTTCATGAGTGATTTATTCCACTTGGTATCACGATTGCCAACGCCCTACTTGAATTTTAAAAAATCCAGAGAGTATGCTGAAAACGTGGATTTCGATTAGTATCAAGTCGGTTGTGGGAATTTTCTAACTTATTTTAGAGTGTCCATACGTCAGACAGTTCCTGCCTGCTGTTTACGGCAGAAAGCATTTCACTCACATGTCGCTTTGTTTGAATTCATTAGTAATGACTGTCGCGTCCGAAAATTTGGATATTATACTCGCCAAGCTTGAGGTTATATGATTGGTATTCGTTAAGCCCATCTCTAAAAACTAAGGGCGAAAACTTTTGATTAGTGTGTTTGTTTTTCGCTGTTATGTGCATTTGTTATAAGTTTCGCATTCCACGTTAGCGACTGATTAGAGTAACTTGTAGCGTTCACATATGGTTTTCCACTAATTTGTCGTCTTGAACAAAACTGAATAATCGCTTTAAATTTGTTTTTGATTTAGCACTTTTGTAGCTGCAAACAACTTAGCTATTTTGATTCTTCACTTTAATTACATAAATGTCCGGGAACGTAAATTCAAACACACTGTACTAACTTGAAGAACAAAAGGATGAATCGGAGTCCCTCAGACAATTCACTTCATACATTTCCGTCAACGATAAACAGATTGTGGTTCAAATGAAATAAACAAACGTTTCACTGAAAAACATAAGGCTAATTACTGTTAAGCAGCCAGAGACTTTTCCTTTCTAGTTAAACAGTAGTCACATTTTATCGTGGCTTTCTCATTCATATAAACTTTCAACCCCACCTTCGTCGATAGAAAAGTCTAAGACAACTTTTCCTATGTTCAGACAAGAAAACACGTTGTCTGGTTCTTCAAATTGTCAGGTGGCTAAAAATTTGTAACGAACCAACGTCTGAATTGACAAACCTCATATTATGACAGTGTAACTATTCTGTTGGCGTCTTAGTTACATCTGATGGCACCTTCCCCATGTAAAACTGTCGAACACACAAGTTATACACAAAATAAACTAAATGAAGTGATAGTCACATGAGGCTTAGTCACGTGACAATTGTTTCATGCGGCTGGGCGATGGCATATTCAGTTTGTAAAACATCTCGAGGTTGCGCATTCAGATTATGCTGGTCCAGTATATCAGTCTGAAGACACCATATTTCATCATATAATTTTGTCCTCCGCGATTTGTATACTGTTGCGAACAATTCATTTTCCATAAGAGCCCTTCAGTTAGAATTCGGCGTGCATCTTCTTATTAGCACTTATTCGACTGTTGTGAAAAGTGATGCTGTTAACAGGTAACCTTTTTTGAAAGATGGGATGGATTTATAGCCTGTCTCGGGGTGCATTTAGGCAGATAGTACTTATTTATTCGGGGGCTGGAAGACTTAGCGGTCAACTACATCAAGGACAGTAAACACAGGTGAAGACTGAGAAAAGGAGCAGTTCTTGGACGGAGATAGTAAAGTTTGATAGAAACTGTTTGTGGCATCGATCTGTTCAGTATATGAGGGGTGTTCAATCAATGGTTAATGGAGGGAACTTTGAAGTTCTGAGGGCGACGTTTGAAACACGATTAACGGGTTTAGGTTGTGTCTAGTTTACTGTAACAATTGTGGAAGAAATAACGTTTATAGGTTAGGAATGAACAAACGTATGAGAGGTCCCTCTACACTCTGCAAATCGCGGTCATATATTCCGTCAGACAGAAACGTTTCAGCATAGCTGAGAAAAATACTAGCTAGAATGTGTCGGCATATGACCTCTGGGTAACTCTAGTAAAAAAATCTACAGGGTACCAACAATTTTGAATTCATGTTGTTCGTGTCAATAAACAGATTAATTCATGTCAATTACATACCAAGCCCAATGTATTCCACTTTTACAATAAATATAAAAGGAAGTTGATGCTGTAACAACTTAGAAGACCAAACAGCTGCTCTCCATCTGTTCAGGGTTCAAGTCGTCCTTGCCTATCAGAAGACAAACATGTAACAAAACTACATAATCAACATTTTTGTGATAATGCTCTCATTCCACTGAACTAAGTTTCGTCTTCTTTTTCACATCTAGATGTGTTACAGCCCGGTGAAACTGGATTAAGTTGCTGATTCGTGTTTTACTTGTTCAGCTGTTGCAAAATATGTACTTACTTCACTAGGTTAGAAGCTTCTGGGTCATGTAGGAATCCTTACCAATGCACATCAGTAGCGAGTGCTTGCCAGTAGTCCGGCTATTACCAATTCATTATCGGTCCTAAGCATATCTCAACTAATCGCAACATCCTATTCAGCGGGTATTCTTCGTAGGGTAACTGGAGAATCGTTACGCTTAAAGACCGATGACCTGTTGTCAAGCTCATTCCGGTTAGACTGAAATTATTTAACAGTTTTCGTTTTTTCGATCAAATATACTAAAAGGATTAAACGGTTCAAATTTTAACACGCATAATTTTACTGGTCATTGACGTGGGAAACTGAACGTTTAGTCACCAAATGTCTAACCTCGTGATTTGCGAACAAACTGAAAAAATGCTAATTAATTTTCATTTCAATTCAAAGGTCGTATGCGAAGCATTTGTCCCTCATCGTTCCACGCGGTTGTGATGCAGGGTAGAAAAAATGGCAGCTTTTTGGGTGAACTGGTTGTGTGTTGCTGTTCAACGGAATAAAAATACCAGACAGTTCGTTTTTATTTCAACCTAAAATTGTGCCTTTCTCTAAAACGTTTCGCAACAATTTAAACTTTTGTTGTGTGAATCAAAGCACCCGCATCAATTGAACCATTTGTAGATATCTTGGATGATACTTACCTCAGCAGTTTGTTAGAGATACAAACCTGTCATTAAAAGCTGAAGTGAAAATATAAAACAAAATAACGCGGCGAAATGAAATGTTCAGGTTGAATTTACCAAAAAGCAAACGTACGGTTATTGTACCGAGTATTTCTGGTATGTCAGTCAAAAGTCATTTTGTTTCGGTTACCTTGTTTGTCATCATGAAACGAGGAACCTTAAGGTGTGAAAAATCAACCACCTACAAAGTCATGAACCGCCGACATCTTCTGTTTCTTTTATCCCAGAAGAATCTGAAGAAACATGAATGTCACCGTGTTATTAAGCCACAGCGGAGTAGAGACAGTACGGCTAAGTTTTGTGCACCACACACGGAAATACATATCGCCAACTAACCTAATCTCAATTCTGTGATGAGACGAGTGGTTTTGACTGACGTCATTTAGGTCTATCACTCCCAAGTTCACATATGATCTTTTGTCCTACGTATTTCTTGACATTGGATATCTTAATAATCTTGTTTTTGTGAAATGGTTACGCTCGCATGACATAACTTACGCACAAAGAGAATCCAGATTATAAAGAAGAAATTTTTTGATTAGATTCAATTTTTTTAGGTGCACACTAGCTTGAACACATTAATTTCTAATTTTTTATATGCCGTCTTACATTCTATTGACGAGCTGTACACCTTGCCAAGTAGGTGCCTGGATCGGTTAAGATTGTGTTTTCTTGAGGTTTACTGATCGAGTACTAGGGTCTCATTGTGGATACGGTTACCTCCACATGACCAGTTCGAATAAGGGGTGGTGATGACGTACAAAGTGTTGGATGGAGTGTCTTTTTTATGACTATGGGCCCAAAAGTATTCATCCCACGATCGATTACTTTAATCTTGATACCACGTACTGGCAACTTATGTCGCAACACTAGTACTCTATATCCTAAGCTTGGTGCGACCTATACAACTTTGGTTAGCTTCTGAGTGCTGTTTCATTACAAACGTTTTGTAGTGGATTAACAGGCATTCGTAACATTTCCATTCACACCCAAGGTAGCTCAGTAAGAGTGCAGATTGACGGTATGATGAATATGGTCCGTAAATGTGTTCACGAAAGATACTATTTGGCGATAATGCGAACAACTGTACGTAAATGTAATCATGTGTATTGCTCGAATTAGTTTACCTTTAGGAATCATTTTTCAGTCTTGAATATAATGGTAACCTAAGTGGGTAACGGTATGAATATGACGATAATGGCTATCATCAAGACTGTGTAGGAACGAATGAATAATCTGTAAGATTTGCTTAATTACTTCAAGCGACATACTCGGCAAACTTGAAATTAGTGCAGTAGTTCACCTCAGTTTATAGAAAGATCAGTTTATTTTTGACATGGCGGAGTGTAAAACGTAGCTGGGATAAAGCTTATTAAAAATATTAGATAACCTTCCAGCATACAAGACGTCTGTGTGGTGTAGATATTAAGATGAAACAAACCAGCGCAGCACAACTTTGACCATCCCGCAAACAACATGGATTCGTCACAAAGTTTGTATACCAAGGCCTGGCTTCTGAACTTTCGTCGGATTTACAGCCAGAAGTTATCGCATTGGACAACGTAGTAGTTCTCTTTAACACCCAAACTGTTGGTTTAGTTGTTCGCAACCCTTCGAACTATTCACATTTCAATCTTCCGTCTACATCCATAAGTGAACAGTTTACTAATATTAGGATCTACTTAATAGCCCAATAATATCTGAGTTTCGTTTCATCACATTTATAAACCCTTCCATTAACTCATTAATTCAACTGTCAATCAAATGTAACGATTCGTTGCTTCATACCAAAAGTGCCTCGTCGCACCCGTTAAACGAACCTACATTGCAGCTGAAATCGTGAGCCTGTAGCGATTTTCCAAGTCACCGTTAATTGCATTCAAAGAGGGACACCACAATGGCACTAACTCACAACGCAATTACCAATTCTGCGTAACATCAGGGAAAATTACATAGACAGAGCCCGCGGGTGCTTGTGCTCTAGGATAGAGCGACACTTACCAAAACTAGCTCAGATGGTGACTGCACAGATTAGTGCTTTCTTCTCAAAATAACGTGAAATTCCGGCCTTGTCTGTCTCCAGATATATATCGGTCATCGGATTATTCCCAAATTGACGTTCATGATTCTAATACATCACAATAATCTGCGTTTCAGTGAAGCGTTCGAGATTAGCCAGCATCATGCGTACGCAAACATTTATAAGTTCATCAGAACTCTATGTACCTGATAGCTTGCTTCAGTGTCTTCCGCCAAATTTGCAGTTTTATTCTGTATATATATATATATATATATATATATTCCTGTTTGTCGTTGTTCAGTACTAGATAGACAATATGAAATGCCCACATTTACCGATGTCTGTCATCTCACGGCTATGTCCACTGTGATTAGTGTATTTTTCAAAAGTAACGGTGGTTTTCATAATTCTTTAATAACCTGTTAAGCAATTCCTATGCAGACTGCGACCATGTATACTGCGAACAGTTTATAATATCTTCCAACTACTTAAAGATTGCATTCATTCCGCGAAATTGCTAAATTTTTCCTTAATATTTCTAAGAACCAAGGATACGGTCCTCTGCTCTTCCGGTATCATTCTTATGAATTTCGAAGAACTCACATAACGTAAGTGAAAAAAAGGTGGTTTAAAAAAGCTACTATCAGACCCCTCCTACGCTTGACTACGTGTTACTTAATTCTGATATTTACGTCAATTTTGAGTTAATGACGGTCTTACACTCCATTAATGCTGACTGACAAGGTACACCTCGCATTACCAGTTTGTACCGACTACGGTCCAAAGGGCTGGAAATACTGTTTATAATGTTTCATGATACTCACCCTGATATCGACACCCCACAACCTGTTTCACCTTCATGAAGTAGAGATAGTGTGAACTGGGAATCGATCCAGCAACCATTCGCTTTGCAAGTCAGAGCTCTTGTCTGTCCTTTCCCCATTAGTTCTATAAGCCTTGCTTCTGATAGGGCATTGACATGCATTTGAACTGCACTGTACTCACAGAGATGATTATGCAACAAGTGAGGTTTGGCCAGTAACATGAAGGATTACCTGTTCGATTCCTCAGTTAAATTACCCCTATCTAATGAATCCGAACATGGGCTAAACCGGTCATGAACTGTTAGTTCGAGGACCAACAGCACTGGGCATTATGACTACATTTTTCTTCTTCCATACTAATGGTGTGAAACATTAGAACCGATTTGCTAAATGACCATGATTAATTGATAGATGACAATTGTGTATGGAATTCCATATACAATTTCATCACGATTTACTAACTATTAACTTATTTCCGTGTTCTATACAGGTTTTTCTTCAGATTTTCTGAAACAGAGTTTAAGCTAAAGTTCAGCACGAAGTATTATTTCTAAAAGTACTGAATTAAAATATTTTTGCGAGATAGTCAAATAGTGTACTTTATGCATTACTCAAGTTTTGAATCATGAGATCACCAAAGTCAGTGGTCTACATTAAAAAATTTGAAGGTCGGTTACGCATCAACAAGCCCAGATAACACGCAAATAACGGTAGAGTTTGTGGCCAATATTCTTAAAATATCTTGCGAACCAACCCAAACGAACAAAACAATCTTAATAACTAAAGCCATTTTCCTAAGCGACCGCTTAAAAAGAAGGGATTGGAATGACAATAGGTAACTACCCAGTTAGAAAGCTACAAAACCGACAATTTCAATAATGTTTTGATACAGGTTTCAGTGAGTGCCACACTGATTGTTTTGCTCTCTGAAATGGCCAATTTGTTTACAGTTGGTGCAAGTCACTGTGATTTGACAATTCAATCCAATCGACCTTTGTGTCGGGAATGTCGGAACCGTCAATTATAATATCGTCGTACGTGGTCGCCGTAGTTTCGTTGATCGTTACCACCAGACACCCACACTTAGTTCTAAACTATCAGCTGAACATCCTTAAATTTTCCAGATAAGTTTTTAAACAGGTGGCAGGGGATTGCGTAATATTATTAGCTGCATGTGAAACTGTACATTCTTTAATGCAGCCGGAAGTCGATGTTCAGTTGTGTTGTTGATTTGCTAGATAGATTATCACAAACAGAGGGTAAGATATCCGCACCAAATTTAGTACGAATGAAGTCAAACAGTTTGGGCGTCGTGTTTAACATGTTATTGATAAATGGATTGAGAATAACACAACGTTATGAGCAAGTTGTAATACTCTACGTTTCAACCACCTCGGGTGGCCTTCCTCAGGAGTGTTGTAATCGATTACAACACTCCTGAGGAAGGCCACCCGAGGTGGTTGAAACGTAGAGTATTACAACTTGCTCATAACGTTGTGTTATTCTCAATCCATTTATCATGTAGTGATGTTTCTAAGTTATATCAGAATATACCTCTCAAGATGGAACTAGATAAGTGCACGTGGTGCGCGTGGAAAACACGCGGTTTGAAATAGGGACCCAGACTAATCTTTCTTGAATTAAGCACCTTGTAACAACAACCAGTGAAGCGTTCTTACTCAGGCTGGTTACTGCATTAAAAGTCATTTTTCTGTCAGTTTCGTAATGCCTGAGGGTCGCAGCTCCAAGTGAGACCATTTTGTACAACACGATCAAGAGGACGATATGCATTCTGACAGCACGTATTTGCTGCTGGCTAAATTACTGTGCAATTTAGTCGGCTAACTTTGAAGTCCTGTTTGATCACGCTCAAATTCTAGTACTGCCCCAATCATTTCGATTGATTTTAAACCCTGGATAAATATCACAGTGTGACTAGGGCGAATGATGAGCGGCCCCATTCCATCTGGACAGCAAGTGAGCCAAACATGAATTTTACCTCTGCATTCATCAGTCGACTGTTCACCCCAGTTTGAGTTCCATCAGTGTCACAGAAATACTCGTCACGAAAGAAGAGTGAGTCAAGACGAGAAACTAATCAATGTATAGAGACACGGTGGCGACATTTTTTACCGCCACTGTCAGCTTAGATCGAGCACGCATCCTCTGATAACTCTGCCTGTGACTGCATTTATTTGCCATTGCTCTGACGTAACTTGCCCTTGGGAATATTTCAGTTGCACAGCACCACAATAAAAAAATAAACTTTGATTAGTTTCACTGATTGGGAGTTATATTGTCGTGGGATGGAGAAGTCTTGCATCGTATGAAAGTATTGTCCGGTGGGGAAACACTAATCTTTTCGGCTTTATTATATAAACAGAATGGAGTGACGTCAACCTAAAATGTCTGTCCAACAACCAATTTCTTGGTACAACGCGTGGTAGATAGTTGCATAAAATTAGAACTTAGATCAAAGCAGTGGTTCTTCACAGACTATCCAGTCGGCCCCTTTCGAAAAGAAGCACTAGACTCGAGTTTCGCTCTCATTAGAGCTCGTCAGTAGTGCATATCCTTGCCACTGCCGGGACTAGAACTCCGGCCTTGCTTTTCATGAGGCAACCGTGTTTACCACTGCGCCATTGACCTCACATTAGGCACGACCGAATTATCATATGTGAACGCTCAACCACTTTCGCTTGTGAGTAATGATCAGGTTGCCCGATCGTCTCGATAGGAGACACAGTTACTGTCTGTTAACTCCAATCGATAACCCCGCGATTAGGACTTCCCTAGACAGGTCGAAATCTTTAGTAAGAGCGAAACTCGAGTCTAGTGCTTCTTTTCGAAAGGGGCCGACTGGAAAGTCTATGGGAATGCGACAGCTGCGATCAATTGTGGGTGATGTTCAACTTGAAATTAACCAAATCCCCTACTACTCATCAACAATCAAATACCGCTCGACAAGTCAATGATTTCTGTGATTTCAACTTGGAGAGAAGTCCTAGTCGAGGGGTCATCGATTGGAGTTAACAGACAGTAACTGTGTCTCCTCTCGAGACGATCGGGCAACCTGATCATTACTCACAAGCGAAAGTGGTTGAGCGTTCACATATGATAATTCGGTCGTGCCTAATGTGAGGTCAATGGCGCAGTGGTAAACACGGTTGCCTCATGAATGGAATGGCCGGAGTTCTAGTCCCGGCAGTGGCAAGGATATGCACTACTGACGAGCTCTAATGAGAGCGAAACTCGAGTCTAGTGCTTCTTTTCGAAAGGGGCCGACTGGAAAGTCTATGGGAATGCGACAGCTGCGATCAATTGTGGGTGATGTTCAACTTGAAATAATGTTCAGTTCTTCAGCTTTCACTGGTTGCAGCTTTAAGGCTATTCCGTATGATGTGTTGTCCATCTACCCACAAGCGTGAAGCCATTTGAACCTGTCAGGTTGTCTTGAGTCATTACACTGGAGACTGTAGATAATCCGGTTGCTAATATATCCGCTATAACTGTTTTTAGGTTTACTTATCCATTGGAGAGATCGATAGCAGTAGTATCGCCCATGAGCCACAATGACACCTAGGCTCTCAGCAGTTGTTATCCGTCTGTTGAATCGCGGTGCACGTTTGTAACTATCTAGATACGTGACTTCTAAAGCTGTGCCTTGCAAACTTGTTGAATCAAGTAGCCGCCTAAGTGCATCATCTCAGCTTATCCAGTCGATTATTTCAGTGCAAAAACTAAATATATCAGCGTCCTCTTGTTGGCTGGAGACAAGACTTTATTCAGGTTTGACGAGTAAATTAACGACTAGTTCCATTGTCAGAAGTCCGGCGCAATGATAACAGAAAGCAATAGGACGAATAGAAGGACATAGCTCACGAAAGTATGACTGACACTTGAGTGCCTTCGAAGTTAGCGTATAAACCTTCAAGTGTTGTATATCACACGCCTCGGAGCCACTGTACTTTGGGGCTATATAGATGCGTATTTACAAAGCTAAAGGGCTTGATTCATCAAGGATCGCACACTGTCTAGTAGTGGAATATAAGTTGCACTTTCAAACGGGCTAGAACAATTGCACGAGATACTGTTGTCTTACGCCATCGCCAAACTATACCAGACTTGAAAGCTACATTGCGATATAACATATGCCTTAGAATGACTTCTAAGAATGAAAAGTTTGTCTCCTGGCAATCCCAGTAAGCTTACCTCACTTTGTGAACAAACGAGACATTTTTGTGAGATGTGCTTTTGTCAAAAGACCAATCCAAAGTTAGAGCTGATGACGGTTTCGTGCACTAATGTGATGCGTTGCTCGTACCACTTTGAGAATGTGGTTTACAATCCACGTCATCTACAATGTTACACGTTAATTGTTAGTATAACACAATACACTAATAGAAATGTCGCGCTGTTGTCTGGTCACGTAAAGCAGAAGATTCATTGGAACGTTGGTTGTTTGCAGTACTCGAGTTGTTAGGGGACTTTCACCTGAAAATTATGATGTTATTACTAATATACCAACCATAGCAGTTGTTCTCATACCTAACGCGGAAACCGTCTTTTTAGTACCGTTTAGACTAAACTCGCGCCTAGTGTAACATGCCATGCAGTGTTTGATCGATACTCGCACATATGATTTTCAGAGCAAAATAATCTACGTATCTCACGTGATCGTTACAGGTGACCGTCTGTTGACGAGCGACCCTCAGTATCTGCCAGTTAATGCAAACTCTTACAGATATATCTAAAGCACGTCTTCAACTCTCCAAAGCAAAACAACCAACTGAAGCAGCTAATCATAAGTAAATGCATAGATGCGTGGTAATATTCGTTTTTTCTCACTTGTTCACAAACAAAAAGTTGAAACTTTTGTACCCAACTTCCGCACACCTTTTGACAACCTGATTAAATTATCTCGTTCGTTTTCACACTCTTGATTGAATCTAGTGAGTCTCCAACCACAAATGTATCAACAAGTGCCCACGAACTCAGACTTAAATCACACTCAGTCCTATCAGTTCGACAATCCGCTAATCATGCTGGTCGAGCATATATGAGCGCACTGTCTGAATTGATTGTGGAATACCACACTGTCGAGACAAGAACACGATGGCCGACAGAATCTCTCACACCACCCTCTACAATCTTACTCAAGGCAAACTGAGTCTGTCATCATCTCATCTGCTGTACAAAGCAGACGGAACCAATGGATACACGTCTATGCTCTACCTAATGCGACTGTCACAGGCGTTCGTGTAAAGGTTGAATGGCACTCCTTCAACGACTGTCACTGTTGTAGGTGTATGTCGTTATACCTTGCGATTTTATGTCTGTCTTTTCTGTTCAGTCATTAGTCAGGCTCAGTATATGTTCCTTGTGGATACGTGCACACACACCTCACCTACGGCTTCAAAATTTGGCAAAATGCTGGGAAAACATTTGGCTCGACAAACAGCAAGTCGGTTGCTACTAGAGAGAGTGAAAACAGTTGCTAACAGCACGGACAAAATAGGCGGACACTTATACCAAACAGAGTAGAAACGGCAGTAGATCTATTACTCACAGATGGTACTAAAATCGAATAGCCCTATCCGACAATCCAATGACGTTTGGTATATAATTCTACACATAGTATATCCCCATGCACTTTTTAATTTGTCCATAAATCAGTCTATATTTTGAGATTAATCTTAAAAAACTGGAGGAGAGTACCCTGTGGAAGTGCTATCACGACTGAACATCCAGAATGTCCGTGAGAGGCAGTTCAGCATTGGGGAAGTGAAGCATGCATCACTAATAGCAACCTCCGATATTATCGGTTGCAGTTACGAGAACACGTGACCTTAAAACGAATGGGACGATAAATGTGCCTAGTTTATCAGAATGAGCAGTCGTTTGCAGACTCACAAAAACTGAGCGACAAAAAGATCGCGTGTGCATTCAATAAATTTAAAGCTACCCGTTTCTTATCTGCATGCCCATAGGACCATCAAACTCTTGCCGTGTGACGACTTATCATTTAGTTTCAAGAATCTGCGTGCAGACTGCCTTCTCTATTCTTGAGTCTGTTCTGGTTTAGGTTGTCTGAAATATTCTTGTTGATTAGTTCACTTTTTTCAAACGTTAACAGTCTCCGTACACTATGCAAATTACTGATACCACTGTACCAGCAATGAAAATTTTACATGGTTACCGTTGTGCCCGCTGGTTTTTCTTGTTCAATTTTATTAACAGTAGCCTGACAATATGACAGAAATCCCCGGTGACGAGTCTCATGACGCGGATTTCATTTTGGTCTAACATCCAGTCAACCGCCTGCGTGCAACCGTTACGATTTATTCTCAGTGAGGAAGCGAACGATTTGTATCATATGCCAGCCGAACGTATATAGATATACGTGTTTATGTATGCACATGTGCAAACATCAAAAGCCTGGATTGAACGTCCTGCAAATTTAGTAGTTAGATGAGGCATTCCACATAGTTACCCCTGGCCAACGTATTGACCTTCAGGAGATCTCAGTTACGTGATACATTCACGTTGTATCCTAGACATTAAAAGCTCAATGATGTTGAAATAGTTATCCAAACAAATAGACTAGTTGTGCATCAGCCCTGGTTAACAAACTGCGATGGATAGGAAAACCCTGATCCTCAGCTTTTGGGTTCTGGTGTGATGGCAACATTATGAGCTTGAATCTGCGAACGTTAACATATGCAACAATCATTGGTGGATGGTTGCATTGGTTAGCTGATGTGCTTGCAGGATGAACAGGTTGAGAAGTAAACAGTTAAAATTCCCAGAATGATGTATCTAAGGTGGCATATAGTTAGAACTTGTTTCTTCCTTGACTATAGTGGATTCTGTAACATTCATACAGTTCTGTTCTCCTCGAAATTGAATCAATAGTACTGAGAGAAGGATTTTAACGACCAATTTCTCCCCGGAATTGTGTAATAGAGGTGTATTCTACTAAACCTTAAAAATTCTTTGTCTTCGGAGAGGAATAAATTTTAGCGGCAAGGTTATAAGCTTGTATCTGTATATAAATATACATGTATGCGTTTAAAGTTGTACATATGCGTGTTTGCGATGCGGATCCTACATAAGGAAAACATGACCTTCGATCCGACGCTAAGTAGGTGTTATCCGGATAAGCGTCCGGACAGTTCTGTGACTGTTTATTCAAGAGGACAGCAAACCAAAATATGATCGGCGCTGTCTGTCGCTTTAGGTTAATAGATGCTACGATCGCAGCCTTGAATGCGCTGGCCCTCTCGGACTGGAAAGTTATCAACATAATCAGTTAGCAATGACAACGTACAGATGGCGACTGTGTAAGGCGAACATAAGTTAACTAGATTGCTTCATTAAAATTTATCTGGTAAATCACGAACTCTGTTTACAAATAATGTATGCTATGGGAGCTACGTAATATGCTCCTCTTTAAATTTCTTGGTGTTGTATGTTTCCAAAACCCTTCGGCTTAACCAAAATTTGCCATAGTGGATACTGAAATTTCGGATAGAATAACAATATTTTAGCGCAAACGACCTGTAGTAACGTGTACCCCAAATGTCCAGTGGCCTCCATCATTGTAATGGGTGTATATGAACACGGTTGCCGCCATCTGTATTAAAGATTCAGCAGAAGTACTGAGTTTGAATGACATCTCAAATAAATCTTTTAAACACAATAAGTGTCTAACGGAAATGGGTATTTTACAGTCAAGCAGTTGAATTGTGAAATGGAAGTAACGAGTGAAGTAAAGAAAAGGCGCCTGTATCTGAAGAACTTAGAGGCAAGATAAACTCCTGAAGAGCGGTTACCTTGTCAAAGGTTAAGCGACAAACGACTAGTTAGTTAGGTGATTGTTCACCAATTTGAGTGAATTTGCATAAATTTCTGCTGTACTTTACCGCGATGAATGGACTGTTGTGGAGTATCTTATGGGAGCCATGCTTGTGAACAAAACTCGCTGTCCCCTTACGTTTAACGTCAGTAAGTGAGAGAAACGTATCTTAACGTAAGAAGAATACCAAGAAAGGAGTATATATCTCTGTATGTGAGAGATGCGATACATGGTTGAGAAAAAAAAATTAAATTTGCCATTTATTCCAAATCCCTACATCAGACACACAGAGTGGTACATAAATCCTGAAGTCGACCATACTTCTAAGAAGGAAACAAAAATCTTTCGTTCAAAGGTACATCGACAATGGCATTATAATTCATGTATCACTTATCGTGAGAGTGACAATATTAAAATGTCCTCAGCTTTAAAGCAGTCCGACAGAATGTGAAACGGTTGTCAGTTGGCCTCACCATTTTTGTCAATACTAATGACAGTTCTCTACTTCTAACCGAAGTGGACAAACGATGACTCT
>LOND01000024.1:38405-55770 GCA_014220965.1 Paragonimus kellicotti
AAGAATTCTGAAAATAAATAGGATCACAATTAGCTCACGTGAATTATTACACTGAGTTATCTACCGAGCGCTATTTCATCGAACACCTTCTTCGTACATGAAAACCATGTCAATTTTCTTAATACTAACGTCATTTTGCCGGTTTGAGGTCTCGGCAAATCCACTGAGGCGAACGTTCCGCAAAATATATTTTTCAGCCGGTCATTTTGTGCTGACGGCTAAATGTTCGAATTTCATCAGCAAATTGTGCAGAGGATGGCAATATTTGGGATACTTCGGCTTGCCGTTTAATTTCATAAGCACGCCTGACTTCTGCATGTGACAACCGTTTTCAGTAGGACGCATCTTACATTCTAGGGGGTAGCCAGGTTGTATTTTTAAAAAACGCCCCATTCTTGCAAGCGTTGTTACACTTTTCTAGTGATTTTTCCTTACGCTTCATGAGAAGGATTCCACAGATAGATGGTAAAGGTTGTTGTTGTCATGAACTAAACATCGTCTACTTTTGATTACGTGTCACAGTCAGAGAAGCTGTTCAGTTGGACCATATTGAAAGTGAGCACCAAACACAAGTGTCGCTTCAGTGCCAGTGGGAATTGATAAACCACATTAATAAGTGTAAAACTCAGGTTGGATGTGATTGGTGTTCAAGTTATAACGAAGGTATCAAATTCTTGCTAAGACTATCTGACTGTGCTTCCAAAAGCAGTGGCCTTTCGCGCAGAGCTAACAGCAAGCTTAGCTGAGACGGTCGTCTCTAAACATACCTATCTTGTTTTCACGAAACGTATCAGTTGCCTCCCAGGATACCCAGTACTTCAAAGAGACAAATTTCTTTCCAGGTCCACTTGCAGAAAAACAACAGAGTCAATTTCCGTCTGGATTACTTATTTTCTAACCTTGACGAGGCTTTCGTGAAGATGTTTTGCCAGACTAACTTAAGATTTTGTATAGCGAATAGATAATACAGAGGTCGTCAAACGAGTTCGGTTGCAGCCACCAGTCGCTCCAGTTTCTAAAACTTCCTTGACCTCTGTTAAGGAAGCCAAAACAGGCGGAAATTAATTATGAATAAAGTAGCACAGTCGCACATCGTGATCCCACGAAACCATTTAGTTACCTGTGCTTTGTATCCGTCCAGAATCAAGCGTTGAGCGATCGGTGAAATTGCAATAAGGTTGATTGGTGCACGATAATTGCCCGGCTGGTTGATTGAGCTATGCAACCAACTTGGCAAGTGTTACTTCACTTACTTTTTATAGTAGGCTTGCCATCCCTACGAGCATAATTGCAACTGCAGGTAAAAAGTGGATCCACTGGCTGGTACAAAAAATACAGCTTATGGCCCTGTGATTGGTGAAACGAGCCCGATTCTGACGAGTACAGTAAGCTACATTTGGGCTTCAATACAGATTTCATGTTGTGATCAGCTAACTCATTAGGTTCTCCTTTTTGGACGAAATTCTAATGGAAAACGTCCTTAGCCCTATCGAAATGTGGGCCTCCTTTTTAAGTCATATCCAACCCTGACGCCCAATGAACGTATCAGGGGTGCTGTTTAACAGCTAACCCCCTGCAGCAGTCTAATTCTCCTCACAGGATTTTTGCTACAATACAGTTTAAGCCGGCGGGCTTCCAAGCTGCACAAGTGGGACACGGAAGCAATTGAGATAATGACCCTTTCACATGGGTTCCCGATGTATCGCACACTTCATCGTTCCATTTGACACTTGGTACATCGGTACATTAGGACAAATTAATAACTCATTGTTCTTATGGCTACTCGTGAAAAGAATATTAAGATAGAGCGAGTTCAATCTGTACAAGAGGCTCCCAAGTTTGTCTTGCCTTGTGGCGAATGCCAGCCTATTAACTATGTACCTCTTCCGTAAGGCAAGCTGGCTGGACGCTTTGGGAGCCACGCGTTCCACTGTTTTGCTTGAAACTATAAGCTAGTGTTGGGCGACTGTGTTGACCAGTTTAGGACCGTCACCGTTAAAGTAACTCATGTCTTTGTTGAACTTTTAAAACAGAATCTGGTGATCATGTCAATTAGTCCGGTTGTGCATCAATACGCATGTCCAAATAAAGAGTACATGAGGTCAGTGAACTGTCAGAAAATACTTTCGTATCCCGCTTCAGTGGAAGTTTCATGTAGGTATCAAGGTTTCATTTTAAAATTAGCTATTATGGAATAACACCCTGTTCAGTTCATGGGTTGTTGAAAATAACTGTCACATTTCCCTGAAATGTTGACCTAAAAGTTGACAAAACACCATTAGGTCCTACAAAGTCATAGAGAGACCTTATCAAATCCGACTTACTTCTTGTTGTTGAAAAAATCCACCGGAAACGGTGTGTAAAATGAAGTTGCAATCAATTTTGTTTCAGGGCATAGTTGTACGTCATAGTTGTACGTCCATGCTGAATACGTACCTTCCGAATGCGAATGGTTCACCTCGATGTTTGACATGAAATTCCGTTGGACTATGTGGTGAAATGATGTCTTATAAACTCGATTCAGTAAAGATGTTCAATCAAATCAAAACTTTTCAGAATTTCCATCGTTGCGGCTCTTTGCGACGAGTTACTACAGTTGAGCTGAACATTTTTGCAAACAGTCAAAACACTGTTGTATCACGAAAAACCTGAGAATATCAGCGGGTGGTAGTTGGTTTTGGCATCACGTCAGATATGTGACTGAAACCTAACATGTGATCTGGTCTTATTCGGTTATTCAGATTTGCTGTGCATCTATGCATCCAAGCCAAACCGACTGATTGGTCGCAACAAACATTCAATTAAATTACGCTGAGTATACTATGAGACGTTTAATGCTGATTTTCTGTTAAGAGCGAAACCTCAATTACTTTGGTTGTTTCATCATCGTAAACGTCAAGGTCAAGTTGAAGTTTACTGTACCTGATAAGTTAATAGGCGAGTGTATCTATTCAGTTTATGAACATAAAACGCACCGTCAGACCTGAGACTAGAGGAGAAAGAGGAAATTTGTGATGAAAATTACGAGAAATAAATGCTTCTGCAAGTCATGCAGGTGCTGAGATTTAACGTCGTTCACAATTATTCTGTTTAATACGAAACCATCAGGATGAACAAAGACAAACCGACGTCACCGATGTATACCTTACTGCGGATAAAGAGGTTAGAGTTTGCAGGAAGGAAGACGTACTGAATAGCTGCTATGTGTAGTGGTTGTGAACGATGGGAAACTAGGTTGTGACAAGATTTGTCACAAATTTTAAAGTGGTTAGATAAAGACGAATCAACTGAGTCTGAAAAGAAAATACCATAACTTTCTATCAACCACCTGAGAGAATGAAATAAGTCTTAAAGATCCACTTGAAACTTAAAAGAAAAGATTTGTGCTCGAGGGCCTCAGGATTCCGAAGGATAACAAAACACTTGTTCGGTACTGACATCGTAAAGTCTGTTGTTAAGATATGTGCAACTCACTTAATGGTCAAGAGCGTACGACAAGAATGTTGCCTTTTATGTAGTTGTATGATGTACATATATTGATGAAAATATGAATGTAGAATGGCATCCTGATTAAAATCATGCTCAAAGAAAATTGGCGAATGCAACTAGCCACGACGACGTGGCGTGCTTGGTTAATGAACCAGTCTTCCTAAGCTGTTAAGTAAGCAGGAATGGTGTTATCATATCGAGGAAGATCATGAATGAGTTATTGATCAAAGAAGCCAGGTGCATTTTTGACGTTCGAACTGAAACAATAAACAGTGTGAAAACAAAAATGGCTCCAATCTAAGGACTGCGTTAAAGACATTCTCCTTGAAACCACAAAAGTAAGAAATTAACAACTTGATGTTTATAGCTAATATCTGGGTTTGTAAGATATCCGGATGATCCAAACCAGCTTTCTAGCAAATGTTTTCAAAGCACAAGCAAGTGTGTCCACTCGTCTTAAAGTCCGCCAGGAGAAAACAAAACTGTGTTTTTATGTAGAACTAAGATTGCATATGCCTGAGTATTTGAAATTTATGTTTTCTTCTGCAAATGATAATTATTTTTGAAAATACTGATTACAACTGTAATTGATTACTAGTAAATGAGACTTGAGAACGTTTGTACCAAAACGAGTTACCAGCATTGAGTTTTGTGAATCAATGTTGTTCTTTAAGCACATACAGGTTTTGTTCGCAGAAGCCGAATATTATTACTCACTCCACAGACTTACGGAGCCTGGGGTACTTTGAACAGAACCAGAGATGAAAAGGGGAGTGAATCGCACTCCAGGGTGGATAATCACAAATAATTAAAGAACGAATTTCTGTTTTACTAACAACATTTATTATTTATTTAGCCGTATCAGACTTTCGCCTACATTTAGATCCCAAGCTGTGAAATCAGCTGTTTTCTAGAACTTATTTAGCACTCAAAGTCCGCTTATAAATCTTGCTCTCGTTGACGTCATTTACAACACGATGATGAAAATAAAAGTTTGACCATTATTCTCCTGACAAGTTTACTGAAATTGCGATTTGGCAATTCCACAAACATGCCGTACATATTGGCCTTCCTCTGCCGAAATCTTTTGAAAAGTCACGTTTCCTTGACCACGAACTTGACCTTAATTATATTTCATCAGCTCATATCTCATCACCTCAATCCAAGTAATATTCAGTGAGAGTGCGCAAACGAGATTAGACCCAATCGAATATGTTGTGCGATAAAGTCTTTTCACGGTTCACGGATGATCGGAAGGACGTAATTTATTTGTAGTGTACCTGAGTAGCATTTTGCACATGGACAATTAGATAATTTCAACCATAAAAACATAGGAACACAGAGCGGAAGTCGTATTTTAGTAGACCAGCCAGAAATACACTAAAATGAAAAATACGAAACAACTGAGTAATGTGGTAACCGCACTGTCTGATCAAAGTGCCTGCGAACATTTACAGTGGGGTTTAACCTCCAAAGTTTAATCTGCAATTCGCGTTTTCAGTTATTCTGAAAAAAATCACAACCAATAATTCCGGTTCTTGCACTCTTTTGACCACTTTGATTTGTAGTTATATTGGTTCAGGAATTTATACAAAGGCCCCTTACAAGGTTCGTTATTGTTGACAACTAATAGCTACACCGAGAAACCTTCAACGCGTCTTTGGTGACCACTTCGATTCTGTTGACCCTATTTATATTAGCCTATTTGTAAATTCCAAAATAATTAAGAGATGTTACAGGATGTGCACTGCTTATTAACGTTTTGTTTAAAAAGACAAACCATACGAACATCCGTTGGTTGTAAAACGTAAACACAAAGCAAACGAGCAAACCAAAATCTCATTTTTTGGTCGGAGTGGTATAGTGGTGGAACACATTTGTTTACTTGAAACACGACTTTTGTTTACGGCAACATTTTTCACCAAACTATACCAACAGAACCAGAAGTTTCATTCAGGAAAACCACACACACAGGGGAAAATTTCAAGAATCATCTAGAAGAGTAAGCACATTGCACAAACACGGAAAATTGAGTGCTTGAGTATTATCATTAGATCATGCCACAACAAAGTTGGTGAGACAGAATATACCAATGCTACTTGGCTTAACAGTTTTTCGAGTTTTCAAATGAAGGCAAATGTTTGAATGCAGAAGTTACCTGTTTTATTGTCAAGCGGCCTGTCTTTTCTATTGGCTGATGACAGCAGTAAAATAACAATTACGTAGTCTATACGTTGATTTTTATACCCGAGTGACTCTAACCATAGCCATGGCAACTGGTTGTTAACCCTTACTTAAACATCAGGTTGCCTAAACCTGGCGTAGGCTAAATTGGCCCAGGTACGTAGAAAATGTATGTTACTCTCTATGTTTATCTTTGGAAAAAATGCTGGTTGCGTAATTTTCTAAATGCCTTACAACTTTTCTTCATACATTAATCATCGAAATCGATCGCTAATTAACGGTTGAATTCATAATGCTATCCTGGTCGCACATAGGTTGTTAACGACGGATTTCGTGAAATTTCGGGACAACTCTAAGATTGAATTCACCAAAAGAATCTATTGTTTTGCATGCTGATGGTATCGAATATTCTGGAAATTGTTGGCCATAATTTACAGCACGGAAACAAGCCATTCGACGTGATATAGTTCAAATAACCAAGTGGTTTAGGCACGAGTGTGACATGACGCTAACTGACAAAATAAATCAGACATTTCCGGAAGGGAATGTCAATTTGTTTGTACACTTCTGACAGTAATTAGTTGTCTTTCTTTCTTTAGCGTCCAAGTTGGTGCGCGGTCAGTGTTTGATTTTATAGTGGTGTTGACCAAGTAGTCAGATTGCACGAGCATAATATATAATTGGCCTCAGGTAGAGGTTAATTCCTATCAGGAATTTTGAAGCGAAACAAAAAATAACAGCCTTAAAGTTAGAAAACATTTTTTTAAGCTGTTACCTCTAGTGAACAAAAGAAAGCGTAATTTAGACTGTGTTCAATGTATGTGCGACTAGAACGCAAAATAGTTTACTAAGCGCCCAGTTTAAATTTTCGTTTTATGCAGTCAATCCAACAGGCTTGCAGGATCTGGACTACGCCATTTGGCCCATCTAATCAGTTAAACAAACAAGGTAACGCATCGCTTTCACGATGCAAAATTTACTAGAAACGTTCTGAAGGATGATTAAAAAAAGATGGCAAAATTCTTCAAAACGCCTTTCAATTCCTTGTCGTAGGCAATGCATCAGAAAGTGGCAGTGGTTCACCTTCAAAAGTTACGACAAAAAAGCGTAATGAAAGATGATTAGTTGACCTCAAGCGAACAAGAAAGTTTCAAGGAAAGTAGTTGGTCGGCAGGCTTAATAAGAATTTCGTCCAATAAACGTGTTCTTAGATTAGGTTATAGGGGATAAATTGACAATCTCTGTTCTCGTACAATTACCACGACTGGGTTGGTAGTATGAAACCTAAAACCATTTACTTACAAAACGATGCATTCATTTGGCTTTTGTGATGAGAAAAACCTGCCAGCTTCGGTTACTTTCTAATATAGAGTCACTGCGCATTAGTTAGCTAACCATCTCTGCAATATGCATACCAATGGTGACAGTAGAAAGCGTGTGAGGAATGGCAATCGGTAAAAGCTGATCTGGTCCAAGGTAGCTCTCCCCAGGGATGAAACGGTACATGCAACCCAACTTACCGACCGCTCATTAGTTTAACTGAAGTTACAGACAGTCAGTCGGTGATAAGTATATTTCAGCTAATAACATTCAATGATTTAGGTTTGCATATTGACCTGATCTAATAAGTATAGCAATGAAAATGCGCAGACTTCTAATTGGGTACAACTAATACTCATGGTCAGTTTTATTGAACCACAATCTTTTTTGATATGTCTCTAAAACTAACTTGTACACGTTGCACACAACGGTTTCTTCTTTTTCTCCGTCTTTTGGTAACTTATTATTTACGGTTTGTCGCATTCAGATGAGAGACAGTGGTCATTATATTTCATTAAATTCACCCTCGTATGAATGAAAACGAAACTGAGGTTTGCAGGGAATTCATAGATCAACTTGTTATGTAGGTTGTGCATCTAGTTTAGGCTGTTTACTGGGAAAAGCAGGAAAGCTTGTCAATCCTGAAAGTCAAAATTGGATATCATGATTTTGAAACGCAAAATACCATAATAATACGTCCCTACAGCTATTGATTATTTTCCCTTCAGAATGCCACAATATGACTCTTTGCAATATAAAACCTTACTCAAAATCATCCTTCTAGGTTTTCAATAGTTTTCTCGATTAAACTGGATAAACAACTGTAGGTGGCTGAACGTACAATTCTGAGCCGAACATAAGCTTTGTGCCTTCTTCGTATTGCAGGATTAGTGAATTTCAGGGCTGTCTGTACGGCACACTTGTGCCTGGGTTTCTGAGTGTTTCTTCACAAATGTATTATTTATTTCTTGACCAAATGTTTTGCCATTAACCGTTAGACGAACGTGGGTGGTATCTGTGCCGGACAAGCGAGTGGCCGCAGCGCTGAGATCCCTTCCATCCCTCAGAAGCCCACAAGCGACAGATGTAATATGTGTTATCGATATGCGGTTTCATTTTCATGTATTTGTAACAGCACTGTCTCTCGTTTTAGCCCAACTTCATATTAAATAGGGGCAAGTGATTTACATGTGCATATGCTGCTGTCGTTGGATTTGGCGAAATTGTACCGCGAACCAAAGTTGGCGAGTCCACTTCTCACAAATTGAAACAAACCATCGATAGACGTTGGCTAAAATTCAAACATTGCTATGAAAAGTCTAAAACCCTTGCATAACTCAAGTTCCTAAAAATTATTTTCGAATTGTTTGCTGGCTCCAAAACTCAGTAATTTATTAGTGCGTTAGAAAAACTCGAGTTGGTACAGTTGATCAAAAAGAACTGGTACTAATCCGTTAATCATGTACAAATATTACACCTTACCCAGGAGTTGCTATCCTAAGATACCTGTGAGTCGTGTGTGAAGCGTCAACTAAAAATAATACGTGACATAACAAGGATGACAAACTGTAGCCACGGGAGAGAAAAACTGAACGCGGATGAGAGTTGTCTGAGTTGTAGCGACAAACGCGAAAAACAAGTGCATTACTCGGAAGGTTTGAGTCTCCTTTAAGCTTGGAACTTTGTTTGTTTTTCAAAAAATGCATTCACTTTCGTGTACCGAAGCATACCTTTGTGTTTGTATTTCCGTGTTTTCCACAGCTTTAATAACCATACTCGCGTATGCATATTTCGAGTGTATATATTGAAAAACGTACGCATCAAAAAGGTTTACTTCGTCATCGAAGTCTAAGATGGCTTTCTAATATAATTCACCAAATTTCAAAACGTTCTTTGGAAATTTGTTCCTTCTGTACGGACTTCCAGAAACGTGATTCTTATCCGACAAAATATTTCTAAAAGCATTGAGCAAATTTTCTTTGCTCAGAAGATAAAAACTTCCATTTTTTCCCCAAAAACTCTAGCGACAGTGAGCAAACTGTCAAATCTAGCGGCACAGACTTGAAAATTTGATTACTCTGATAAATCAGAAAGATAAATTTTCTCAGATGCCTCTTGTGCTACACACATTTAACCGCTTCCTTCCGATGTTGATAATTGCCTTCAGCAAAGATAAAAGAAATAGTTAATCATGAATTACGGATATCTGATTATTCTGTAATAAAGAACTTTATGGAATTTTTCCTACGTTGGTTTTACTGGTACCAATTAGAGATTATAATCAGTACATTTTGTTCTCAGGTCTGTCTAACGTGCAAACCACATGCTTACCAAAGTTTCCAACGGAGCTCTTGGTCTATAATGACAGAAAAGGATAAAGTGCATTTTTCAGCACTGTCTACTGGTGTAACTCGTACGACCGTCGTAACAGTCCTAACACCACCGATATGGTTAGGCAGATATACTGAATCAAAATGAGCTTCCAGTTTCCCAGACATTACGCGGCTGCATCGTTTATGCAACTGTGTCCTCTATCACTTCTCAGTCGGCGGCTAACTTTCTTTCTGTGAGTACTCAACGTTATTTAGTCAGAGTGTGTTATACCGTAATTACATTATTTGCTTGACAGGGTAGAATAAAAACCGTGGATTTTTCGATCAACTGCTCGCTAAGTGACCGGTATTCAGCAATTATAATTTAACTCCATTCGCTTTGAATGCTACTTTCAATGTTGATTAGCAAACCAATGCAGTGTTATCTACAAAAACACTCATCAACCAAAAGTGGAAGGGTTCAAATGTACACATTCACAACTGTCTTCTTGTAGATGATATTCAAGACAGACTAACTCTGATACCTTTTTATTTTCTTCCGCACAGTATCCTAACAAAGTTGTGGAGAAATTGGTTTTGTTTTATAGTCCATTAGGACGATGTCAGTTAAAGATAACCATCAAGTAATCTTCCTTTTCTTCAATATGATGTACGCTTGTCCAGTGGCAAAATCGAACAAAGTTGATGTGCTTGACGAATCACATACGTTAGCATTAAGGCACTGAAGGATCATTCATTATTTTCTGGGCAAACGTAATTTGTACACCACTTAAGCGCTCCGATGTGAAGATGAATACTATAGAGTCGAGTGGTTATTCAGATGAGGAGTATCAATTTATAATATCTGGAAACTAATCAGTAAATTTTACGTAAACTTCTGGGTGAAAAACCTGAAGTTATGCTCCGTTTAAAACTATAAAATATCTGCCGATTGTACACGATTCATGTGCTGGCAGTCCGTCGCTTCGAGATGCATTATGAAGCACAGCTTAGATGTTGAAAAATCCACGTGTCTTAATTATGTGGTTATCTATAATATTTCCTTAGTCCATAACGAAATGTTATCAGTAGCATACATATCAGTCTATTAGAATGTATATGTCAACTATATCGTTTCATACATCCGATGAACAACAAACACGTATCTGGTGATTACGTACGTTTCGTCACTTCCAATGAGTAAATCTGATATTCATGTGTAAACGATATACATGCACCCATGCAGTAACGACATAATAACATTCACTGAAAAATAAACTTATATAAACGTGGCATCGAGACGAGCGGTAAAACTGTCTACGGCTATAGTTGACGCACACAAGAATGTTAGTTGTGGTTACATGCAACCTACGAACCAAAATTAAAACCATCTACTTATCGATTGGACAGCTTATTGCTATTTTCCAGTTCCCTTGTATGTTACCAATCAACTATAAAACACTGGTGTGATGTTCAAAATTAGCGTGGCTGAATTATTTGCCATCGTTTACAGGTAGGCTGTATGTTCTTTTCCAGTGATGCATTGGCCATTATTATATTGATTTACAAAGTATATTACGTATTTAAAAACCTACTTACCTCATCATAAATTCTGCAGATAACTGTTTTACTGGTAGGCCATTATTCAGAATAAGTACATGGTAGTCATGACAACGGATGGATAAGAAGCCTTTTTTCAAATCACCTTCACAATTCATCCTTTAAAAGACGTCCAATCAAACCAACTTTCAAGGTTGAAAAGAAAGCGAAGATAAAATGTATGAAAATTTGGCTTGTCCTGATGGTGGTCCAGTGATTATGTGGGCTGCGTAAGAGTTGATGGGTTCACGTTGACACAGTGAAATGTGAACCTTTGTCTTTCACGTCAGTTGGTCTCTCCTTATCAGCTGATGTAGTTTTATTTAGTGTGGTCATTGGCGAATGTCCAGCGATTGGTTTGACATTCTTCTGTGTGTCATTGGCTACATTGACTCTCAGCCAATCCGGTGACAGCAATAACATTATTTCAAATTTTTGTCGTAGAAGTACCCTCGGATCTCTTATTATCTCACTCAACACGCAAACAATGCGAACAATTGTTCGATTTAAGCGGGTGTGACGTTTTGGAAGTGTCACATTCTAAAACCCAGTTACTGATCAGATTGGAAAAATCACGTTTGCCTACTCGACTTGTTCATATTCAAGCACCCCAGGTGAACGCATCGATTTATCTTCTAACGAGGAACAACCCCCCATCCGAACTCAAAAACTGAATAAAACTTTAAAATATGCGACAGACTGACTAAAACAGCGATGATATTTTTCATCACACTAATGAGCTTAAATAATATGATGAATTGCTTCAGCGAACCTTCGCTCACTGAATCTGCAAGTGACTGATAACAGCTCTGTTTAAGGTTGAAAACACAGGTGAATAATTTGGTCAACTTTTCGATAATTTCAAACAACTTTTCATTGCCTGCTCCATAGTATATATGGTATGATTAGACCTTTGTACTAAATGTCACACATTGAATAACAATACGTGTCCAACTATTTACAAGTCATAAAATCTTGCGATCGATAGCGTGATATTGTATTCATGTAAACAACCCCCACAATAAGTAACAATAGTTAAAATGTCATCAGTCGAGTCCACAGATTTTTGATATTTCAGTTTCAAGAGAAGCTATAGCTATTGGATCGTCGATTGAATTTATCAAAGCATTCATTGTCTCCGGGCCATCCGAGCACCAATCATATACCAGTGCGGCTGAGCGTTTGCAAACGGTAATCCAATGGTGCCTAGCGCGAAATCAGTGGTCCAGATGATCGCCTGATGAAAACACGACCGTATTTCAACTCCCGACCATGATAAGCATGTGCACTACCGGCGAAACTGTATTGTCATGATTCTTAGCCAAAAGGGATAACTGAAATATTGATAGGTGTGTTAAGGTTTCGTCCATTTGTGAGGTGCGTTGTATTTATATCAGCCAAGATTCCATATTACTTCCCAGTACTAAAAATATAAGTATTTGTTTGGGATTCATTGGCCTTAGTCATCATACTTTGTTCTAACAAGGAATCTTCATTGGTTAACTACACTCCCGCGTACAGTATTCACTGAAAACTCGTGAGTAAATTTCATTCGTCTCAGTAAGATGCGAGAATTGTCCATAGCTAGTTGCTGAGAGCTGCTCACCTATGGAGTAAATACTGGTTCTGCTACCAGAAGCTAGTGAAAAGGCTGAGTGATAATAATTAGAAAGAGGTTGAAAGTTGTAGTAAATATTCTTGAAGAAATGTGAGAAAAAATTGGACGAATACACCAAAACGGTTGAGTTGTTTATAATAAAAAAGGAATCATTGTTTATGAATTTACCACATCATTCGAATTTCTTCCGGGGTTATAAGGTATAGTCTTTAAAATTGAGCTGTAGTAAACGGAGTACTCATGGGGAAGAATGCAAAACCTACATTTTGGTTTTAAACCAGAAGATTCAAAACAGCAGTGCTTTTCACCTAAGTATGTATATTAAAAGCGTTGTTTGGACCCACTTGAACATAAGTTTCAGCAACTAATGTCTAGACATATGCATCCGGCGGACGGGATAGTAGCTGATCAATCAGCGTTGATTCGATTCCACCTTGCTCATTCTCTTTGCATAAATTAATATGGTCGAAGTAAATAATGAATGGTTGTGGATGGGAACTGTATATGAAAATGCAAATAACTATAATTCCATGCAGCAGACCGCTGCGACTTGCGACTGCAAATTGCACATCCCGATGACAGTTTAGTACAATCATTTAACAGCAATTCAGGCTTCAAAGAAGTTAGTGGCGGTCAGTTTTAAAACCTTGACTACACCAGCACTTTGATCGTATGACGTCGGGAATTGCTTCAGGTCACTGTCAGAACTAATTTGTTCCTATTCATTTCACTCCATAGTCCTCTACACAACTTCTTCCTGTATTACTCGATAAATGACTCGTGCCTGAGTCTTGATCTGCATATGTGCCCCTCTATCCATCTTACACCCTCTTGTTGCTGCCCTCACCGCGTATGCATTTCCGACCATCAAAACCATTAATTTTAAATTTCTGATGCATACCGGTAAAATATTCGATTTGTTTACAGTCTGTAGTATGGAATCGTTCTGTCAATACGAAGTTTCCTCAACTTTCCTGCGGACACATAACATTATGATATTTTCCGCTTAGTTCTGTTCCTAATACTAGCAAGGTTCACGAGAACCGTCCTGATTTTGGATTAGAACTGAAGTCATGATAAAATTAATATTCAAAATGCAGCCTACGTATTGTTCCGTCTGTGTTGTACTGTCAAGAAGTAGGCAGAACAGCGTATTTGGGACAAAAACAATTGGGCAAATTTATCATCTATGGGTGTAAAATTGAAAAAAGAACGAATGGGATTGGATCAATAGCGAAACCGCGTCTCATAAAACATGATACTAGCGCACACCGAAACAATCAACCAGCAACAACAATGGAGGCACCTAATTTTCCTGAGTATTTCTTGTGGTCAATTTACCTGGTGGGTTTGTTAAATGTCCAGAATCTGTGCTTTGTCAAGTAATGAAGCTGATTTAATAAGAAGGCTGTTTCGGACTGGGTCTACTTTGGCACAGAATGACTGATTTAGGTTTATCAGATTGGTCATTCGAGTTGTTAGTTTCGACGAAATACACGTGAAGTGGTGTTAAACATTTTTCAGTGAATGGCTGGGTTTATAGAACATTCCATGTGCAAAGATGAGTTTACTTTTAGTGGCATGACAAGATGTAGGAAACTGACTCAGTTCAGATCGCATTCAGATACGACGACAAGCCGTGTCATGCACATTCTTGTCAAGTCATTGGAGTCATTAATTTTGAACGACATTTACAGAAAACCTTGAAACTTGAGAACATTAGGTGATTCCCACTAGTGAGCTTTGGACTTTTGATATCCTCCCCTATGAGTACCGTAGGATATCTATTTGCGATAAAGGTGGCCAGTTGGTAGATTTTCTTTTGAGCATTTCTGTTGATAATCGTTCGAGTCACCCCTCTTGTTGATATAAGACTGACGCGATACTTCGGAAATAAAATTGACCAGATCATCTGAGGTGATGATAAACTGAACGTTTGACTGATATACTGGAGTTTCAGCAAAGTTGGACTCTGGGAATGCAAGCAAGTCGTCAGTCTGTCATTTAATCTTAAATCCAGATTGTTTGCAGGTCTTACTTATTACACCCGGAGGCAGTTTCATTTCAAGGTACAAAACACTTCATTAACGTAGCGGTGATATAAATGAGGACTGTTTTACCGTTCTCGAGATGGGTAACAAATGTATCGTTCGAAAACGATTTCATATGCCCCACTGCAGCAACACCCTCAGTTTGTCCGTAGGTCTTTCGCGTTGGACGTGAGCAGCCAAATAAACCGTCCATCTTGATAACAAAATGTTGATGAGAAACAAGATGCGTAATGTTTGAATGTCGACTGAAGTATGATATTTTGCATGTCTGCTTCACAATCTTTTTCCAATGTTGAATATCATTCTCTACTGCGCTGCGTACTTCAAAGAATACAGTAAAATAATCTCGAGGAAAGTATGGGGCTTCATAACACTGACTTCTTTTCAAGGTACGACACGATTTATATCATCAGCTTAGTACAACAGCGTTGACATACTGTGACTAACAGTACAACTGAGACGAGCAATAATGGTTCATGGACTGAAACCTGCGACACATCGCTAGTGGTCAGTACCGTCCCGACTGCAATCAAATAAATGGTGACCAAAGTGTAGTCAGTTTAAAATTGGACGGCGCCCACACTTGATCGCAGCGTTCGCATTCAGATAAGCCTTTCGGCTAGCCCACTTCGAAAGGAAGCACTAGACTCGAGTTTCGCTCTTATTAGAGCTCATCAGTAGTGCATATCCTTGTCTGGATCGGAGTTTGCACTCTGACCCTCGTGCTTGTGAGACTAGCGTGTTAACCACAACGCCAGCAACCTCACAATAGGCATGACCGAATGATCAAATCCGAACTCTCAGCAACAACCTCGTGTGAGTAGTTTTCAGCATGCCTGATCATTTCGAAAGGACAGTGAACGGAATGGCTGTGCTCTATCCATTCGATAAACGGAAGGATGGATGTCCCAACAGTTGCAAAGTTTCGTCGACGAATAGATAAAACGTATTTTATCACATTACTTAGGGGCCACAACTCGTCTACTGTGCTGTTTCACATAAGGATGACTGTGAGTCTCCTGGAGTATGGTGTGCTTTGTCAGCTATTAATGAAGCTTATTTCTGAAGCCCCTGTAACTCAGATTAGCATTTGCATCTCTTGACAAACAGAAAGATAAATCACTGGCTAAGACCTTTGCGCATGCGGTTTCCGAATAAATCGACGAATGCTTCTGTGCGATTACACGTGAACAGTAAATTCTGTTTGGATACCAGTCCACACTTTCGGTCTTCTAAAAATGAAATATGTTTGTTCGCAAACTGGATTTTTCGAACCGTTCTGCACAGCCTAAACTGTTTCTGAGATGAGTTTGTTAATCAAAATAAAATGGTTCGTCCGAACTTCATGAAAGTTATTTTAGTAAATTAACTTGTTAGTATTCTCACTTCAGATTATTTGCTTACAACAAGTAGAGCTAACGAGTAGTGGATATTGACAATCCACCGTAAGCGACTGACTCAAACGGAAAAGTGTAACAAGCTGCTTGTCACAAAATATTGTTTGGTGCAGGAAACTACTCAATGGTAGTAGGTAGCGTCGCATCTTAGGAAGTTTTGTGAACAATTTTTACGCTCGCTTTCCATTGTCCGGCTACAAACATCACACTTGTGTGTGAGCTAGTAACTAGGATAAGATTAGGCGTGTGAGTTGTTTACAAGAACTGATGGGATATCTTGAAACATAGGTGATGGCTTGCAAATCTTAATTACCCCTTCACAGTTAGTTAGGCCGGAGTGATTTTAGCCCTACTGTACCAAATTTATAACCAATGGGCACAAAAAATTTAACTTCTTCAACAATTTATGCACACAAGTGGGAAAGGTAGCACTGGGTGTGATAGCTTTAGTCACGGCCGAAAACTGAAAACGACGAACTCATCATCAGTGAACACATCCTAATCGCACCCACTACATAGACGTTATCGTAGTGTGTGACAGTCGACCTACCCTGTCATTTTACGCTACTGTCTCAGTGTGCTTCTTGACTTAAGATTAGAACTTACGGTTCACACAGTTTCTTTGCTTTTATCAAAAAGCAAATTCCAAATCTCATCCCTGTAACTAGTTTACACATATCTGCATTTTGTTTAGCTCGGTAACAAAACACTAGAAGCAGGATTATCTGCCAATTAGCTTTCTTTTGGCTTAACCGGATACTTCCACATAGTTTGGGCATACCTGTTTACAGTAGCCACATTGGAGAGACAACTATGTAATGGGTTCAGGATAAGTTAATGGAGTCAATCAAGAAGTACAAATCTTTATTGCGTGATTCCCAATTTTATCTTCAGTGTATTTAACTTCCTTCATTTAAACACTATAAGTAACTGATACGTTGCCCACATATATCACTTTATTGTCTGTGTCTTTCTACAGAACTACTAACTTCTCGTACAATGAAAATAAAAAGGTGATAACATAGTACAGAACGTCTTGTGAAACGAGAATTATAAACAAGTCGCGATTAGTTGCTATATGAGGAACTCAGTAGAGTGTTGCTAAAGCAAGCTGACGCACACTTACAAAAGTATTTAAAAAGAATTTCAATCATATTCAGCTATTCAAGCTATCCAAAATAAACAAGTTGCTTTTATACTGCATTGATTAATGTGTAATCTGTCTTGGAGTTGATATTGTGTCTTACAAGTTCTGCTTACTCAGAAATCCCGGACATTTGTACAAATGTGGAAATGCTGCTTACAGTACTCAATTAATGTATACTACCAATGTCAACCGGCTTTTTTGAATAAGATTTATTATCAAATGTCACTGTTTGCATAAACACTCGGTAA
>LOND01000024.1:65670-81087 GCA_014220965.1 Paragonimus kellicotti
GTACAAAAATGTGGGCGCGGCAGCTAAAAAAGTGATAGCAATGGTCAGTTTTGAACATCGGTAGTAAATCGCGAGCACAAACGATAAAAGATTTATACGGTTAGTGAATGAACGCAAATTCCTCAGGTTTACCTAAAATACTTGCGCTAATTCGCCTGTAATTACGTCTTACTCAGTAGTCTGTAGTTGTGCTTCACCCGTGACACAACCCAAGCCTTATGGTATATGCTTACTTATAATTTGTCTAGTAGACCATATTATATGTTAGATTTTGCAATTCCACAGCCTCTTACCCACGTCCATCAGAATAGGTTACACGTTGTTAGAAACCGTCAGGCCCATAACCCATTTGGCGTGACCAAAATAATATTTAGCGTTCATTCATTCCTACAACCTTTGACGCAGTCTTACGGATAGCATCGGCTTTTGTACCAGGTAGCCGTGCTGTCAGGAACATTTGACCAGTAGGTCGCTGATGATGGGTTTTCGCTGAGTAGAACCCAAAAATTTCCAGAATTGTTGCCTTGTAGTATTGTTTGATAAAATCAACATTAGCATCTCAGGCCGACTAAAGTCATACAATCAAAACCTGAAGGACTACACAAAAAATTGATTCTGTGTAACTGACGTCTAACCTATCATAAGTAGATTTCTAAAGCAGTGTCCAACCAATGGCAAACTCATCAATCCACAGAAATGATAATTATGCAGCGGAATAACGGAATACGCTTTCAGTATCAGCAGCAGATGGATTGTTCATCCAAAGGGTGAGTTATTAACTGGTCTAACCTGAACACGCCTCACTACAAAACGTGTAAAGCTGTGAGTTGAATTCAACGCAGTGAATCAATTTCACAAACCGCGGGCAACATCCTAAGGCTAACTCAAACAGTTAGCCTCTATTGGACGACTGGCATTATTTACTAATATACACGGTTATACGTGCTTGTATTTACCGATTATATTGCCAGGAGCTTACTTATGACGGACACCATAACCAAGGTGTTTGAGTGACTTTGGCTCTCTCCCCCGTCTTCATGACCTGATGCCCGTTTCAGAATCGAAGTACAGCAATAACTGGCCATTTCGTCTAGTTGCAAATGCATGACACTTTATGGACGTACACTGACCTCGGCTACGTAATTATTTTTTGACAATACGAACTAGCACCTACGTTCTGCGAGTAACTTCATAAATACTGGATTGTGTTTTGGACCCCGTCGGGTATCAATTGCCTTGTGAGAATAACTGACTTCTAGCTAACGACAGGCAACTTGAAACGTAGGTAACCATACAGAGCTTGCGATCTAGCCAGCTATTTTGGGCCATCTTTATTGCATCGTTCAAGACAGTTCCTCTAAACAACGCGGTTACTTTGGACGGAGGCTCAAATAAGAAGGGCTGTCAGCCTTTGACTTGAAGTCTCACAACCTTTTTTTCTCCCACTGAGCTAATTGGAGAGTCAACACTAAATTAACCTAATCGTGACCAGTTGGATGAACTAATTAGGAAGGTACATATGAGTTGAGGTAATTTGCCGTTGCCGTTCGGTTTTTCTGTGAGAACAAACGCATTAAGCTGCAATTCTTCTGCAGACGGTTTTGCGGTCTAACTTTTTGAACACGAACAAACCAATGTGTCTTCCATCGCATTACTTAAACACTGATGCAACAAAAACAAAACCCTCTGAAATTCAGTGGTACAAATTATTGTCGGGCCGTTTTCTATTCCGAAGCTTTCATGTGTTTGTTGAACTCATATACCCAAGTGGAACTTAATTTTCATCAGTTGTAAGCTGTCCCACTTTGTACGTACATACTAAAAATGTCGGCAAACAGTGGTCCCAACGGCGATCCCATTGCGACACCGTCCTTCTGTCGATAAATTCCTTCGTTGAACTTAAATTGCACATTGTAAGTGCACAGGTAAAGTAACTGTTTGAGTTCGGTCAGTGGTATCTGAATATCTATGTCACTACCCTCGATATAATCACATAGATAATCTATAGTCTCCTTTAGCGGAACGTTGGTAAATAAGGATGCGACGTCAAGAGAAAACATTGATTGTCCAATCAAATTGATATCTTTGATTGTATTCACCAGATCAAAGGAGTCGCGTAAGCTGTAGGTCGAGAGTTTCCGCCTGACGGATCTAGCTATCATGTCATGACGAAAATAAAGTCATACTCATCTCTCTACTGTTCAAGACTGATATTGTGACCGAAGACCGAACCGTCAGCTGTATCAGACCCTCAGGCGCACCTTCCCCGGTGGAAACATTACGGAGTCGGTTTACTACTTTGACCCCAATTTCTTTGTCTGAATGATAAAGTGCACGTCCTCGATCAATCAATTTATGTGTTTTCCTTCCGCTGCTGTCCAGCGAAATATGTAGATCAGATGACTAGGTGTGTGTCCAGATGAATCAAAGAACACCATCCTACCTAAGCTCGGGACCGGTTTGACCAAATCCATTAACAGCGCAGTAATTGCACACCTTGCCAATACGGAACCATCGCGTTGACTTGAAACAGGCACATAGTTTACAAAATTCCGGCTGACCATCCGGAAGCTGGTCAGACAACGAATGCTAGCCACCGCGGAGTCAATTGTTATTCGATTACGCAATCCGGCTCTTTGCTCTCAAAAGAAGTTTGTGCGAAACCTCGCAGATAACGCTGTCAAAAGTCATACCACTAACATCAACCTCAATTTCTGTGACCTAGCTATGAGCGGATCTCTAAACCATTCATCACAAACATCAGTGACTCGTTGTTTGAGTGGCTAAACCCGTTTGTTTGGAATTTTGTGCTCTATTATACGGACCAATGGTAGTTTTCTTGCTATTGATTTGATTTTGTAGAACATATATAATTGTAATGATCTGATGAAGAGTTATCGAAAACAGTTTGGTTCGCCACTCAAGTTACAGGATAAAACCGCAATTTGTCTTCAGTAGTAGACATACAGTCGTATTGTTCACCTTAGAGCCTATTTTTCAGTCGAAATGACCCTGAAAAATGGCTGATTAAAAACAGCTCTTAGTTAACAGAATCGTGCTGCTAAGCGCACCTGATGAAAACACTGTAAAATATCGCCGCTACCAACGTCTATCATCCACATCGTTGTATTCCAGCGAACGATGACAAGAAATAAGAACTGAGCAATACTAAAACGGAATGATATGCTACCAACATGAACGTGTCTCCACAAACCTTTGTCTAGAGAATAACTTTTGATTGTTCGTTAAATGGTTGATGCTTCTTTGTAAGTTTCTAAGAGCCTATTAAATAACGAATGTTTTAAAACGCGGTTATGTCCGAATGTTCCTGAAAATTTCCAAGGTATTCGTGCTAAATATATGCCTGAACCTCAGTTCGTTTCTCGTTTTGACCTACGTACACCAAATGGCACGCGAACAAAGTTACGACTAATTTCATTTTGGACATCACTTTTGTTGGGTCGCAGACTTCGCATTCAGGTGAATGTTTCAGCTAACCTCCTTCAAAAGACACTAAATTAGGGTGTCGCTCTTGTGGGAGCTTCTCAGTAGTGCATATCCTTGTCACGGTCAATACTAGAATTCCGATCACCCTTTCGTAAGGCAACTGTGTTCACACCGCGCCACTGAGTTCAAATCAGACACGACCAAGGCTGACTGCAAAGTTTATCCGAATGCAAATGCTGTTATTAAAGGTTCATGGTGGTCAACGTGATACTAACCAAAACATTAGCCACATATCAGTTGACAACTAACTGACTACAGGTAACTGTTGACAGAGACCAGTCATCATTCACTTAAAAAATAGGACAGATTGTTTGAATGAATAGTCTGCGTAAAAGTAGTCGATACAGCTCGCAGACATTCGAAACGAAAAGATCACAGTACACAAAGTGATACGTAGTTGAATAATCATGTGTTGGTGGAACTGAAAGAAGTAAAACGGGTTCTGAAAGAAAGTAACAGTGAAAAGAAACAATACAAAGATACTCGAACCTATGTTATGTTCTAAACCTATATAGACCGTTTTATGTACCATAATCTGACTGTTCTACTCCGACGACAAACACCGTTGAAAAGATGTGGTCTCATGGAAAAGATGTGAATAGACTTCTAATAGATTTTGAAGCGTAAATGAACAATATGATTCAGCTTTTGATGAGAACTCTGTGAAGACTAGTAAGTACAAATCTGAAACATTGTTCCCAGTTTGGTGTAGTTAGAACCCAAGACAGACCTACAGTATTTAAATCGACTGTGTTATAAGATTTTTTCTAGGACATATATTTGCAAAACTGACTACACCCTTAGCCAGAATCAAAACGCTTGTTCGGTTTAATAAAAGTTGCGCCAATTTTGACGCGATTCCCTTATAAATCTTCCTTGAAGGCGGTCGATGTTTGTGGTGGTGGTGGTTGAGATCAAGTAGTTTTTGGCCCCTCAATTGGTTACGTCTAGGTTGCCTCGAGTACACTACCATTAGCAGGAATTGGGAATCTGTTTCTTATGCGACCGTCTCTTAGTCGAACGCTTCCATAATATGAGGGTCATTAGTAACCGATATTGGATTTGGTAGGTCACTTCTGCGTCAATAAATGGATTGAGAAT
Source organism: Paragonimus kellicotti (assembly GCA_014220965.1). Taxonomy (NCBI): domain Eukaryota; kingdom Metazoa; phylum Platyhelminthes; class Trematoda; order Plagiorchiida; family Troglotrematidae; genus Paragonimus; species Paragonimus kellicotti. The sequence continues at coordinate 70,279 of LOND01000024.1, forward strand.
AACACAACGTTATGAGCAAGTTGTAATACTCTACGTTTCAACCACCTCGGGTGGCCTTCCTCAGGAGTGTTGTAATCGAAATCACATTAACGAGGGAATCATTAATGTGATTTCGATTACAACACTCCTGAGGAAGGCCACCCGAGGTGGTTGAAACGTAGAGTATTACAACTTGCTCATAACGTTGTGTTATTCTCAATCCATTTATCAATAACATGTTAAACACGACACCCAAACTGTTTGACTTCATTCGTACTAAACTTAGTATGGATATCTTATAACTTCTGCATAACTCAAACTCACCTACCCAACATGCACGGTTCGGGGGTAACAGGAAATAGGTGTACAAAAATGTGGGCGCGGCAGCTAAAAAAGTGATAACACTGGTCAGTTTTGAACATTGGTAGTAAATCGCGAGCACAAACGATAAAAGATTTTATACGGTTAGTGAGATGAAGCAAATTCTCAGGTTTACATCGTAAAATACTTGCCGCTAATTCTGCCTGTATAATACGTCTTACTCAGTAGTCGTGAGTTGGTGCCTTTCACCCGTTGAACCAACCAAGCTATGGTGTATATGCCTTACTTAATAATTTGTCTAGATAGACCATATTTCATATGTTATGAGTTTTTGCAAATTCATCAGCCTCTCTACCACGTCCATCACGAATAGGTATACACGTCTCGTTAAGAAGCCGTCAGGCCCATATACGACCCATTTTGGCTGTGACCAAAATATATTAGGCGTTAGCATGTCATTCCACACCTTTGGACGCAAGCTCTTACGGATAAGCATCGGCTTTTGTAGACAAGGTAGCCGTAGTCTGTACACAGGGAACATTTGACCAGCTAGGTCGCTTTGATAGATGAGGCTCTTTTCGCTGGAGTAGAACGCAAAAATTTTCCAGAATTGTTGCCTTGATAGTATTGTTTTGATAAGAATCAACGATTATCATCTCAGTGCGACCTTGAAAGGTTTCGATACAATCAAAACCTGAAAGGACTTACACAAAAAAATTTTTTTTTGATTTCTGTTGTAAACTGACGTCTAACCTATGCTGTAAGTAGATTTTCTAAAGCAGTGTCAACCAAGCAATATCAACTCCAAGAATGATAATATATGCAGCGGAAATAACGGAATACGCTTTCAGTATCAGCCAGCAGATGGATTGTTCATCCAAAGGGTGAGTTATTAACTGGTCTAACCTGAACACGCCTCACTACAAAACGTGTAAAGCTGTGAGTTGAATTCAACGCAGTGAATCAATTTCACAAACCGCGGGCAACATCCTACAGTGCTAACTCAAAGCAGTAGTCATTATGAGACGACTGAGCTATTAACTATTATACTAATATACACGAGGTTATTACGTTGCTTTATTTACCGATTATATTGCAGGAAGCTTACTTATGACGGACACACTAAACAAAGTGTTGAGTGACTTTGGCTCTCTCCCCGTCTTCATGACCTGATGCCCGTTTCAGAATCGAAGTACAGCAATAACTGGCCATTTCGTCTAGTTGCAAATGCATGACACTTTATGGACGTACACTGACCTCGGCTACGTAATTATTTTTTGACAATACGAACTAGCACCTACGTTCTGCGAGTAACTTCATAAATACTGGATTGTGTTTTGGACCCCGTCGGGTATCAATTGACTTTGTGAGAATAACTGACTTCTAGCTAACGACAGGCAACTTGAAACGGAGGTAACCATACAGAGCTTGCGATCTAGCCAGCTATTTTGGGCCATCTTTATTGCATCGTTCAAGACAATTCCTCTAAACAAGCGCACTGGGTCACTTTGACGAGGCTCAAATAAGAAGGGCTGTCAGCCTTTGACTTGAAGTCTCACAACCTTTTTTTTCCTCCCACTGAGCTAATTGGAGAGTCAACACTAAATTAACCAAATCGTGACCAGTTGGATGAACTAATTAGGAAGGTACATATGAGTTGAGGTAATTTGCCGTTGCCGTTCGGTTTTTCTGTGAGAACAAACGCATTAAGCTGCAATTCTTCTGCAGACGGTTTTGCGGTCTAACTTTTTGAACACGAACAAACCAATGTGTCTTCCATCGCATTACTACACACGTTGATGGCAACAAAAACAAAACCTCTGAATTCAGTGGATACAAATTATTGGTCGGCCGTTTTCTATTTCGAAGCTTTCATGTGTTTGTTGAACTCATATACCCAAGTGGAACTTAATTTTCGTCAGTTGTAAGCTGTCCCACTTTGTACGTACATACTAAAAATGTCGGCAAACGGTGGTCTCAACGGCGATCCCATTGCGATACCATCCTTCTGTCGATAAATTCCTTCGTTGAACTTAAATTGCACATTGTAAGTGCACAGGTAAAGTAACTGTTTGAGTTCGGTCAGTGGTATCTGAATATCCATGTCACTATCCTCGACATAACCACATAGAAAATCTACAGTTTCCTTCAGCGGAACGTTGGTAAATAAGGATGTGACGTCAAGAGAAAACATTGATTGTCCAATCAAATTGATATCTTTGATTGTATTCACCGGATCAAAGGAGTCGCGTAAACTGTAGATCGAGAGTTTTCGCCTGATGGAGTCTCTAATAATTGTTACAATCATTTGGCTAGTGAGTGGTATGGAGAGTTAGACATGTCCAAAATTGGTCTGAGTGGTACCCCAATTTTGTGAATTTTAGGTAATCCATACAGCCTGGGAATCATGGTTCCAGTAGGGCGAATTCTTTCAAACGTAGCTGAATCAATAATTCCCCTCTGTTTTAAACATCGTAAGGATTTCGATATTGCCTGTGAATGATTTACTCTATCAAAAACCATTTTACTTAAAAGCCGTAAACAGTCAAATATTTGACGACGGGTTTCCAGTTCTGATAATCAGTATAACAGATCCTCCTTGGCAGAAAAAGATAAAGCTGTGGTTCATTGTTAACCGACCATAACAACGCCAAGAATATTAACTGTTAACCCAACAATCTGGAAACTCCGCCGGCGACTACAAGAGTATTTCCATGACAGGCCTGCTTGGTAGATGGGATCATTAGTGAAGCATTGGTGCAATTATTGACAACAATTGTTACGACAAACGCAGTCACTTCTGTTTTGAAATAAACTGCCGCAAACAGTTGTACCCAGCTGTCAACAGCATTTTTTCCGCATATGTGTAGGTGAAAGTAAGCTAATTTACTATTTGGCTTCGATGTATTGAGAATCAAAGACTCGTGGCTACATCCGATTTGAGATGAGAACGCACTCCCACTTCGGCTAATATACCTACTCCACACTAAAAATTTTCGTTAGGTTGTAAAATCTCAACTAATGAATTGACAGATAGGGTGGGGATTTCGAAAACTTCCTTATCAAAGCAAGTGAAAATGAATTAGGCGTAAGTGAATACGTAGCACACAGCTGGCAAGAAACAGCCAAGACGCAGGAACACGTTGGGAGATTTATTCACTTTTCCACTTGTAAGTGGTTTGACAGGTTTTAGTACTTGGATTAGATCCACTTACAAAATCGTGGACTTCCTCCGGATTCCAAACAGCGACAGGAATGGCGTATCGCTGGTTTGAATCCAGCTGAAGCCCAGATTTTTGGCGACTAAATCGAATTTAGGCAATCATTCTCATCAGTTGAAATGTACAATATTTATTTTCCCTAAAACCTGTACAGTGTGGGGAAGTGTTTGTGGTGTAGTGCATAGTATAGACCACCTGCTAATTGCGATCCAGTGAAACCGATCGTTCGATCCAGCTAAGTCTTACGAATTGTACCAAGGAGTGTTACCGTGAGCACAAACCAAAAATAGCACTACAAATATTTAAAGTATCAAACAATGCCAAGATAAACAATTGGGAGGACAAGTCAACGTAACCTATACGCAACCCGTAACGGAACGCAATTCTTGAAACAATTCACTACCTGAACAGTTGTGACCAAAGTTTGTCGTTTACTTGCCAGATGTTTCTGTGTCAGATGAGCTAGCACTTGCTCACTGTGTATGAATAATCTCTGCAAAATGTTCACAGATGAAGATGCGGTTAAGTTTAAGTTGACAGGTTATTTAATGGCAGCGGTTTCCTGGTTTGCGGGTTAAGCTGGTTTAGCCGATAAATAAATTTAGGAATATCTTATTGTTTAGTTCGTATTTGAACGAAAATTGTTGTGCGTCTGACACTAGTTGGAGGACATATTACGCTGAATGCGGAAGTTTGCAAATCATAAGCGGAAATTTTCTGACATGCGTTTATGGAGTAGATATACCATCAGAACGACTCAGTGGTATGTATGTCGATTTGCCTTGACATCAATGGTGAGGTGATAACAAGGATAAACTTAGCATCTAATCGTGACACCTGTTACATTATGGACGAATACTCTGACAAGGGAAGAATCAAGACTCCGTTTAGAAACTAACTGGAATTCCATCTAGATGTGAAAACCGCAGTCAGGTCATATCAGTAGACTCCCGCTTACTCATAAGCTTCGAAAACATTGTTCGGTAAATCTCAGGACTGAGTTAACTTCATCCTGGTACGAGTTCTTAATCGTAGGACAATCAACTGGAACTATCAGAACATCGTCTGTTCTCGAGATGGCAGGACAACCGGGACATTATTCGAAACAAAATGTGGCACACAGTTTCAGCATGATAATTTGGTTATGCACAAGGTTAGTTCACTGATGCAATGAACAACACTGTTGCCTCACAAGATTGTGAGTCACAGTTCATACCTCAGTCGCATACTACTGACGGACTTTAATGATAATTAAATTCGGGATTCTTACCTATTTTGAATGAGGCTAGCTGAAACGCTCATCTGCATAATAATGCTACAATCAGATAAGTGGGGTTCAGTCTCTTCAAGTGACTCATCGATCACTAGTAAATATTATTTACAGATATAAACACTTACAACACAGATAGATAAGCATACACATAAGCTTTTCGAGTGAGACGGTGTGAACCACATCTACACAAAATAACTATTGTCTCACATATAATCTTGAATATCCTTGTTTACTCATATCTCGCAATAGCTATGGAATCGATAAACCCACTGCATAGATGGTTTTGCAAACACACCTGTCTGAATACCTTACTACAACATCCACTGCAGTCCACAGTGTTTCACCACGACGATGGAAAACGCCATGCTATGGACATCATTTTCTCACAATCCGCATGCTGTGATAAATATAGATGGCCATCGTTTTTCTAATCTGTTAGTGAATCAGACTATGACAATCCTGTAACGATAAAAATAGGCAAACCTTCGACATAATGTTGTCCAACCTAAGTAGTACGCAGTTATCCTTAAAAGAAATGCAGGAAGAGGAAGACTATATCTTGGTTTTAAATACGCATACTAGTAGGCAAACAACAGACGGTTAACCACCAAACGTAGAAAGATAATACAAAGTTGAATAAAGGCTTAGAATAATAATGAAGCGCAAAGCGAACTTGAGGGACAAAAGTGAGTTGAAAATTTAGCCCACAAATTGGACTGAACGGTGGTGAATCCTAACTATTCAAGTGTCAAACGCAAGCACAACGGCTTCCGTGCACCCAAATATTCCGCAACAAGCCAACAACACCCGAAATTAATACAGGATTGTATATAATTAGTCAAGCACGGGTTTTCCATAGACCGTTCTGGTATTCTCTTCTGCAATGTTCGTAAGATTTCCTATTTTGTCCTCAACCATCTTTGAGCGGACGGCAATTTCAAGGTGCATGCGAACGATATCCTATTTTAACCGTATGGACCGACCAATGTTTTCGGTCCGGAATCTTCGTCTGTGATGACTTCTATCTGTTGCATGTACGTGCAACGTCCTAACCACGTTCGTATGAAATCAGTTCGATATTTACGACTCCAATTCTTCTTGCCCTGATAAGGTTGACCTTGATTTAACCTAAGTAGCGAGTATCTCTGACTCTCTCGTATTCACTACGAAGCATCTTAGTATTAATCCATTATTCCTGCTTATCAGCGTTTGTGGTCGCTTTTGTGTTGACCGTCGAGTAAAAGCTCACATTTTCTCAAACACATCGTCCGAACCATCCGATGGCGAAGTGACGTTTTTAAGGAGGAAGTCAATTACTTCCCTCTCCCAGGCTGAACCGTGAATTACTTTACTTGCCAATACTGCTGCTAGCCTGGCTGATGCCTTGTGCGGATTGAAAATAATCACTTACCAACCCATGTCTGAATGGCTGTGATAGAATTAATTGTATCTTTAGGATACATGTTGGGACAGCAACTGAAACTAACTCATGACCATCCGCTGCACTGAAACCAATATCCAACCAGAACTCCTTGACAGGTTTTGTCGTATTTTGAGCCCTATGTTTATTCAGGTTTTTGAAAGTCGCTTCGGAAACAACCGTAGGTTCTTGACCTCTTATGCCCAGACCACCTATTTTTCTAGTCCTGCTACTAAACAAGACGTGGTGTTGATATGCCTCTTGTAACTCGTGTCGTTGTGAGCCATCAGGCTTCAGTTATTCTTAAACGGCACTCTTCGAAAATCCATCCACTCAACTGGTTCCAATGAACTTTTGATAGCATGCGTTTGATTCTCTACATGGCGAAGGATATGGTCAGATTTGTCTTCTCACAAAGTGCACACGACTGTATATTCTTCCTCAACATTTTTTTAAAATATGATATTAAGTTATTGCTGCAACAACTGAGATGAGTTGTTTCCAGCTACATCTGGCTGCATCTATGGTTGCTTATATGTAGACCTGGTTTAACTGTGCATGGACACTGATTAAACATTGGCTTTCATCTACGTGTAGCTCAACAACATTGCTGACATTTGTACAGGGTCAAATAGCATCATCAGTGGGCTCTCATGCCCGATCACTTTGAAGAGTCAGTCCCCTCTACCCACGATTATGGTTGAGTCGGTAAGTTTCTCCCGATTATGCTCTTTATATCATATACGGTACTGGGTTTACTTCTTGACGCTTATCCAAGGTTGCGTTACCAATCTGAGTTTTTTCGGACGAAAACGGCATGCAACTTGGTATTGTAAAAATGTTAATTTTTTTAAAACCCTCAGTCCCTTCCTAACTACAAGCGATTTGCAGTGAAACGTTGCCGATGGCTTATTACATATTTCAATTCACCCAGAAAGCATTCGCCCGAATTATCGGGCATATATAGGTAAATTATTGTGAACTTCCGTCCCCACACATTGCTGGCACTCAACTGTTTCAAGAATATGTGTTGAAGATAATGAATACAATGTGAAATAAATGCAATCATCTTTGAAGAGCACTATTACCTTTCTCACCCATTCATGGCTTCTGCAGTGCACATATACTGAGTCAAAAGCAACCGGTGTGTTGCCCTACACCTTATTATATAGAAGAAAATGTTCATGCATTCATGTCAGTTTTAGACTAAAATTGTCGAGCATCTACAGTGCGACATCCTCACCACCTACCGACACATATTTTTTAGTGATATCAACAATTGTGACATCTAATGCGCCAAGAATGTTTTCATATTCGTGACATGCTAGAGTTCGTTAAACAGGCGACATTAACCACAGCACGATGAATGTGTGGTGTATATAACTGATCAATACTAGCTTCCTGATTGGCAATGGACACACGTACTGTAATGATATGTATCAGTTGACCAAAGCAACGTTAACTTACAGGTTTGGTGTGCATCTGAAATCACCGTGTGGGATACAATGTACCCAAACTGCAATATTTGCTTAAATAAGCTGACTGAACTTCGGCCAACAAATCAGATTGCCCGGGACAGTGCCGAATGGTGTTAGACCTTCTATTCTATCTTCGAGGTCTTTTTAATCTGTAGATAGAACACAGTTGTGCAATAATTTAAAACGGATCATATAACTTCGTTTTTCACAATTTTTTCTCTTTTTGTTATCTTGGGCTGTGGACTTTGGGTGAGTGGGAATCCAGGCGTTCTGACAGTGTGGATTTCGCTGTGAACAGCTGGTTTATTCTAACAGTTATGCTGATACAACTTGACGTTTCTTCGGTTCCTCTGTCAAACTGTCACTGGGTTACTTGATTCGAAGTATATTTCTTCCTACCACCCGACAGGGAGTTGAAAAACAAAGTAAAGTTGCCTTTCTAAGCATCACTTGGGAATTAGTTGCATTAGTTGCAAGTCATCACGTTGAATCAAATATTTCCACGACAAGTTTTATGCTGTATATTGCCTCAAAACATAGTCGTGTTTCATACTTTGCTCTATAGTAGTTTAAAAACCTTCGTAGATATCCCTCAGGATTCACACAGGGATTGTTCCCGAAACTGGTTGTATACGGCACACATCCGTGTAGCTGTGTTTCCAAGAAATTCGCATGCACAGCAATTTTAACATTCACCCCTAACATTCAGATATGTTTCACTGTGTCAGCTTTATCTTCTGCTGAGTGAGAAACCTAACACGTACTCTCACCATGTTTATCCCGGTGATTTTTTCGGGGGTTTGGCTGGATTACACTTCGGTTTAGCTGAAACATGGATGGGAGGCTAATATCGTATACATTCATACCACAAGTGGTGACTTAGTCAACCGGCAGAGAAGCAAGCGGTTAAAGCGAGAACACGTCCTGAGAGTGCACTGGCTAGAGGTTGAGTCACCTGTTAACAGTCTTTTGAAATAATTCGTGCCATCTTTGGTAAACACAAAACAAGTGAGCTGTTAAAGTAAAGTGGCTTGAATCGAATTTGGACAATCAAAGGTGTTGCAAAGCGCGATCCCTACCACGCAGTCTTCGGTCTACGGTCAACCCAAAGCAGAGGCCGTTGCTTGATAGTGGAGTTGTTGAACTTCTGAAATTCACGGATCAGTATACACTTGTTTGTGTGATAACAAAAGTATACAATTCCATCAAAAGTTTCAATGTTCATAAGGCCATAACATAATGACCTCATAATAAATCAATAACAATAATCAACCGTAAACCTCGTAATAAGTTGTATAATTAAATAAGCTGAACGCACTACACTTTCGTTCAAGCTTGACATGCTACGCGATCCGCGTGGTAACCACTTATTTGTCCAAGCGATGACAACGTTTTGGTACACAAAATCTGTAATGAGGCCGCCTCGGCCTACGGGATCTGCGGTTGAGCCAGCTACAGGGATGTTTGTCACTGAGCGCCTCATGCAATGGAGGGGGATGTTTTGCTTTAATGGAACCTAAAAAATAAAAATGACACAGACGACCGGAATCTGCGAATCAGCCAGGTCCTTACAATGTTTACTGTAGATCAACGCGACAATTACCAGACGCCAGCAATATGAACATGCAGAAGATCCCATGGAATATCGCAAAAGGAAGAGCTTATTACGGTGCATTGACTGAAAATGTGTAGATGGCTATCAAAAGGTATATAGGGAAATTCATTTGAAAATGCTGAGGAACTAAGCAGTAAGACGCGGTCGGCAGTAACCGCTGGCTATTCAGCTTCCATAAACTGTACGCTACATGTTCGTGTTTAATCTCATGAGGGTCTGCTAGTGTCCCGCAGGTAGTCGTTACTGTGTGCATGGATAAGTTGTTAAATATAACACAGGGGACATCTTTATAATTGTGACGGAATAACACTGTTCTGCTGAGTGTTGCCGAACAGGAGTTTGTTTGCAAATGAAAGGCAGTACCTTTGATAAGAAGACTTGAAGAAAAGATTAGTGGTACCGTTGTGATACAACGTTAAAGAGAAAATACACCTAGCGAATAATATGACTGCCTCAACAGCCAGTGAACCCAATCTTTCCTTAGCAATATTATTTCTAAGTTTACGACCATGCACTACACTGCATACTACTACTACTGCATACTGCACTCAGCAAACAAGTTGTTAATGGCACATACACAGTTAATTAAGAAAAGCCAACGAGTCAGTCAAATTATCAAGCAGCATTTCATGTTTTTGATTACCGCTGCCGTTCACACAAATCAATGTAAAATATAGAAATTATTGGGCTGTAAACGATGTGTGCAGTCGTAATAAATCGACGAAAAGTTCAATATTCTTCATTTAACACTTCGGACATTAGTTACTGGAAAAGGCATATGTGTTGAATATACCAAACACTATCTTCACAGCGCGTTTCAGGAAGTAAGGACTAGGTGAATCAAAATCCTCGGCAATGTGACTTCAACACCCTTCACAGTTAAGTGCAGCTTTTGTAGTCGGACAGACTTTCTAATAAGTTCTTTTCAAACAACAGCTTTGATTCTAGCTTCGATCTTGTTAGTCATTCAGAGATACCCAACCTGTTTAATGTGAATGAAGACGTTATAGATTATTCCAACAGAATGCCTTGACAGATATTTCGTTTAATGTTAGGCTATAAAATTTATCGTCTTCCAACTAAACGAAAATGTCTGTGCTCAGTTGGTGAAAATTAAATCAACGCGCATGATACTGGAATTACCAGACACCACAAACTGATTTCACGCATGTTAAACGTAGTGACTTTGATGTTACTTGAGGCACCAAAGCTTGTAACTTCGGGATCCTTTTAACAACTTCGTCAGCGAAGAAAGTAGGCGTTGTGAGATGTTGATCTTTCGTTTACTTCCATCAGTTGCTAAAATATGGTTTATACACCACTGACAAATAATGGCCAGAACATTATTTCAGCACTTCTAAAAATTAATCATTTCCCAGAATAGGATTCAACAAAAGAAACCGTGAACGCCAAGTTATCTACTGTGCTCCATCAGCGCTCTCGTATTCGTAACTGAACGACTGGTGGATTGAACGGACCTAATCACTTACAGTCAGTTATAC
>LOND01000024.1:95542-162573 GCA_014220965.1 Paragonimus kellicotti
AGGCCGAGTGAATAGAAGAATGCGTTTGACAATCACTACCAAATACCCGCCTCCCTAGTCCCTTCGGTACTAACTATTGTGCCACCGATGCGAGCGATCGAACGTAGACATCGGTTTTCAAATATCTGAAGACGTCACGTCTTCTATTATGAGCGGCCAAGTTTCGCTGCATAAACTACACAGCCTCACTGTTGGCTAGAGTACGCGGGCATTAAGCCTCAGAGCAGTATCTCTCTGTTATGCGAGTTGTTCCAGATGAGTGAATAACGCCTTTGTTTCATATATACGTGCTTTATTTCATCCATACACCTCCGCCACCATCGCTAATGAGGTTTTCCAATTCAAAAATCTGATCAGCAACCTCCCTAACTTCAGTAACCAAGATTAAATCTACGCAATCACAGCAATCTTGCAGAAGCACTTTGAAACTTGATACTGCAAAAAGCATTCCGACTTATTTAGAGAGTGTGAAATATCTTTTAACTTGTCTGCGTTGCTTGAAAGTTGGACAAACAGCAACACCTTGTAGTCAACAAAAATCAGGATCAGTAGATATTCCACCCCGTAGGTGGTTCATGCCGCCGTCTTGTGAGTGTCGCAGACAGTCCTGCATTATTTTGTCTACCGTAAAAAATAATGAAAATGGTGAAAGTGGACATATTGAATACACTATTCCTGGTGCTGTGACTTAAGAAGTCCATCGTAAACCCTAACCTGAGCTGAATTATGAGGACGAAGCGCTGATAATATGTTCACAGACTTGTTTGATACGTCTACATTTAAGCGACTCTAAGATTGTAGATCGATCCACCGAAACGCACGCACCTTTATAGTCGAGAAATACGACAACTGTTGGTCGGCGGAGTACATGACACTTTCCGGAATTCGACAGAGAGTACAAATTAGAATAATATATCCTGGACAAGGCCGAAACCCTGTCTGTTGCCTCTCGATATTTGCAAGATGTAGGCGCCTTGATGTTGTATTTTGAATATAGGCGTAGCTATTTTTAGTAATTAGCTCCCCTTCTCCCCTCCTTTTTTTCTTCTCTCTCTAGATAGGGTTTTTCTTGTGGTTGTGTGGTAATTAATCATCAGATGAACCACTGATTATGTTGTCTATAGTGATGATGAAGCTATGGGTTTCACGAGAGCCCCGGACTCCTTCTTGGAACGTGGGAATTATTTGTCCATGATCGGCGCAAAGAGATGGTCTGCTTCGTCCACGCAGGTTAAACCAACTGCGTCAAGGCTTCTGTTACCGCCTCAACACCTTTTAAAACTGCCGGCACGATATCACTTGGGCCAACAGGACCACAGCGTCTGAAAGCCGAAATGCAACTGCGGACCTCACGTTTAGTGGGCATTTCTATACATGCCGATCAGGATGTTACTTTACCTGTTTGCGGCGGTGACAGAATGGAAACTCGGTGTCAGCTAAATTAACCCTCAAATTATTCTATCCAACGCTTCAACCTATTGAATTTATTATGGATTAGTTTGTCATCCATCTTGCTGATAGCCTTACTGATAGACGGTCACCTTAGACCAGTAGCCTGGACACGTCTGAACAGTCTACGGGTGTTGCCCGAAGAAAAAGCGGCTTGCACTCCCTCAACTTTTTCCATTGACCAGAGTCCACGAACGGTGATCAGACTATGCTTCAGTCTTTCACCGGTATCCCTCCTAAACTTGTTATGTGAACTGCATCTGAAATCTAATAACTCTAGGGTGTCTCTCAGAAATCCAACGTTCTTGTACCCCCCGAACCACCGTGTCGCAAGATACGTGCTTTTTGAATAGCCTATGAAATTCGGGTCAAGCAGCTACTAAGATCTTCGGGTTGAGAACTGTTAAGCTTGCTCTCTAAGTTGATTTGATACTTACGTTTTACCAATGTCCTAGTTAGTTGCTCGACAGCCAGTCCTTGTTTCTGGTGGGTTCTTTGCGCATCAGAAGTGAGAACGCAACGATAACGTATCGACGCATGATCCGAATCCAAGGATGTGCTTCAAAAAACGACAGTGCTGAAACGCACCACGATACTTGTGACTTACAGCTTTGCGCTCTACCTGGCACCAAGCCTGATTCGGAGAAAGAGGCGCCAAATATAACAGTGACACGCGCCTGCAGACCAATCGGAAAACCTGAACGTCGTTTACTAGAAAATGTGACTATGTCATTCTGCGTGTGTGCGCATACGGACAATAAGCTTTGGGTGTTCATACGAACACAAGCCCGTCCATGACACAGCGTCCCATCTCCACTCTGGTTCGCGCTCTTTATGGACAGAGCCACGCGGTTCTTCTCAACTGATGGATTTATGCTTTGCCTGAATATATATACCCACACGTCCATCTATGGGACAAAGTATGCAAGTTCCTTTCCACTGTACGTCAGCGGTTTCATGATACAACAAATCAGTATATATATATATATATATATATATATATATATATATGTAATTGTTGGTTTGTGGTTAACCTGAGGTCAGCTGGACAGTGATCACTTTTCTCTTGCACTGAAGTTCGAAATCCGACGGGTACAAGGATTTGCAATAGTGGTAGTGGGTTGCAACAGTAAAACTAGGTTGTAACATTTTTTCGAAGAGACTTAACTGCGAGTTCTGTCCGAATCCAAAGGCTACGATCAAATGCTGTTAATAATTACTTTAAACCACATGAAATTTCGTGAATACTCAAAGCAAGTCCCACTTATCATTCCTCTTAAACGTGTTCAGACGACTTTTTGAGCAGACCCAGACGGGATATTTTATTCACTAGTTATTCTAAACGACGGTCGGTTGGAGATCGCACGGTGTGTCACAAAATCCTCAAACAATGTTTTATTGCATGTGTTATGCATTAGTAAAAGTTTGGTTCCAGTTGTAAGATTTTAAGAGTAATCTTAGTCTGTGTAAACGATGAATCAGTCAGTTTGATTGCGAACAGACAATGTTATGAGCAAGTTGTAATACTCTACGTTTCAACCACCTCAGGTGGCCTTCTTCTGGAGTGTTGTAATCGAAATCACAATCTCAATAAATTTATCAATAGCATGTTAAACATGACGCCCAAACTGTTCGACTTCATTCGTACTAAATTTGGTGCGGACATCTTACAAGCAACCAAACTTCGATTTTTAAAGATGGCTACTTTTAACAGGTCAGTAACATACTCATTAGTGCTAACTCTGAAACGAGCGGTATATGAAATTCACGGTTGTCAATGGATGGAGATATTGCCAGAAAAGTTTTTCAGCCACTTTCCCACTTACGTTGCAATGTGCTTTCTAGCTACAAGTGGGAAAGTGTCTCTAAATTACTACGATGTTTACCTAGATTCAATGTGGCTTAATGAGGATATGAAGGTTGTTGGCGGGTTTGTGCACTTAGGAAGTTGCACCAGCAGCGGTGAAGATACAGAGGATCAAACACAAGCTCGTATCTTCAAGGCTTAGGTGGTATTCGCCAATCTAGAACATCCCTGACACATGAGAGGCATTTCTCTGAAGCATAAATGAAGCGACAGTGAGGGTTGTGCTACTTTACGGCCGCAAAACCTGGCTACTCAGGGTGTAAGACGTAAACCACTTTCATACGTTTCATCGCCAATCGTCCCTTTAGCAAAACACCAGCTAGTAAGCAGCAAAAGTGTTAGGAAACGGGTATTCGGGTTTAAGTGCAGAGCAAGCTGTTTTATTAGATGGTTAGGCCATGTACTAAGGAAGCCAGTTAGTCGCCAGTCACCCCAAGCGTTCTGTCGATGTCCCATGGACAACCGGTTTAAGATACGAGGTAGGTTGATGAGGACCTAACGAGGGAAGATGACGTTATTCACTGGGCTTGATCTCTGGCGACCCACGCGGTCGATCGCTGGAAACTTTAGATAAATTGGCGACTGATCGGGTTCAACGGCGTGAATGTTGGTGTTTGGCCGATTTTTCTGTGGAGTCATGTGTAGTTCTTGAGGTGAGGCAGTGAAAGCCTTAAGGAAACTGTCTTGTTGAAAGCGCCTTGCTTTCACTTGTTAGTTTGTAATATGCTGGCAAGCTGATGTTGAATGCTTTAAGCATAGGCATAGTTGCGTTTAGTAATTAGGTCCCCTTCCTTTGCCTCCCGACTTGCACTTTTCTTCAACGTCGTATATCAGTTAATCATCAGCGCGAGTCTCTAATGTAATGTCGGCTCTAATAATAATGAAAAATATTATGATGATGGTGTTGCTGGTGAGCGGCGTGAATTGTGAATGGGACGATGTTACGCTCGTGATATCTAAATAACCATTTAGGGCAGAAATAGTATCATTATTACCTATTTGCAGTTTCGTACCAGTTACAGTAGAAATAAAACTGGGAACCCCTGTGCATGCATTCCGATTAAAAGAAACTTCAGATTTCTCTTAGTGAGATATAGGCATAAAGTGCATTCTGATACAACTGGAGTCAAGCGTTCGCATATTAAATAACAGTGTCATGGCAAAATTTTCGTACGGTTTCTTATGGCGACAGACTGTCGTATGTGTAGTCTACAAAATGCTCTTAAGCTTCTAATCATCAACATTGTAAATATAAACCTTTAAAATAACGTCGCCTTTCAAATTTGGCTCAATGGCGCCGTGCATTGAGTTGCCGTTTTCAAAAACAGCAGTCATTAAGAGAAAGGGAAACCGATACGTTTCCGAGTTTTGAGATCACATTTCAAAAATGTAAAGGCTAGGTACCAAAACATATAACACAATGCAGATTACATATGACTGTAGAATGCGAAAGTTGTATTACATGTAGCTCGAGTTAAATGTAAAGCCAGTTTCTTATGTTCACCAACTTCTTACAGAATGCCGTTAATTCCAGTTTAAAGATGATCCGACCTTCTTAACATTCACCGGTGTTGCAGTCGTGCACACGGAAGCCGTCTTGAAAAAAGCAAGTTGATGTAACCAGGGTAAGCTGTCTTGTAGAAGTAATGGTATATAAATATTCTTCCATTATTTTGAGATTATGATGGTAACTTCCTACTGACGGGCTTGTTTTTATCGATATTTACAGTCGCGAGTAGGTCAACATTCGCCGTATTCCCGTCGTCTTTATGAAGGACTTAAAATCAAATCGATGATACGCGCTGTACAAATTATTGTGCAATTTCATAGAATTTGCGCCCACTCGTGGCCTCGGTCAAGGACGTCTACGCCGTCAGCAGGAAATTGTGCCGATATGTCCGTGTCGAAAGTCTCAACACACGTCTGAGAATACTCTTGTAAAATATCTTTTTAAAGCTTGTGTAATTTTCTTGACCAAACAGCTGTAAATTCAGTTGCGTTATCGAGACAAAGGGTCAGTTGTTCATTCAGAGGTTACTTAAGTTCTGAATACTTATTCATACAGCAGCACGCAAGTAAATGTGTTAACAACCTATTGACGACAAATGGTTGTGCACTACGGACGACTTGGTTTTTGTTACTCTGCTAACTCCAAGAGAAAAATCTGGTTCGGGAAACATTCCTGATTGGTTGTGGCACATGACTACCTTTATTTGCTCATGTCAAATTTCCCAATTATGTCGTCCTTCACACGGACGTTTGGAGCTAATCCAGGATGCTTATTGGCTTTCCTGCCTATCAAAGATTCATCTAGCTAGCAGACAGCATTTGCTGCATTTATCTCTGTCCAAACGTACAACAGTTAAGTCCACTCAACCTTCCAATAACAATCACCTGTTGCCATTTCTCGTTTCACCGTTAATCACTATAAACTAACCACGAATTGTAACACGGAGGTTTTCAGAACAGATTACATTTTTTAAAAGGTCGGCACAATTGTTCCATGTTTTCCAAGGTTTCCGTCTACCTGTGGGCTGTTCGGGTATACTGTGCACTCCTGATTACTCTCCAGTAATTAATGACTGTAGCTAGCTGAACGGCTTATTGTATCTCAACATCATTGTGTGCATTTGCAATATAGTCAACAAAAACTGTTAAGACCAAAATCCCCGAATTGGCGCAGATTTTTTACTTCCGAATCGCAGCAGAGCATGTGCTGATTCAGTCGACACAAACTGAATTTGCATTATCGACATCTTGCGTTGATACGGATAACTTAATCTCAAAAAGCAATGGTCACCAGTACATTTATTTAAAGCAGTTACGGGATATTTGATTCGGCCGACATGAATTCTCCACATTTGCAAATAATACCGATCAGAAATGTGATGGATACGTTAACTGAAAAAGGACCACATTGTGACTAACCCGGGTTCCAGCCAAAGTCGAACCGTCAAGAAGAACAACATAACCTCAAATAGCAAGCGCTGTACCAATTGAAATATGGAGCCACGCTGAGACCGTCTCAGTTTCATACTTGAAGTCAGATTCTCATCCCACTGTGGCATACAGTGGATAACACACTGCCCACACATGACTTCTTAAACAGTTCATGCTAGGATTCATCAGTGCCAATGATCAGCACTGAACTCCTATTACTAAAAATCAATATGATAGAACTGTAAATTCAGGAGAGACCCAACTGTGAACAATCTTGGTTTTGCCTTCCATCCTCTGAGAAACTTGGTAGATTTCATATTGTATAGGTGGATTGTTAAACAACTGAATACGATTGTGAAAATTCTGAGGACGCGGAATGTTTTCATAGGTCACCCGGTACAACATTCGCTGCAGAAGTGTATGCTATTCCTTTCTCTGATTCGATTCGAGCTGAAGTACAGACCGTTTACAACTAAGCTTCCTCCTGCTACAGATGTGATTTAAAAAGAGACAGTTAACTTTGGCATCCCCACACAATCTGAACAACAGGCTTGTTTTATAGGTCACTTACTTGCTGTTTATGTGGTGGAAAGCATTTTCTAAAACGCTTTGAATGCAAAACCACACTTCACTTTCAATCGTGACAGCTTCCTAAAAACTCTCGAAAAAATTAAAACCTAAATTTTCAAACTGCAAGTAGGTAACTGTAATGAGCTGTGTTACGTTTGTTGGGCAATGTTGTTTTGGCCCCTGCAACTGCAACCAATCATTTACACTTGTCTTTTATGTGCGTGTGAACATGCGTAAGCCCTCCATAAAATACTCGACATTGAATGGATGATGTTCAGTTATGACGTCCGACTTAATGCCTTCAGTAAATGTTTATACTTTATTAAACAGACAGATCTTCACAAATATTTAACTGGGCGTCACGTGTATCGTTTTTATGTGCAAGAAAGTTTGATTCACTGTAGCAGGAGAAGTTTTAAATGTTACAGTGCTGGTGTCAGTCTACTTAAAACGTCGAGAGAATTCCTTAGATGAAAACGGACAGGCATTAACTCGTGTTGTTTCGTAATTATCTTTGCTGGCCCAGAAACTTATGCAGAATGGATAAAAAGTGGATATAAAAACGTTCTTGCACGGGAATCTTGAAGCAGATTGGCGAAACCACAATGACTGGAGACTGTAAGACTCGGGCGTTATTCCGGCGCATCCGGCATTTTGCCAAGCGAGGTTCCACACTTAAGCTAGCCATCCGAAAGAGTAAAATTTGGTCGAGAGACCGATAGGTTGGCTAATGACAATGCCACGAGAGCGAACTGAACCACTTGAGACACGACAGATCAACTTAACTTGAGCGTGTAGTGCATCAACCATTACGGCAACGATTACAATGGTAGTCTAACATAGTCCAACATATTTATCTACACTGAAGTGTGAAAGAAAAGACTACCCGTGTGTTAAGTACAAACACTGAGTAAATCCATGCTATTCTTATCGCTTATAAAAACGAAATATTTGCGGGCCATCGGTAAAATTGTTTCTTTTTTCGGCAGTCGACACATTGACAACTGTGGCCATTTGCAACTTTCGTGATGCACCTTATTCTGAAGATATTTAATTCCGTAAACAAAATGACACTGGGTCTGTTTTACTTCCCCAGCATACCTACTTTGCCATCTACTTTTATGTTAGAACCTCCTTCATAGCTCTTCCACCTCTTTTTGTTTTTGGTTGTTTTCTACACTTTACGTTTAACTGCTTTCCTATCTTGAACATTATCAATGAAGGCTTTCTCATTTCTGTTTCTGAAGTACGAAAATTCAACTTTCAGGTTGCTTTGGTTACACAGTCTTGACAGGCTGTATACTGGAAAGGTTGCATCATCAGCAACGGAAACATAATAAATGAGATAAGAGCTCATAGTTACAAGAGTAATGTAATATTAGTCAGTCTGGAATATTCTCTGAAACACCGGGAGCATCCCTTTGAAACTTGAGGGTCTAGTATACAAGACGGCTGTGAGATCCGCGTAACGTCACAGCCGTAGAACTTGTCATCTCGTGGTAGGACTGGTGGACGTCTTCAAATATTCAACCGTTGATATACACGCCCAGTCGACTGTATCAGGTGGCACCGAGGGGGAAGCAAAGTTGCGGACAAAAAGTGCAAATTTAGTAGCAATATCAAGTGAGTTCGATCGTTCTTACCTCAAATATGTATATACACAATTTATTAGGACATCCAGCCGTTCACTGCGTCGAACAGATGGCGCGGCTTTCTGACTTAGTGCACCAGGCAGACAGATGGTTACTTGGAGTGGAAGAATGAAGATATTTACTAGAGACCTAGCCACAGTAGGCTATGTGTTTCTTCTTGGTTGTGAATTTGGTACCCAGAATGTCAGGGATTGGAGGCGTAAGGTCGTCAAACAATTAGTCAGGCCCTGTGATGCCAATCTTACTATAGTTTGGTCAAATTTTCTGTGAAATAGGCGCCCTTATTGAAGTAAGGCGGTGAAAACCGCAAGGAAGCCGTCCTGTAGATGGAGCCCTACCCTCAATTACAACTCGACTGTTTGTTAGCGGCATGTAAGCACCTTGATGTTGATGGTTTGGACTGAGACATAGTTGCTCCCAGCAGCTGGATCCTATTTGCTTCCCTCTTAATGCCTCCGATTAGTACGTTGTTTTCTTCGTGGGTGTTTGGCGAGTAAGCAGTGACGTGAGCCAGTGAGGTATTGCTATATGCAATGATAATGATTGTCTGTTAAAAATATCCCTTCGCACATCCTCTACAGTCGAAGGTTGTCGGGTCAAGAACCGAAACCTACAGTGTGAGTGAAACGCTAGCCATTTGCTCTGACACACGGACAGGCTTCTGTCACCTTCGGTACCTAAGATTTTTAATTCAGAATTCAGATACCATCACCTACATTCATCATATTAATCTTCGGCGTCATAACGTCTGGTCTTTCAAAGAATGTTACTTTAACACAAAAACGTTCCGCGCAGTTAAATATGAACGGTCGCAGCTGCTGCCGAGTTAACATCACTTATCGTGAAGCTTAGGTTTTTCAACCTTGGCTACTGCTGTTTCTCGTAGACAAGGCAGAACTTAATTGCCCATAGGATTTCGGCTACCTCACGGAAGCGTGTGGCTTATTGTGCAGCCTTGGATTTCCTCGTAGGTTTCTGTTGGACCCATGGTACTATAAGAAAGAACCATCAGTGGCGGAAGGAACTAAGACACATCTGTGCCCAAAAATAACACGGGGCTAGTCAGTAGGTAGCAGGGCATCTTACTGATCATACTAAATTAGTAGGTTGTGAAAAGTCAACATTTTCAAAGTGATATTCAGAAGGACTTGATTCCGACTCACTCATATTCAGAATTCCTTGTTATGTCTTCGACAAGACGTACTACGTCGATAAGAGGTGCATGTGGATTGTGAAAAAGTTTGCTGCAAAGCATAGTAAAATCTTTTGAAAATATGAATATGATGAAATTTACCTCGGAAAATGAGAGTGGTTTTGAGAAGCTTTCTGAAGTTCGAGAAGGACATGTATTCGCACCTTTCGAGTTTGAAATGCGATAAAAACCGTTCACTATCAAAAGCTTTTCTGAAATAAATGGACATGAACGAAGCATTTGCTCACGCATTACCGGGTCAGGTCACGAACGAAGGCTGAGATTACCTCACCCACACACTGACTGTTTTGAGCACCTAAAACACGGTAAAAAAAAACACGCGAAACAACGAAGCTCACTCGTGTACGAAGGGTGTTGGACTTTTCCAGCAGATAACTCTGCCGGTAAATCATGAACCTTGGTGACCTTTTGATTAGAAAGCGGGGTTATTTGGTTTAGAACTTTTGCAATAGCAAATATTTTGGGTGCAACTATGTGGATTTCTTCATCAGGCTCTTTAACTGAGGTAACAAGAAAAATCTAAATCACTGTGTAAACCCCCCAACATTCTACCACTTTTAACTGTTTCCTTTCGACTTGAATTCATCTCCACTTTCCCTCCGTTTCATTGTCATTTGCGGACGAAAGTTCTCCTTGTGTTCTTCCCAAAGGACTTTTATAGTCTGTTAAGTTTACATTCGGCTGCACCAGCAGCAGATAATTCTGCTTCAAGTTGAAACTTTCTTGCAATATTCATCCATCAAGCTATTTATCTTTTGGGTCTGTCTTAATGATTTATTTTAGACACGCATATTTCCAGATTTTCTCTAGGTTTATTTTACTGTATTTGTTTCAGGTTTGCTTGTTGACTGAAGTGTAACATATCCAATCCATATTTCAAATTTGAGGGTTTGTGTGTTTGGATGTTTGGATTTCACACAGTCGCCCACGCGTTTGTGTGCTTGTCCGTCATTGTGTCTGTGAACTAGTCTGTTAGAATACTTGCACGTCAGTATTTCGCACAAAACTCGTTTTATTTTATTATTTGTCCCATATACTTCGCCACACTAAACACAAATATATTTAACCGGGTAGCATTACCTAAGAATATGAACGCTCACTGCTTCTACAATTTCCTTCCTTTCACGACTTTTTGCATATTTTACTTTGCTCGAATTTTTATTTTAAGACGTGCTAATCAAAAATCGTACTGTTTCTTGAAGACCGCGAGTCGTTCGTTCATTCTTTCTTCACTGCACTTTTGACAGTTGAAGGCCAACGGCTGCTATTTGATTCAGGGCATTTCTGAAATATTAACTGTAAATGATAATCTACATCACTGGGGGGAAAATATTTCGGATCAGTGAGAGGGACTAGATTCGTCGCAAATATACTTATTTAGTATGGTAAGTCCGTAAAAATAAGCACCTTCCCGCATTACTGTAAGTCAGTTACTTCCATTTTCACCACCTTCTCCTATCCTTTGCTAGACAATATAGCCTAGAACACAAAGCGTAGCAAACAGGTTTTCAATTGAATCTCATGTAGCTGTTGCAGTTATAGAGGAAAATAAAACTAAGAATGGTTAAATGCAAAGCTTTCTACTGGTTAAGATTCACACTATCTCAATTTTGTGTTTGTGGACGCCGATTGGATGTTAACCACCTACGTATCGATCGGGTAAGCCAACTAATGGCCAAGACAGCTGAAGCTATTGAGCAAAGTTTTTCTGCCACACAAGGTTGGATTACGTAATCCAATGGCAGTGGCCAAGATCAGCTGGCGAACGAGTTTTGGCCGGTTCGGTGGAACCGTGTAAGTAACAGTGAACGATCGATCTATGTTGACCTGATTATTGCTATCAGCCAGGTGACCTACAATAACACCCGTGATTGATTTTCCCTCAGTTGTCCCGGTGGATGACGTTCTCTGATTCTCCTAGACAGTATAGTTTGTATTAAATAGTTTGTGAATGGGATAAAAGGCCATTTTCAGTTCGTGTTGCCATAAACCGAGTGGTACCTAAGTTGTCTTCTATTAAAACTGCTTTTAATTCACTGTACTGAACACCTCATGACCGGCGAGAAATCGTTTCTACAGTTTGGTTGGATTGAGTGGCACGACGTGGTCAGCGATCCAGTGACAGATATGTGTGTGCACGACTCTGAATCACTGAAGAGGCTGCAGCACTTGGTTCATGCTGGTTACCTGAAATATCTTCTGCTGAATACTTACGTCGATTATGAGACATTCAGCGAACTGGATAACTTTGTAGTTGTAAAGGAAGTACGTTTCATTTAACGATTAAAGGTGCATAAATTCCTAGGATATTACTGACGTATAGACACGCCTGGACGACGACTTCGTGAAAACTTTTGATTCATTCCATTTTGGCCCTGCTAATCCACTGCAATTTCCAGTGGAGTGCGTGCCATGGCTCACAACCAACGCACCACAAGTCCATCAGTGCCCAATTTGAACCCAGTTTGATGTGACCAATAATGGAGCTGAAAAGATAGCGACCTGGTGATATCACTAGTCCGTCTGCGGTTTGATGCGTGAAAGACTTCCAACACTTAGCGTTACATACCAAGCCTAGGTTGTTATGAAAACTTGCGACATATGTCCTCCTATTGCTTGTTTCAGATCATATGGCTGTGGGGCACAAATCGAACAGTTGCACACGTTCGTTCTAATCGCTCGTTGAAGGCAGACCTTTAGTTTCTCTACCTATTCTCCTGCGTTGGTTTCGTTTATAGCGCTGAATGGGCCGTTTATACATTACGTCTAATAAGCACCAAATTTGCCTTCTCAACGACCTTCTTTTGTATACCATGTATGGCTAACTCGTACCCGGGAAAAGCGGCTTAGTGTGCCTAGCGCTAATAGATAATCATAAGGGACGGATGTCAGAGCATATGCACATTCTTTAATACCGTGATTGCTGTAACACATATCGTTTGGAACAAGCAAGGTATTTAAGAGTATCAGTATGGTCACTGATTGATGGTAGGTTGGCGAGTGACTGGAGATAGACTTATTTTTAGTCTCGCCTCAGAATATTTTGAAGAAGTTTGTGGTGTTTTGCTCGCTGATGAATTGCCCAACGGTCAGATGTCGCAGTCCATTCCCTTCCACAGTGTGACATTATTGTAGACGAACTCCTCAAGTAGCTGAAGCGACCATATTTTTTGATTGTCGCATTCCATTGTGCAGTTTTGAAGACTTCAGTTTTTTAACTACCTCCACTTTATTCAGCCTATTAATTTTTAATGTCCGTCCCGAGGTTAAAATCACAACTATTCCCATGTCTTTCCAGTATGCCGTGCATTTTCCATGGTCGATGTCAATACGCATGGGCCAACGCGCCAAGTCTCGGTTTACAGTGTATTTCGGCTTTCCATACTGAGAACTGACTGGGTATCATTCTGTTGGATTGTTCCAACGTGGATGAGACCTATTATAACCTTCGTATGATATACGTTGGATCACTCAACGTTTCAGGTTTTTATTCCACAGCAAATATCTATTGCGTACATCCGAGAACCGTTAATTCAGTCAACGTTCCCACTGAATACTGTAAAGTTAAACTGCTGCCCACGTCAGTTCATTAATACATAATGTTTTCCGTACCCTAAAGTCTTGGAGATAAGGAATTAACTGAGCCCCATTTGCTTAATCGTCTCAAGTTTATGTGTGAACTTGCACTTACGCACCAGTGATGGTGAAATGGTCCACCTGTGAAGGTTGTATAAAGTTTGCCAGCGCGAGGGACCATGCTATGGAGTGTTTGCTTTACGACATGTGGTTTCACATCTCGTGTCTAGGCATGTCTAGTGAGGTTTAAAAAATGTCAACGGTAACACAAGTGGACAGCATTCACCTTGTTTGTCTGCGCTGTAGGGCCATTAAACAGGTTCTTAGTTCCGTAGCCAACACCTCACTTTTTGTAGTGGATGCCACATACCTCATCTACTGGCTGTATTCAGCAAGGTAGGTAACGCCAGTGTTCCTGACACAGTATCATACGCTTCAGTTGATTCTGCAGCAAAGCCAAAGAGGGTTACCTCGATTGCCTCGAAGACAATCAAAACCAACACCGTTGACACCCCGTCAACTGCACAAAAAGAGACACGACGAAATTCTCAGGTCCTCCGCTCGGTCCTACTTAGGAAGCCCAGTCTTTCTGTTATAGAAAGCCTCGCTAAGAATCAACCAAGGTCAGCAAAATTCTCTAGGGACACCAACTCCTAAAAGTTGAGTTTCTCTGCTCGGGATGATTCTGGTATTTTTCAGAACCTTCCGTGCTAGGCCGCCAGATGCTTAAAGTTCCATGGCGTGCACGATCCAGAACTCTGGGAGAGACCTTTTATCAAAATGGGCATAAGTCCTTGTGTCCCATGCTCTATCACGAGAGTGGTCATAGAACTGGATTCGCCATATACTGACAAAAGTCGATTAGTAGAGGGTCGTGCTTTCGTCATTTAATTTGATGAAAGACGCTCTGCCAGTGGTACACAAACTATTGGACAACTCCGGGACCCGGTGGTGCTCGTACATACGATGAGCTAAACGTCAGGGGTAAAAGTTTGTTGAAAAGAAACTTGAAGCTACTGATCAACCTCGCATTGTGGTAATTAGAGTGTCTCTGATTCCCTTAACGATGATCTGGAAACTCGGCAGAAACCAGTGGCGCTTTCTGTTAACTTCACGTTAACTTACTAACGTCTAAGTGCAAAGTATTCACCGCATCCTACGAGCCAAGCCATAGCCGGGGAAACTCGACCATGACTCCTCAAAATTACTTTCAACCTAAGAGATAGCAACGTACATACTGAACCACCTCATTCAAAATTTCGGGATAAGATTAACTCGTTTATCGTTAACTCTGTGAAGCGCATGTACAAAAGCGCACTTAGTTTGCTGCATAGGTTACCAGAACTTCGCAAACTTTGTTTTTACTCAAAGCTCCGGATTGTTGCTAAAGCAGACTCTTGACTCGGTATTCAGATTCCGACCTCACCTTAGACGATACTGCTCTACTTCACACAGATAAACCTGAAGATGGAGGAGGATCGGTACTTTATACCCACATTTCTCTTCAGGCCTTCTTTTCTAACAATTTGATAATTGCTGCGCTTTCGGAACCCATTTTGCGATCGGTCCGCTCAAATAGTTCCGATAGTTGAACAGTAGATGTGTTTGATCGTCCTGCGTCTTTCAATAATTCAAAGAATGTACTTTTTTATCTGAGTTGGAACATTTGCCCACCCTAAAAATTTTCTGTATCCTTTTAATGGGTGATATCCAACTTAACTGATGATAACTTTCCGGCTTTCTCACAATCAGTGATCGAAAATTCTATCTCTGCACAATTTTTTCACACAGTTAGAACAATTGGCTTTTTTGAGCACATTTCTGGTTTCATTCGGTGATGTACCAGTCATTATTCGTCGCAGGTGTTTTTCATACTCGCTGACAAAGAGTCGTTAGTTAATAACACTTTAACCACTTCAACACTCAAGCTATTCGATCACGCGTTTTCACCATTATACTTCACTTGCAACACAAACCTAATCTGTTCACCGGTTAGTAATCTCACAAACTTTCGTACATTGGAAATGTAGTGACCAGGTGGCTGTTCGGCAACATGGTCTAGGGTGAACTTCACCCCCTCCTACACCATGTTAATGATCGCTATCGGACTACATTTCTATCCGAAGCCATCGCTAATACGCCACAACTGTCAGGAGTCAAACGGAGCAAGACTTCAAATCAACGACGCTCACGAACACTTAAAATTACTTCGAAGAAGCGGAGTGCTTTGTTATGCTATAAGTTATCAGGATCTGAAGGTGACCAAAATGTATACGTTACTTCCAGGAGTCGGTATACATAGCTTATCCAACAAGATCGTTTTCACCGTCAACAACGTCATACAGGACGCTTTATTGCTAGAACAAATTGTCTTTCTCAATTTGTCACATCAACCCGCAAAGCAAAATCTGGAAGTCTTCAACTTTTAGACTCATCAGGCCCTACTAGCCCTGACAGCAAAGCCACTGGTGTCATCGCTGAGTTCTACAACAATATTTTTGCGCAGTCACCTTCTTTTCCCAGGTTTCCCTTGATACTGAAATCGATGGCACTTGCAGGTAGATACTTCCGTTCCACGGCAGTGTTAGCTCAATTCAAATGCATTAAGGACAGTTCTCCTGGTGCCCAGCTTCTGGAAACTAATGAGTCTCATACGCGTTCTCGAGGGTGGTAGGCGTAATCGTCTCAGTGATTCGAGGCGCTTTTATATGATTCACTTCATAAGTATCTCACCTCTCGTTATTTTCTCTTCAGTGCACAGCACGGTTTACGCAAACGTTGTCTATGTACTGCAAATCCGCTGATCGTTACTGATCAATGAACCAAAGTAATAAATCAGGGCAATGAATTTGACGTCGTATCCCTCGACTTTGCTAATGTATTTGACCGCATGGACCGTGTTGTTTCAAATGTAAAGCTTTCCTTTTATGGGTTGCGAGGTTATATTTTTCCGTAACTTCAGTGATATCTTGTCAATCGTTTGTACGTGGTGCGCGTAAACGATGCATTCCCTATCTCCAGGCCTAGTTTTAGTGGGGTACTCCAGGGTTCAATTCTCAGCCTGCCTCCGTTGTTGAAATTTAACAATCTTCCTTTTTTCTCACCTCCCCGTTATTAGTGTTTGTTGTTGACGTCAAAATTTTACGCCCGTAGACACTACAGACGATTTACTTAACCTATCGAAGGACCTTAACATTTCATTCGGTTGGTCTCCAATAGACCGACTGGACCTCAGTATTGGTAAGTGTAAACTCGAGCACGATCGTAGCCTTGTGGACAACACACATTACTCTGTAGGGTAACGGCTTCACGCAGTTCGTTTTTGGAAGAACCTAGGAACCATTATTTTGCTAATTTTCTAGAGCTTGCCATAAGCTGAAGCAAATGGAAAATGGCTGGCAACATCATGACATTAATGAAACGCCTTCCGGACTAGTTCGGTCCCTGTTGTTTTGCGCTTCTTAATAACAGCTTTGTTCGACTACAACTGGAGAGTAAAAGTGTGATCTAGCCGCAATTCTTCAAAAAAGGTTGCTCCTGGAGACTGTGCAACGTCATGCTACTGAGGTAGACCAGGGTCTGAAAACTTAAGCTGTATGAAGAAAGACTAGCAATTCTAAACGTACACTATTTAGAGTATCTTCGGTTCAGAGGTGACTTGGTGGTAACTTATTGATATTGAAATCTCCAGACCATCCACGCCGGTTGGTGTTCAACAGGGAAATATCACGATCTTGAGGAGCCATCCTGTAAAACTAGAGCTCAACTATAGCGGACTACATTGCCGACAACTTCTCCTTATTAAAACGCCCTACTTGATCATGCTGTTTCTGCCAACTCTGTAGCAGCTTTCAAAGCTCGTACTTATCAACATCCACCGCATTGGTTCGGATACTGTATCTTTCCTCTTCGTTTCAGCCAACTACGGAGTTCTTTGAGATTCTGCGCGTGGTGATAGGAAATTCTCAAAAACACCTCTAGTGGCAAGCGATTGTGGGACCTCTCTAATGATCTTAGCTGCAACCGTGCTTTTTTGATCGTCCTTTGTGTATGAATAATTCTGTGTACATCAGCTACAGAAGGCCTGATACAAATCCAGTGCTACTTTCTTCAGCCATGGAACTAATTGCACGCTGCGAATGCCTGCCGTTTACCTAACGATTCATCTGTCATTCCATTCTTCAAGGTCGTTTAACCCGGACCTTTCTGGACGTCGTTTAACGCACTCAAATGTTTCACACCCTTTCCTGCCTGTTTTCCTTTTCAGTGCCGTCGAATGGGCTGGAGCTCATCTCCCGTTTCTTTCCTTTCCTCTCTTGGTTGCTGCCGTTGGTTCCAGACTAGGCTTGAGCTAACTGCTCATCTCATTTTCAAACATTACTGTAAACACGGCTTTTTCTAGCCTTATTGCGTTCTTTTCGTTTTCTATCTGTTGAGATCACGTTTCAACGACTCTTTAAGAAAGGTGTTTCAAATTATTAGTGGACGACGCTCTTGCACATACCCACTTGTCCAATATGTCCAATATATAGCGCGTATGTACACATACCCGCTATCCACTTCCGCCATCAACCTGTTAAACCACTGAGCCGCCCGTTTATTCTGGAACTAAGTCCAAATTTACAGTCTCCCAACTTTTTGCTTCTCTGTCACACAATGTTCTCAATACCTGTTACGTTCGGTATACATGTAGACTACTTGTCTGTTGTTTGGATAATTACGCATTTCTTCGAGTGCCTTGACTTCTTTTCTCATGTGGTCGTTGTCATGCTGAGCTAATCGTGGTAACACTCTTTTCAACACACTGAAGTAATCGAATTCATTGGAATTATCTGTTGTCTAAAAGAGAACTTTTTCCAGCACACAAAGGAGTTCGAATTTTGGAATCTGTCGAGCAATTATTGTATGTTATCATAAAATGCCTAATAAAACTGCAGTTTTGTGTAAGACGGATATCGATATCCGTCTCATTTATTTAGGTTGAAAACGTTTCGCACTTAACTCTGCGAATTAAGCATGAAATAATCCGCAAGCTTAATGAAAAACAATTAGTTATAAACGAATACGAACTTGAGTTAATAATGCTTTACAATTATCATTGTACGTTCATAAGAATTCTCACTGAGATATCAATAAAAATCCTCATGAACTTAAGTATCAAGAATGCGAATTCTCAATATCTAACTGATAAATTCTTATATCAACTTTCGGTTACCCACTTGCAATTCTGTAAACTTTGTCATATATAGTTTTACACTTCAGGGTAAAAGACGACGACTGATGAGAAACGCCACCGAGTTCACTGACTAATTCTTCAAATGCAATATTATTTTCTGGATTGAGAATACTCAAATTTAAAAAAGACGTATGATTGTAAACACCATGGTGCTTGCAAACGATAAAATCCAGTGGATTCTCCGGTTGATTTATCAACAATTTAGAAACCATATCGTCAATCAGATTACTCGCATAGTTTTCTTGAGCATTATTTAAAAACATTTATTTCTAAGTGAACGGCAAATACCGAGAAACTCCGCGTCATGTTCTGACAATTTTTTACACATCACAGAATGATTGCAAAACAGAAATGTTATCTCTTGATTCAACTTCCAGTCATTATCGCAGCTCAATTTGCAGGTGTTACGTTATGTTACAAAGGATATTACGTTCAAATTCTCATTACTAGAAAGCATGGAAACAGACAATCGTGGTAGTGCGGTATAACCTTCGGTGTGCATATTTGTTACTGCTATAGTGTCCACAATTCACAGGTATTTCTAAATTCATTTCCGTACAGTATTGTATATACCTTTTTGTTAACGTCATCTGTTAACTTGTTTGAAATCATCAACTCACTTTTGAATTGAACCGTCAAAACGGATAAACGGGAGTTATCGCGCACCATCTCTCTCTTCTCTATCTTGTTCAGATTTCGGGCTGGTAAAGCAGTTGCACGTTGAAATATTTTTGTTCCGCGTGTTGGTTGATCCGTCGAGGCTCAACGTTCGTCATCCCACGCAGCGTGTAGAATTACCCGCCGGTCGTTTTCTGAACTTCACCCCTGGCGCTGTCTTTCCTCCTTGTGGTGGCCTATTCAACTCAGCGGACCTCCACTTATCAATTGGGTCGTTCCTTTTAACCGATACTTTTTCTGTTTTGTTTGTACGCTTACCTTTGGAGCTTATCCATTACCGTTACAACCCTTCTTGGTCATTTGATTGGTTAGGCCACTACAAAATTGATGAGCCCGTTATATTGTATGTGGTTATCCCGCTTCCTTGATTTGCACCCACATTGTTGCTTTGCTGATGTGCTTATCGCGCGCCATTGACAGAATCGAATTGTTTTGAACAGTTTCGTTCAGTGCCCGCTTTTTCTTCGGTCCAGTGAACTGCAGCAGTCAACGGCTGTGTAACACTCGCTTTTCGCCTCACGACGAAGTCCATTCTACGTACAAACCACTTGTTCATTGTTTGAATCGATACATTGTTCACGCGTTTTGTCTTCTGCTTACACACGGTCGTGGTTATCGTGAACTAACCGTGGCAACAACCGTTCAGCACACCTGGAAGAACCAAATTCGTTGAAATTTCTGTTTTTGAAGGGGGAACCTTCACGCAACACACAGCGATCCTAATGTGGTGGTATCTGGCGTGGACAGCTGCTGTGAGTTTCTGAATTTGCCCAGTAGCACTGTTGCTCCATTTCCTTGCTCCACTGCTAGCGACATGAAAGTGAAACAGGCCTGACCGCCTTGTGGTATGTGAACTAGTTGCTAACGCTTGGATGCATACCTTATCCGGGTTGCTATCGAACTTCGCATGATTTAAGCGCTCAGACAGTTTGTTCACGTGTAGTGCAGTTGTGTGTGACGAAATGGAAACCACATGTCGTTGGCCGGTCTCCGACCTTCCCAGTTAGTGTCCAATGTTGATGCAAAGCATGAGCTGATGTCAAGACAGCTACACAATCCGTGTAATAAACATTGCGATCACATTCCAAACTGTCTTCTCATCTACCACAAGTTCGTGAAATGTGTCTGCTAGCAGCAATTCGTTGCTCATGCACCAGAAGTCTACCGACTAACTAGTTCCGTTGAATGGTCGCTTTGTTTCATTCTTGAAATGGTTCTATTGATGCAACTGCAGCTATCAAGTATGAGTTACAAATTGACCAACTGGTCGTCCCACAACTACTCAGCTAAACGCAAGTTCGAAAGTCTAGCTCATTTGAAAGAAAATCCACCTGCAGGGCGTGTCCCAAGAGAACACCTGAAACCAGGCCTCTGAACCGAGCTGAGTTAGCGAAAGCCTCCAACAAAGTGCTGCAACCACAACCATGCAAAACGATGTCGGAGGTTTGATCACTGAAGGTCAACTTCCTGGGCTACCTTGCTGACGTACCCGTCCGTACCGGGTGTTTGATAACGGACGCAAGTACGTTCAATTTCAATTTCAAATCCAGGACTTCATGGAGGCCTGCTTCTGATAGCGTCCTGATGCTTGACTGATGTGATCCGGAAATTGACCAGACTGCGTTTTCTGTCGATGCACTGCCACGTTAGAAACTGCACGTTAGAAACTTGATGACCGCGCTCTGTGCCCTCGTTAATTCCCAGGTGGTCAATAGTTCTCCTCACACACGGAAGTCCTTTGGTAGCAGCTGCAAGACTTCCGTCTGAAGACTGACGTCGCAATGTTCCAGTAAGTCAGTTGAAGATGACATCGCCCAGAATATTTGTAGCGTTCGCAACCAAGAAACAATAAAGCGCGTCTCACAAAACAGCGAAGCCACACGTCACCTTGAAACGTGCACTAAAATGACACAGATACCGAAGGAGATTCAATTTACACTGTTTGTGTCTATGTATATCCCACATGTATAGGTCTATTTATATATTGGTCCGAAAGTCCGGAAGTAACCGATCAATCGGAAGTGATCTCGCGTTCACTGACCGCTTATTTTGGGCTCCGGTCGGTCATGTTCCTCAGCCCACTGCGCACGCGCGGCCAGCCCGCATGGTGGAGGACCTGACAGTGAGCGAGGGGGTGTATATGTGGTGAAACAAAGTGATGTCACATTGTATATTATCACAACACGCCCATCATAACTAAGCTCATGACGAAGTGCTCCTCTGACAAACGTTTTGTTCATATTATCAAGTCTGTATCCTTTACTTGTCCGAGCTTGTTTTCACGCAGTCTATTCTTTCTTACCTCCTACTGCTGGACCTTTACATATGTCCCAACTTAATTTCGCCTTCGCTCTATCACTGTTCTATCACGTGACCCATTGAATTTGACCTTGTTCCCGGAAGCTGTCAGCCTCTGACTTCGTAACTTGAATAGATTCGCTAAGAAGGTTTAATGTTCTTTTTCCCAAGCAGCTTATTATACTTTCTTTCTAATTTGGTACATCATTTGTAAAAAACAATTGCCCATTCAATGGTTACTTTTGGATCGTGTGTGGACTTCAGAGTTGCCCGACGTTCGTTGGACGGTATAAAGGAAATTATGTGAGGTCCGATTTATCGACAGATGTTGCGAGTGGACCGAGCGTAGTTCGGAGAATTACTGGATTTCCGGTACTATCACGCGGAATATTCTGTTTGTTTTCATGGACGATAATCATGCTCAAAAAACGGTATACATGCTATCAAATAAAGGCATTGACAGGGCTAATGAAAATGTGTAAAAAACGTACGAGAATATAATTTGTGAATGTTGAAGTAGCAGCCTGTGTAGAATGTCCGACGGTTATCATGTGTTCGATGGAGAATCAGTGACCATGCTTCCTGTCCCCATTGAGTCTCTTCTCATTGCTTCTTCTCTCTATATTCGAAATCTTCCTAGTAGATGTTGCAAGCATTCTTTGCAAGCACTGCTACGAGTATTGGAAGTACGCGCTTGGCAAAACATTTCTCCCACGAACGTTGCTCCTGTTCTCCAACAACATTTTCATACAGTTTACTTGCCGAAACTTGTTTTTGCGTATTTTGTTCATACCTACCCTCATTTCTGTGTCTTTATCCGTTTGTTTCTCTTGTCCGTTTGCGCTTTGTCGCCAGGTCGTTAAAGAATTTTAGTTGGCCGTTAGTCTCGAAACTTGTAAATTTGTTGGATTCAGAAGTCGCGTTTGTTGTTCTTCTCCTCCGTTTAATGTTTACTAACTCTGTTGCACTTAAGCACCTTGTTAATTCGAAGCCTGCTTCTCGGATCCGGATAGGTTGCTCAGTGGGTTAGAATACACGGATGCTCGCTGCATCACAGACGTGACTAGTGTAGACCCAGTCTACCGTCAGACGTTGCGACAGGACTGAACGTAGCTCGAAGAACCATCAAACGTCAGGTATTAATAAGCTCCCCGTTTTCCAACGACCTG
Organism: Paragonimus kellicotti; assembly: GCA_014220965.1. Classification (NCBI taxonomy): domain Eukaryota; kingdom Metazoa; phylum Platyhelminthes; class Trematoda; order Plagiorchiida; family Troglotrematidae; genus Paragonimus; species Paragonimus kellicotti. The sequence continues at coordinate 118,191 of LOND01000024.1, forward strand.
CTTAAAGGAACGTTCAGAGCGGGATTTTCGTCCCATGGGAAAGGCTATTTGACAAACATTGCGTTCAGTTACAATCTTCAGTTAGTGGGATTAATTTTATGCTGTTCAATACCAACCCTCGATATTACTCGGATAACAAGAACTGATCACAGTACTTATCCATATGCGCAGGCACTTTATTTTCCACTTAACCTGTTGTTTCTGTCTTTTAGCGTGAAACCATGTTACATTTGTGCTGCGCACCCCGTTTATTCGTCTGTTGTTAGAATTTTGTTATTAAATGGATATATTCCGGGCAGCTGAATTGCTCGTCGACATTGATATCAAGCGTATACGTAAAGAAGGAGGTTAGTGGTGAGACGGTTCAAGTAAGAATCGACACGAAGCCCACCCACTACTCATCGTGTTTACTTAAGTTTCCTAGATTGACCGGGTACTCAGTAAGATTGAGAAATCGGATAAACTGCCACGAGATTGCGATAAAATTACTCTGGGGAACGAGTTTAGTTGACGGCAGAATGTTAACGTCACCGTTCGAGTGACATTCCGCTGGCACTTCAGATAGATTCTGGGTGCACAAAAAGGACGCATGTATATTGTGTGTTCCATTGATTCAGCACAAAAGGCAAATGGTGTTACGAGGGAACTGACCCAAATATCGGGACCACAGTGGTCCCATCCGCTAGTAGTGTCCCTGGAAGCGCACAGAATAAAAGTTGTACCATCAGAAACCTAGGGCAGGTAAATAGGATGAAATAAACAAACTTCACAGTTAAAGCGAGCACCACGCACGAGACGACACAAAGTCGAAGGTTTGCAGGGGAACCGAGAGGTTCCAAAGGGTCGTTTTTCATCAACGGTCATTTGAAACAAACACATGAGTTCGTGACGCAGATTTCGGTTAATCCAATTTCTGCATCGGGTACCAATCCCATCCACCGATTTTTCCCAAAAAATATTCTTCCCGACTACGACCACCGAGGACATGAAGGTTTACGACTGGCATTCAAGCCTCCAACTCCTTCCTATGACCACAGTTATCAAACCATTTATACTGCTTCGTACCCTTGCAACTCTCCACTACCATTGCCACTGTTTGTTGCAGCCTTCCTGTGAGTGGTTACCCGGCCGATATTTTAAAGCTTACAGACTGCAACAGTCATTTTCCCTCAAGTTTTGTCTTAGCTTTTACGGAGCCGATGTGCCAATTCAATTCTATTGTGTCCTTTGTAACGATGCGTGTAATCGGTAGACCAAAAATATCTCTGTAATCTCTGTGGTGAAAATGTTTTCCAAGTTGCCGAAGTTGTTAAAATTTGGATACGTGCTGCAGTTTCTGGAATCGTAGATTTCTGTTGCTCGAACATTCTTTTGATATAATCTCCTGAAGACGTACGAGAGGGATGTGCGGCAGTTTAATGACGTAGGGATTAATGAGGGAGCGCCTTTCCTTTCGTACCCGGGAAAATTGAAATTGTAAGGTGTAATGGCATGCAGTGTGCCGCCATTTTGTTTGGCGACATTTACTCCCTCCCGCTTCCTCTCAGGTCCTCGAACAGGCGGGCTTGTCGCGTCCGCGCACTGGGCTGAGCAAGATGACCAACCAGAGCCTGAGGTCAGCGGTCAGTGAGCGTGAGGCCACTTTTGATTGGTGGCTTGTTTCCGGACTGTGGGCCCCCTATATATATGGACAACGACACGATGGGAATGAATCTGTTCCGGCATCTGTGTTGTGTCAATACATGTTTCTCTTTGACTTGTGACCTTCCGTTTATTCGTGAGGCAGACCTTATTGTGCTTATATTGCAAACGTTGGACATTGTGTGCAATGTAACTTGTGATTGACTCATTGGAATATTACAATTTTGGCACCCACGGTGAGACAGTAATTTCCGGAGAATGCTGAGTTCATCAGATACCGAAGAGATGCCGAAACTTATTTGAGAAGCTGAGAAAGTGTGTATTTCAGACACCGAACAGGCACTCCTCGTGCGACAGGAGCGTGGGCTTCGAACACCAGGTGAATATGTTATTGGAGAAGACTTCCACATTTGGGAGACTCAGGTGCGCCGCTATGTGAGGCACTTCTCCCCAGACTGGCAGGTGGATGTTGTGCTAACTTCGATTTCCCGTGAGGCCCACGGTAAATCCGTTGATTTTGATGTCCCGGAGGATCTAGAAGGCCTATTCCATTTTTTACGACGAAGGATCGGAGGTCTTCGCCCGGCAGTTGAGTATCGGAAGAATCGGTGGATTATATACAGCAGCTGAGGAGACTCGCGCGGTTAACGTTTGTAGAGAAGACGCAAGAACGGAGGGAAAACCGTATACCAGAGGGATTTTTCAAGGAATTTGATGGCGGCAGTGTCAGCGTGAATTTCTCCTCCGCCCCTCTAAAAGCTTGGCTAAGGCCGAGAAGCTGGCTGAACTGTTGGATCAGGCGAAACGTGTTGAGCCAGCAGATGAACAGTTTACTTTTGTGGCTCAGGGCGCCCCCGATAATCCTTTGCGGGGTGGGATGGCTCGCGGAAGCGCTTACAAAAGGGGCGAACGTTGTGCACAAGGCCAGCCCAGAACGGAAGTTCTAATGACCGGTCACCTCGACTGGCGGAGGCGCTTCATCTGTGGCCGGCATGGACACGTCGCACGTTGGTGCCCATTATCCGCTCGGAAGCGTACACATGTTGGTAAGTTTCCGGTGGGCCAATCGCGTATCCTTCTTATTGCTGAATATGAGAATAAAAATGTTTCATTATGCCCTGTTATGAAAGCACAAATTAGTGGTCGCGACTTTGACTGTGTGCTAGATTCTCGGTTAATATGTGGTTTGATTGATGAAAAGACGTATCCCACCTGTCAACTTGATGTTATGACGGGGCCTATCAGCCAGGTCTTAGCTGTTACTGGACAACCATTGCACGTCGTGGCCTGTGTCTGCGGAACTGTGCAGGTTGGTAAGTGGGCTTGTACGGTGAGATTCCTAGTTGTCCCAAAATTATCATTTCACGTTATTTTGGGAAGCGATTACTTAGTCACCACCGGGTGTGGCCTGGACCTGCCTGACCGTGCGGTATGCGTGTTTGGTGAGCGCTTTCCTCTAGAATCTGCGTACAAAAAATTGTCAGGTATTGTGGGGGCTCCCAAAAAGCAGCATCCAGCCGGTGGTAAAGTGCACCTTGAGTTCGAGTGGCAGAAATTTATCAAGGGCATCGTTTCTCATCTCCCAGTTCATGTGATGCACAAAGTACGGGAATTAATTGAGAAGCATCGGGCGACATTTTGGTGGGAAGGACAACCGCCTGGGCGCATTCATGTTGTGCGGCACAGTATGGACACCGGTGAGGCACGTCCGATTCGGCAAGCAGCTCGTCGTTTACCAATCCATTTTCAAGGGCAAGTGGAAAAATTGTTGGCGGAGATGTTAGAGAGAGGTGTTATCCGACCATCAACATCCCCATGGGCGTCTGCGGTTGTGTTAGTTAAGAAAAAGGATGGTTCGTTAAGATTATGTGTTGACTACCGAAAGTTAAATGCGGTGACAAAAAAAGATTCGTTTCCACTATCACGAATCGATGAAACTATTGATGGTGTTTCGAGGGCCGAGTGGCTTAGCACCCTCGACTTGGCGTCTGGTAACTGGCAAGTGGAAGTAGAGCCCAGTGATCGCATGAAAACCGCATTCGTAATACCACCCGGTCTGTATGGATTCGAAACCATGCCTTCCGGATTAACGAATGCGCCCGCCACCTTCCAGATATAAATGCAACAGGTGCTACGTGATCTAATCCTTAGACGATGCCTGGTCTATTTGGATGATATGATCGTCCACGGACGGTCTGTTGATGAACACTTATACAACTTATCCAACGTCCTTTCCAAACTAAATGAGGCTGGATTGAAGCTAAATCCAGTGGAGTGTTCTTTCATGCAAACTGAAGTGAAGTACTTAGGACAAGTCATCTCCAGAGCTGGTGTGGGCTGTGATCCCGAAAAGGTGCGTAAGGTAAAAGAATGGCCAACCTCTGTGAGTTCTGAGGAGGTCCGCAGTTTCCTTGGGTTATCTTCTCGTTATCGACGGTTTGCTCGCGGATTTTCTCACGTCGCCAAACCCCTGACGACGTTGACGGAGAAAGGACGCTTGTTCCAGTGGTCTGGAGAGTGCCAACAGTCCTTTGACCGGCTAAAAGATGTGTTGTGTACTGCCCTTATTCTAGCGCTTCCGGATACCAGAGCAGGCCCGAAAATGTTTATCTTAGACACTGACGCTAATGAAGCTGCCATAGGGACTGTACTGTCCCAATTAGACAGTAACGGTGTAGGGCGTGTCATTGCGTATGGGAACAGAAGCCTCAACAAAAGTGAAAGAAATTATTGTACTACCAGGAAGGAGGTGATCGTCTTGGTGCATTTAATCAAACACTTGCATCATCACCTCCTTGGAAAACGTTTCTTGGTTCAAACGGATCATTCATCTCTTCAGTGGTTGAAGAATTTCAAAGATCCCGAGGGACACATACATTATTTTTCTCAATATATTGGGAAAAATAATTTGTATATTAAATCACAATTTCATGTTGATGTATATACACATGTGTATATAACATACGTAACGTGTTATACATATATATAAATATATATAGATTCCACATACCATACAAATATATGTATACGTTATGTAGGCATACACGTGTARATAAAAGGTATATATACCATACATTCCTCTATATATACACATAAATATATGTACATTATATGTATATGATGTTTTACGTTATATGGAAGAAATGGTATATATATATATAACATATACCATACATAAATATGTATGCTGTATGAAATGTTTCATATGTATATAACGTTCCGTATATGTATACATATATAATATATACATCATTTCTTCCACATAACATAAAACATTATCTGTATATAATGTGTATATACACATGTATACCTATTTAAACGTATTTATGGACGTCATATGGAATGAACGTTATATGTATATAACATTCCGTATACCGTATATATATACATATATGTTATTGAGAATATCCATTTAGTTTTATCTTATACTATTACATTTCGTATACCGTAACTGTCTGGTATGCCCACAGAGGAACCGCTGAAGAAAGACTCAGATAACTTCATTTGTCTAACAGCACTAGCTACTGCAAAACGGGTTTGCAAATAGACGCACGCACTTAGTTGGCTGAAAATTAAAAAACTGGGCGTGGCTCGTGAACCCATTTTGTGAGTGACCCTGAATAGGGCCGTGAGTTCTTTCACTGGGCCCCGGGAAGTACAGTTTCATCCACTCCCTTCCATTTGCTTAGGTTGCATGTTCTACGGTATCGCAGCCCACACAAGTGTACACCAGTTGAGTCTCCCTGTAGTTGGTACGCGAGTGGTGGTACCAACCGGAGCATTGACTGCACTGTACCCAGTGCACGTTGCCTTCATCCGGATCCACGGGGCCTCCCTTTGGAAGCACGCTGCCGCTCAAAAATTCCCAAAATTTGGTTTTGAACTGTTCAAGCGTACCTTTCGCAACTCGTCTAATACGAGCTTTTTCCATGGGATCTCCGAGTACCTCAATCTCTGACGTTTCCTGGTCCATCGCACAACATTCAATGATACACTTCCTGCGCTTGCCAGAGGGAAAATTTGGTGCTCCTGCGGAAGTTACGGGCATGTTGCTTAACTCGACAGACATACATGCAACCTTGCTTCCGGACGGTACTTGGGTTATGTGCTGTGGGGAAGATGCTGCAATTTGGGGTATTGGAGTTCATCATCAATATTTTCTTGACCAGTGGCACGCGGTTTCTAATAAACCTTTCAGAATCTAAAGAGAATGACTCGTACCATTCACTACTGCCGGCTGTTTTTTTCCGACCATATGTTGTTGAAAGACGTTCGACCGCTTATGTGAACACTTCCCTACCTGGGATTAAACAGTGCAACAGAAGGTCAGGGTGGCTCGACAGTAACCCATTTATCCTTCTCAAAGCATCGACATGTCTACGATTATTGGTCGCACTCATACATCCTAAAGTGATAGCTATATCTTGGCAAACATCCTGAGCATTTCTTATTCTGTCCAAACGAGAATTAGAGATGGGCACTGGCATACAGATTACGGACTCATCGCATTCAGAAAGCTTTGTACGAAGCCCAAACACTCTTACAAGGTAGCCCGGTTTTAGCGAGATACTGGTACGTCTCAATACTGGCAGACTTCACGGCCTTCAGCAAACTACTAAACTGCATTCTGTCACCAGTGAAAACGATATTGCGGGTTCACCGGTAAATACGGTTTTTCTGATAATCACCTAAGCCTACCAACTGACGGTAACGTCCGGATACATCATTCAGCAAGTGAAACCGACAAAGTACTACGGTACAGTGTGGAAAAACGTCACGAACTGCGCTCCATTGTGCTGCTGATCGATTAATAATGAGGGTTCGAACGGCAGACATACAGGGCAACATTTTAAGCATGCGTTCGAGGGCTATCTTATGACTGGCGGTGGTCTCGTTCGACATCGGTGCATAAAAAAACGTTAAGTCCACTGCAGTCACATCTACCAACATAGCGTGCCATAGTATGAAGCCGCCATAATTTAACTGATGAGTTGCATCCCCGAGAAAAACATCCCCATACCTAGGACACAGCTGAAAAGCACCTCTAGGCACAAACATAACGAACCTTAACACTTTCTCTCGAAGCAGAAAGCTATAACTGCCTCCCACCCTCAATAAGTCTCGCAACCTGATAATTTCGTTGCGACTATCTAATTTGTTATGCTTGAATCGTGTCATCGCATCCTCACCCCATATTTTTGGTTAACGTACAACCTAATTTCTCGAGCACTCTTGAAGTGGTTCGTCATCTCACATACATGCAGTTCCTCATCAACAGTCAAACGCCTACTCCTGGGATATATATCAGACTTACCAACTTGAAAGTCGTGTGAGTGAACCAAGTTCGCCTTTTTTATTTGATATCTGTTAGTACGATACTGTACGACCCACGATGCATTACATCTATAGTCCGCAAATCTAAAATTTATCATATCAATTGGATAAATAAACATTACCGTTTGGAGGGTATTGTTCGGCGTGTACAGTGTACACCTTTGTACACCACACTTCCATAAGGGCAGCCTGGCGGTAGTTTCACTCCCCTATACTTCTTAGCACCTGCACCTGTTTACGAAGTGTTAATGAAAAAGCTTGTGCAATTTTCTCGTTGAAATTTGCGCAAGTCTTCAAGATATTCTTCACATTTCGGGTACTTCAACTTGAATATTCTTCTAAAGATGGTTTCATCGTTCACCGCCATGCTTATTCAACGTACGGAGGCGAATTACCTGTAATGGACCGTTTAAACACAAGGTAGTGTCAGATGATGTCAGATTAACTGAAATATGCTGTTTTCACACATAAATTGGAAATATCATTTGTACCATTTTACTAACACTTCAGCTCACCTTCATTTCATCAGAGTTTCTCAATAATTTGTGTACGATAGGAAACGCACTCCCAATTAATGGAAAAATAACAAAAATGCGCATTTCCCGTTATTTGGGAAAATTAACCGCGGAAAAGAATGAAAACCGATGTCACAGACGTGGAGAAGCATGCTTTTATTAAAATCTGAATGTAATCAGGCAGGAAAAGGTGACAATACTTCCGACGATTGAACCGATGTTCCATCCTGAGGACTGAGCCTTTTTCTAAAGCTGCGAACGTAAGGTACGTCATAAAGCATATTGTAACGTAGTATTATGCACAAGAACTAGACAAGTCAGCGTTATTTTGTTACTCATATTCAGCATGCATAGCCGTCGGTTCCAACCCTTATTGCACATTTTCCATGAGATCATGACGTACTCTGAAATGCCGAGGAGGTCACATCTTGGGCGAGTGAAGACAAACGCTACCGCACGCTTACATATATCTGCTCCATCCGTTTGTCCTAATTCACGAGTTAAATCGAGCTGTAGTACATGCTGAGACACTTATAACAGCTCCATCCGTTTGTCCTACTTCGCGAGTTAGGTCGAGCAGTAGTACTCGCTTAGACGCTTATAAATGCTCCAACCATTTGTCCTACCGTGCTAGTTATGCCGAACAATGCTATATGATGAAACGCAGGTGCTCGTCTCAAGTCACTGAGGATGAACACATGGGGATATCGATGGGAATTATGTATTTGAAGTCTGTGGAAGCTGGTACATACGAAATCCACCTTCATTCAGCAAACGATGTATTCATTGGTTTTCGCGCGTTCCGCATGTCCTTCCGGATGACTGATGCCCTGTCACATGCGATCGTAGCCATCTTGTTCATCACATCTGATATCCGCAAGAAAACTGTGTACGCATATGTGAACGGACTCACTTTCTCAAATTAAATCAACAGAAAAATTGCCCCGGTTATGTTGATTCATTTTTGTATAACCAGTACATTGTCAGCGGGCCCGTCCAAGTCGAAATCCGTTGTAAGTGATATGCGGGACTTGGTTTTCATCATCACTGGGAAAGTACAAACAATGACTGAAGTGGAGGGAACTGACAAAATTAAGAATGCGAAACGTGCACCTACCGGGTGACTGAGATCGGAGGTGATAGCCACAGAAGGGACACACATTTATGTCCGCCACTTGAATGCATTCAGGCTGAAAAATCAACTGATCGGCATCACAGCGATAGCTGCCCATCTGTATCGAGTCACCGCAGTGTCCATATGGCAATCCCGTTTCCGGCTTCTTCAACCACCTCGATGGCTTGCTGCTTGTAGACGAGCCAGCGGGGAAGTCGTACAAAAGTATGCCGGTCTTAACACGTTCCACTATTTTACTGGCAAATGCAATGCAGCTTTTAAAACACGTCATCACCGTGCGGCTGCTGCAGTCATGCAGTTTTTCAAGTACATTAAGCAGGGCTTTATAGTGACGGTCGAAGTTGGTTGCAACAAGAGGCCGAAACTGCGGGCCTACTAACCATCGAAGTAGCAGGCTGAACCCCTCCAACCACCACTCATGGATAGGGATGTGACCTTTATAGAGAGAAACTAAACGCCTTACCGTAGGGATAGAAGTGTTTCCGAAACACTGACAGAATGTGAATGCAAGGAAGCCACCCCGAACGATGAAAAGTACACCCACATGTGCCCAACACCCTATCCACGGCGAAAGCGTCACCATCATGTTGCACACGGAGCTGCAATGCTCAAGGTGATTGCCAAGGAATTCCTTACCTCGCACTCAGATACTGCTTCGAATTGGAGTCGTGAGGTTCGTCCGTTCACAAGTTTTTGGACAAGATGGCTTGCAGACGTGGTCATTCGGTAAAGAATTTTCTTGACATACCAGTCTACATCGACAAATTCATGACGGCCACATCCGTGCGCCGTTTGTATTTCGTACTCTCGCATTAGCTACTCGCTGTGGATCCATGTTTCTTGAGTGACAACGGCTAGGAAATCCCTTGCGATCGTCCTCTTCTCCAACCATCCGTTTGTATTCTCCAGCTTATTGTGCGTACGACTGCCGAAGTGGACAACATTGATTTGCGCATGAATGGCCCACTTCGGCTTGATGTACATCCAGTGACACAACAAATAACTCATAAACGTCCTATCGGTTCTGTGGATGATATGCAGGTCACTTTTGGACCTACGGTATACGGTGTAAACGTGCAGCTTGGTCTTCTTCATTTTCTACCGCAGCCACTCGGTGGAAGAGATAACGACTGCGAAATGAGATCGTCTGTTAACGGACATGACAAACAAATGTTACCTACTTGCGCGCTTATGTACGGCATCGCGTACAGGAAAGTAACACAACACTATGTCGCATTCGGACACCACATGAGCTGTTCTCATTCGCGCGGCCATTTCACCCATGACAAACGTCTTCATCACAGTGTGCTCGCCCATCATCTCTTGAAAAATTTCGAACAGCGTACTTCGTGAAGCATACTTCTCACCACAAACTTACCTGTATATCACGGTTCGGCCGCGTTCCATATCACCCTGCATAGTGCGCTTCACAGCTATCGCACTAATCACCGACAGAACTTCCTCAAGGTTTTCTGATGTTCCGTTAACTTTGGCACTCAAAAAACTCACTGGACGTTTTAGGCTTTAACTTGCGGCAGACGTTTCCAACGTCAGCCGCTATGATGAACTCCCCATAGACATCCGCTGCACACTGCTCAATATCAGCCGTTGATGTATTTTATTGGAACAGACTCCTGCATTCGTTCGAATTACTGACAGTGGGTCCACGATTCGCAAGATGGGACTCATATAACAGACGATTGAGAGCGTGGTTGTGCTCTGGCTCGAAAGAGCACACAACCAGACAGGCAGTTCTTCCGACTACATGAAGTCGTGATCTGCAACATATATCGCAGGAATTGGTTTGTTAAAACTAACAAGTAACCCACTAGACAAGTCGCACACCCATGCATTTACCCCCACGCGTTTCACATTTCATACAACGACAATAAATCTGCAGGGTTTTCAAGGAATCATGCAATCTTACCTTATCTTACTTCGGAACCGTTCCGACCTACGGCTCGACCCACGAACGTGAAAAACGCCCACCTTCTCCATCTACCTCTGAAGGCCATCCTGGAACTGTGAGAAGGTGCGAAATTCAAGGTTCTCAAACGTCGCCTTGAAAGTCGCAACATAATCCGTTCCCTGCAAATAAAAGTTAAAAGCATTTCAATGAATGAAAAAATAAAAAATAAATGTGAGAATTACTCCAACTTCCTTGTGTTAACACTCTCATACGAAACTAACCAAAACAACAGCAGCCATACCGAATTCGTAAATCGATATACCCCAAGGCCGTTTTTAAATAACGGTCAGTTAAAACGAGCACATATGAGGTCATGGCGCAGATTTCGGTGAATTCAATTTCTGCGCCAGATACCAAGCTCATTCAGCGGTTTTTGTCGGAGAAATAATTTTCCCAACTACGACAACTGAAAAATTCAAGGTCTACGACTAGCATTCAAGGCGCTGGCATGAGCACCCCGTTTCAGTTTCCTAGTTGCCACATGTGCGCAAGACGTTGCGGACTTGGAGAGCAGGACTACTCTGTGAAACAGCGATCGCTGTTCGCAATTCCAAATGCCGTAAATGGTGCAAGATTTGTCACGTTGGAGCCGTCTGTCGCAGCCCATAGACTTGTTTAGTGCAAGCTTCACTAAAAGAGCAACATTTCTAACCGGACGTTCAAAACGTTGTTTTTACTAAAAATTTTACCGATACTTTTAATTCTACGCAGAAGATAACAAGATTGTTCATTGTTAACGGTGGTCTTGAGCATTCCCATATTGTCAAAACTGGTGGTGTTGCATATGTGATTCCAGTGGATGGCGCGCAGCGGCTGAAACTTTCAGTTACCTTGAAACCTGCTGAAATGTCTTTCAAGGATATTACCGGACATGATTTGCATATTGTTGGAGTGTATGAGGTTTCATTCACAGGTACGCAGTCAGTTCCCCATATTTGTTTATTTTTGTTATTAATTCTGGCCCACCTATTATTGGTCTTCAGTGCATGGGGATTTTGAAGCTCCCTTCGCACTGTCTGTTAAGTCTTTCGAGATTCAAAGTGTCGCTTCTGATTTTGTTTCAAAGTCCAATTCGGTTACTGAAGAAGTATATACAGTCAAGTCGGCGCAGACCTGCATTCCTGGACATGCGAAGGGGAAGCAAAGTCATCACTAGAACAACTCGAGATTTTACTTGAGCTGCGGCGGGTGCAACGATTGTAATTCATAACGAGACATCGTTGTTTCACCGCGTGAATTATCACGTTGTACCCATACTGATTACATCACGATTTCGTCGGCTAGCGTTGTCATTACTGTAGGTTAACTAGCTCTGGCTTTGAGGCTAGCAAATTTAGATCAATATTACGTATTCCCAACTACCACACATTCGCCGGGGTCTGCCTGACTGTTCACAAAATGTTGACATTTCCGCTCATTCTCCGACCAAGCCGATACACTCCCGCATTTTCCGACGCTATTTTCATCAAATATAGGTGGAATTCATTGACAATGCGTCTGGACGTATTTTCTAATGCGACCCTGAACCAACTGAAACGTTGGCTCGTGCTTTACCTGGCAAAAGTAAGTTAACGTAACTCCAAATCCAATGGACTGAATCCGTGGAACACGCGAACAATTTTTTTCTTAGTGCGTGCGTCGCAGCCTGTAAACTGCAGCCTATTTCCTTGTGATCACGCCTCTCTTGCTGACAAATTCAACATTTGCTTTATTACATAAGTATTTGTGTTTTTGTATGGCGTGTAATTTTCAGCATTTATCACGCTCATCTGAAGCGTGTTTCTTTCAGATGCGTTGAGAAATATGCGCTGTTATCATTGTAATAACTCAATACACTGCACATAATGATCGGAAGCCGATTTCTGCAGTTCACACAATTGGTGAGAGATACTTCCTACGAATCAGCCCTTGAAAAACCTGTTGACCTGGTCCTTTTGACATTTCCGGCAAGCATCCGCATCGGATGTCAACACAATCCTCTTTGAAGGTGCGTTCGACACACGAAACAATATCGTCTATCTTGATATCTGGGCTACCGGTGGACGCACTTCTGACAGATAGCTTAGGCCAGGTGTGCAAATGGATATCAGAAACTGGTTTTGCGCTTGCTTAGCTTGTGAACTGGCTGAAACTCGTCATCATGTGTTAGTCCAGGTAGGTCGATATATTTCTATTTTCTTCCTTCTGTCCACATCCATGTCGATACCGTTGGTTCCATGCTATCGTTTACTTGTATGTTTTATTACCACATGACGATCGACAGTTCCAGTCAATAGCCTGAATATGACTGGATATCAAATGATACCACCGAATCGGTTTCCCGTGGCTTTGTCGAATACTGGGTAACATCATATCGTTGTCCCCGTACCGTGGCGACGAAACGTGGTCCGTGGTTTGTGTAGCCCTTTCACGGAAACACTCAGTGATTCCACACAACCGATTATCACCCAGCTGCAAATTGAACGGTTGGACGCCTCCATCGACAAGTAAAAACGTCCGCCGTGCACTCACCTCTTTCGGCGGGAAAACAACTGTCAGTGGTTCTATTAGTTATCCACGTGGCTCTCGAAGGCTCTCGAAGTTTCCTGTGTCCAGCATCTTTACGGCCAACTGGTACGTCTACCTGGGAACTAGCCCCATAATGTCATTGTCGGCTTCAAATACGACATTTCTTTTGCTAAACAACTGGCGGAGCAACATCTGTCTAGGGGACTGGAGGAATGAAGGACCAAGTTTATATTCCAAGTGAACATTTGGCTTCCAAGACTGTTAATGTTACGCACGCCAATGTATATGGTGAAATAAATCATAGACGCAATACCCGCAAACTTTTTTCATGCATTTATCATTCATCACGCCAACCTGAACGGTTTGACGATGTAGAAATATATTTTCTAGCCAGGTATTTCCATTGATACAATATCAGCTCGCGGAGGTCAGAAACGTGTTTTTTTCAGAAAAAATGCATAAGCACCACCTGAAAAGAATTGAGCGTACAAATGGTTCCTAGGCGAAGTTAACTTTCCACTTTGCAAAGGGGACATTTTGAGTTTTGAACCTCCATACAATTGACAATGAACATTTTCTACGGTATTTCACGGAAATTCATAATATGTATCGCGCCTGAATGGCCGTCACCCACCTGCTTCGATCATCAAGCGCAATGCTGGACAAATATGGCGTTCACACTAGTAACTGCTCCGTCCATTTGACTTAAGCTATAATAATAATGTATATTTCTCAGAGCATTCGTTAGAGACACGCTCGGATGTGCACGATGATGACAGATAATTGCAGGCGGTACAAATCGACAAATGGTTACATTATAGTACAAGTATGAATTTTCTGCTGACAAAAGAAGGCATCATCAGAGAGAAATGTTTTGCGGTTCACGAACGTTTAATACGCGCGTCAGAAAAAGAGAAAGTTTGCTCGTTCCACAGATTCAGTTCGAAAGATGAGATGTTACACTAATTTTTCTTATACAAGATTATGTAGGGGATTATGTTGGAAATATTTCAAGGTCATGCAGGGGAATGTGTGCAAATGCATCTTCGAAGGTTTCCGCCGTCATTTCACCTAATTAGCTGCGAAAAGTTGTTGAAGTAATTTGGCGAGTGAGGACGGGAGTTTCCAAAATTCAGCAAAGAATTGAGCAAACTTTAACGCAGGACTTCATTGACTGTTCGAAAACGTCAAGAAGCTGAAAACCTTGCGAACCGATCGGCCAATACGGGTTTTCTCACGTTCATTCATTGCGAAAATTTTCGAGAGTGAGAAACAAAACACAATCTCACGTTTTAAGTGGGGAAGTGTGGGGTGATCAGGTGTATTATAACAAATAATATATACGTAATAGTTTCTTGGCAAAACTTCACACGATACTAATATTTTTGTGTTTCTTTCAATAAGGTATTTGATATCGGCAGGCAATTGTTGTATTACTCCACTGTTATTATGTGATTAGCAGCTACTTTTTAAATGATTATCATGTGAAAATCAAAATTCTATACGAACAACGTTTGAGTATGAATACTGCATACACAGCCGTTGTTCACCGTAGACAGCAATACTTCAGTGATTCACAGTGATGTCAGAAAGCTACGCAACCACGAGAGGAAAGAAAGCGAACCCTTCATATGAGAAGAGAACAAATAAAGAGGAGAGAGAGGGAAGTGTCCTAACCACTTATGATAGCTAAGTCTATGTTAAAACATTCGACATCGAGATGCCTATAATCTGCAACAAACAACCTAGCTGCAGGTGTAAGTGAGGCGTCATCAGCAAGACGGTGTCATCAAGTGTCCTCATTTCATATAGAGTGCGGCCAAACAACGACAGCAATCAAGCTTGAGTTCATCTGTTTTCGTATACTGCTTCGTATGAACGCCACGCGACTTCATTCTATTTGGAAACAATGCAATAGAGTGAGACTGCGTTCTTTTTCATACTCCATAAATCCTTTATGTGAGGAAAATTTTCGCGATGAATGGACGTCAGAAACCCTGTTTGACCGAGCGGTTCGCCAAATTGTCAACCTTTTGTTGTTTCCAAGTCATCGAAGATATCCTGCGCTGGGTTCTGCTCGATCCTTTGCCGGATTTCGGAACTTTCCGTCCTCTCTCGCCGAAGCCGAATCATCTCAGTATTTTTTGACGCTAATCACGTCAGATAACCGTGAAATCCTTCAAAGATGCGTTTGCACGTACTTCTCGGCGTGACCTTGAAATATTTGAAGCATCGTCTCCTAGATAACCTTGTATAAGAAAAAGTATTGTAACGTCTCATCCTTTGACCTGAATCTGTGAAGCAGGCGAACTACTTCCTCCCATGGTGCGTGCATCAAACGTTTGTAAGTTGCAATCCTTTTCTCTTTGAACACGCTTTCTTCTGTCAGCATATTTCATGTTTGTCTTACTATGTAATAATTTGTTGCTTTCTACCGCCCGTGATCACGAACGCCCGAGCGTGTCTCTCGAAAGTGCGTTCAGAAATATGCATCATTGTTATTATTCTGAAGATTTTCGGTGATAGAGTGGGACATAATACCTTTCTTTACGTCATCCCATATACACCGAAGGTGAAAACACCCATATCACGGTGGCATTTTCAACCATCTCTAGGAGCAACGTTTCGTCGTCCAGTATTTGCCTGGAATCCTGCGAACAAGACGGAATAGTATACGTATCGTATATACGAGGAAGCCGGAAACTTTGTGATACAGGTTTCGCCACCAAATATGTTAGCGCTGTCGTTGAAATACAACGCCAACATTGTATGATTGTATATTTCAACTCCGACGCTATCTTCAAAACGCCACAAAATTGCGCACTCGGGCTATGGGATGACATATTTCATCTGGAAAATTGTAATGAGCACATGTATGAGACTCTGAAAAATGGAACGAGGCCAACAATGGGTTATTTCCTTGAAGATATTATGGGAAATTATCATCACCAATCTATTGCTTTTGGTACCTATTCAATGTATTCCAATTTTTGCGCTCCCACTTTCAATCTACAATTGATGGACTGTCGATATTTTGTCTGAAATTCCAATTCTAGCGTATCCCGAAATATATGAAAAACAAAGATTCGCGTCAAAACGACTGTTCTCCCTTTGAAATGACCTTCAAGCCACTTCCTGCGAAGGTCATAATTGTGCCATACTCAACAACTAAACAATTGCTCAATTCCTCTAGTCATCATTTGGCCTCCTTGTGAACAGCCTGCCAATCGTTATCTGGTTTTATGCCTATCTGCGAGCATGGGCAGTAACGTTTCACTCTTTCGCGGGTGTCAAGAAATTTGTTTCAAATTTTTTTTTGTCATCGTCCGCTCAGATTTTTGCCTTGTGGATGCCATACGCATCCAAAAATCCCCTACGATTATTGTTCTTCGTTTACTAATTCGTCTTATATTGAATTATTTGGGTTACAGGGTATCCACTTTTGTCTGTTTATATTGCGGATTGTTTGTTCATATCGGCAATGACCCGAGCTAAATTCAGCAGTGCTGGGACTCAGCAAACACCAACTGAGGCGGTGAGCAATTGCGGCCATTACTGGTGCAAATCTCCGTACAGAACGGTACCAGTGCCAAAAGTGGAATCATTTCAAATGCACTGGCCTCACCGAAGACCAGTAAAAGCAGCTTGCCTCTTAATCTCTTAATTTTATCTGCATGAGCTGCAGGTTTGAGGCCAGCCGAGGCCTTGATTCATCGCTGACTAGTTACGTACGCACCACGAAAAGTGGAGCAAGGCAAAAAACCTGAGACTGCAAAGGTAAGACTTTTCTTAGCTCCGTATCTCCTTCTACTTCTTCCATGGGGAGTAAGGTGGAGGAGTACCAATTAGCGTTGTCTGAAATAAAATTGGAACTGGAGTCTTTAAATGCGTGAGTAGCACTTGCTGCCCTGGTGTTGCAATCAACAAAAAGACAGTTGCCCTGTTAACTGCACGCATAGAGGAGGTGGCGGTGAAAATTCAAGAGAAAGCTCTCAGGGAAAGGAGAGGTGTGTTTAACGGGCCATGTCCCCTCCAACCGAGCAAGCGAAATCAGTTTCAGCTTCCTCATCTTACCCGGACGTCATAAATCTCGTACTCGTGAGCAGGCTGCACGCCAAGATAACCGAAAAGTCAATTGGCCTTTTGGCAACCCTACTAGCCACGCTCAGCCACGAGACGGTGGTGGGAAAAGCAGTGGCATTGAATTCTGCCATTGTCCAACTGAAAGACGTGTCTGTCGATCGCTATCGGCAACACTGGGTAAGGCGCGAGCAACGGACTGAGACTAAGTCAGAACTCACGGCAGACCAAACGCTAAAACTGCAAACTAAGATCCTGGTTTCTGCTCCGGAAGTATCCACCAAGGCTCACTTGCCAGTACTCGAAAATGTATACACCGTTCCAACGACTGACGCTCTACGCGGGAGCACAAGTGCCGAAGATTCCGAAATCGCATAGAAGCCGTTCTCCGGGTTATCCATCCCAAGCCAACCGAATGGCATCCCTTCCAAGAAATTCTTTCTCCCAAGAATTCGGAACAATAGAAACCCATTGGGGCCGCCTCTTGTGACTCAAAAAGCTATTCTTCGGCCCGTCCCACTAGATATTCTTATCAGTGGGCCCATGAAATCGCGCATATTGCCCTTTCTCAAAATCCGTACCCGGTAGACGAAAAAGTCATTTTCCATGAATGAAACCTCCTAAACACTTTCCCAAAAATTGGAGACCGATAGCAGCGTAGAAGCTGCAAGTTACGACATCAAGATTGCTGATCAAGCCTCCTGCCCGGTCGTTGACAAATGCAAAAGCTGTGATGTCGCGCCCGCATCCGCAAAAGAGGGCCGTCAGAGCAACTTGCGGAACAGACCGAGTCCGACCCGAACAACCTCCTCAAGTTTATATCTTCTTTCCTTGGCTCTCCCGCTCACCTTCCTTTCTCTTTCACCGCGAAATCAAATGAGGAAGTAGCTCTTGAGCGCATGTGTGTGAACTGTCCGGGTTTGCTCAATGAATTACTGGGAATCAGACAGTTAGTGCGTGAGATTTAACCTCACATTTTTTGCTCTCACGAAAATCTGGCTTACATGTGATGTCAATGGCAGTGAACTGGGTATCCCCGAGTATTCACTTTACGGAGCTGACTGCGCAAGAGAGGGTGGGGGATCCGCGATCTCCCTTCAGCAGTATCTCCCAACACCCTCGGTTGTGGGTGGATTTCAACCATCTGATAAATGTGATGTTCCTTGGCTTTAACTAGCATTGCATGGCCAAGACTTACTCCCGGTGAGGATTGTTTATCGTTCTTCCGCATATGACGACTCCGACGACGATACTCTCCTCATAAACCTGAACAATTTCCTATGGCCACAACACTTTACTTATCCGCTAATCGTGGGTGGCTTTAATGCACCCAACACAAACTGGGCATCAGTTTCTCAATCAGAACAGCGGAAGCGGATTCTCAACTTCTTTATCGATGTTTACGTGACGGGGAGCGTGGACGTATCATTTCAGTGTTTCGACGCAGTATCGTTCTGATCAGGTTCTCTCCTTGCTCGACTCAGTCATCACTAAGGAGGGCCACCTTGTAAACAGTGTGGTCACCAAGCCATCACTTGGTCACATTGACTATTCTGCGCTCACTCTTGGTCTTATTTTTTACTAGATACAACAACCAGTGGAACAGTCCACAATGCAAAATTTCAAACAAACTGAGTCTAACGGAGTGAGAAGCTACCTTGATTACGACTCCGTGGACCAGAATTACAATATGTTTCAAAGCACGGTTCAGAAAGTGGACGACTCATATGTAATACACAAACCGTGCATTTTCTCTTTCGGCCACGTCTTCTGCGCAGAATTCGTCGTCTCCTCGATAGCCGTTCCCATTCATCCGCAAAACACGAGCCTACGGGAAACTTGGAGGACCTAGGTGCGCTTCACATTGCTCGAAATAGATGCCAACGGGAAATCCGTGACCACACCAGAGTCGTACAAGAAAAGGTGCTCCTTAGAGCCTGCGGGAACAAAAGCTTTCCAATTGAGTATATGCCACGACTAAAAAAGAATGAACCCTCAGCCCTTTCTTTAAGACTACCTGATGGGGAGACTTCAACTGACTCCCTTGTTGTGACCGAGTTATTCAGGAAGTACTACTCGCCGGTCTACAACGTCGCACCACTGAATCGACATCTTATCCTACCGCTACCGAAATTCCGGCAGCTACTCGTTACCGCTAAATTTTCTCAGATGTTGAGAACCTCTCATTCAATGACGCCCGTTCGACACCGATCAAAAAAGAACGACTGGATCTAAGAACCTTGGGCAGTTGCCTCGAACCCGGGTATCAGTCACTGAATCTCTTCAGCATGAGCATCACTAGCTAGGTGCTCTTTATTAATTCATGCGCTGATTTTTTTCAAGTCGTCCCACAGTTTAAGCAACATTGAAGATCGCTTAATTTCAGGTGACGCTGTCGTTATGTATTGCTTAATTCCCTGTGTTTTTATTTGTGTTTATATCGACCACTACGACATTTGTTGGAGGTAGTTTATTTACGAAAAATGTATTGGTTATTGCCAACAGCAGTTGTTCAAATCGTGGCATTGTTTCATAGTCCGAGTGTTGCAGCGCAAATACAACTGCCAATTTATGCGCACCTATCAGAAAGTACAGTTCTGGAGGCAGAATCGAGCCAAAATGAATTTCTGTCCAACATTTCTGGATTATCCGGACGTGCTTATTACATTCCCATCAATTTAGGCACACCTGGGCAACAGGCAAGTTGCACATATTTTCGGCGATAGGCTATCATTAGAGAATGCGTGTTGAGCAGTTTAGTGAGTTACATGGAGTTTTGCTGTCTGTATCTGGATGCATCCAGATCTATAGGGTATTGTACATATTTCCATATGTCGCTTTATTCTCATATACAGTCTGCGTCACTTAACCTTTTTCAAAATGAACATCACTTGTTCGAATTGATTCTACTTAGTAATACACCCTTGATGCGCGTTTCTCGTTTCCAGCGACTTCAACGATTTGTTCACGGGTTTGAGTTTGGGGACGCAATTCACCCGGATGCAGTCAGTTTGTCCGTTTCGATTTCAGCGGTTTTCTGTTTACCTGGAAGGCAGTCGTTGAAAACATGGTGTAGCACCGCTCTTGGGGATTTCAAAGAATACCGAGAACACAGTGAAGTACTAATCTGATAGAAAAGAACAAAATACCAACTTAACAACTTTTCGAGTAAATGATTATCTACCAACACTTTGAAGCGGGCTCTAGAAGAGCAGCTAACAACCTATAATGGAAGGTCGTTCCAACAGTTGCTAACTCTGTAAGAGAAGAACTGCAGAACTGTTGCCTAAAGAAGGTTCGGGGTCGAAGCTTATGGAGCTTCTTGTCGTGACCCCTTCGACTGTTATCGACCACTGGGATAAAGAATTGCTGCATAAGTCCTGTACTTAAGAAAAAGTGCGTAAGGATTAAGTCACCCCGGAGTCTTTGAAACTCAAGTGGGTAAAGATCAAGAATTTCAAGACGAGACTCCTAGGAGAAATGCCGCGGGCCAGTGATCATTTTAGTGGCTACTCGCTGGACACGTTCGATGGTGCGTATGTCCTTTTTCAAGCCGGTGTATACGACTTTATTAGCATACTCAAGCAGTGGTCGTATGTAGACCCCGTAGAGCGACTGAAAAGCATGCGTCTGTGCGAGGAAAGGTTCTTTTTCTCATCCCAAGAGTCCTAAATCCCATTTTTTGCCGCCATCTGATGGTGATAAAATATAAACCGGCCGATAGCCAAATCCCTAGGTCTTTTTTGAGGTATATTTTCACGACATCTATCACACTTTGTGCACGAGGTATTAGGAATAGGTTCTCGGAGTCTCCTCCGAGCGACATATGCGCACACTTGCTGTCGTTTAGAGGGAGACTCCAGTCATCTGACCAGCACTTAATACGGTCAAGGTCAATCTGTAATGCACTGGGATCACAAGCATTCCAGATTTTTGGGCCATCAGCATAAAATACGACGTTGCCAGAAATAACATCAGGAAGATCGTTGATATATATTGGAAACACTCACGGGCCGAGTACGGATCTTCGAGGAACTCCAGCGGAGATCGGAGAAGAAGAAGGGTCCAATCCGGTTTTTACTCTGAAAGTCCTGTTGCCAAGAAAGGATGCAATCCAGCGGAGAACCTCCTCTTGGATGACGTAAGCCTGTAGTTTATGTACAGGAAGACCGTGTGGGACACGGTCAAGGGCTTTGTCAAAGTCCGAGATATGGCCATTGTCTTTGGCGTCTGTCAGGCTATCCATAAAAATGAGCATATTCGTTATGCATGACCGGTCGGGAAGAAAGCCATGCTGGGTAGAGGAGAAAAAGGTTATTGGAGAAAAACTGCTTAAGGATGGCGCGTTTTAACAGACCCTCCATCACCTTACACGGGATGCTGGTAAGGCTGACCGGCCGGTAACTAACAGGGGAGTGACGATCGCCTGCCTTAAATATAGGTGTGCCAATGACATCTTTCCATGCTTCCGGGAGACTGCTGGTCCGAAGTGTCTGTTTAAACAGACCATGGAGGGGCATCGCCGAACCAAGAGCCGCTTCTTTGAGGATCCGAGGATGAATCCCGTCTGGTCCCACTGCACTATAACGATTGATATTAAGCAAGAGATCTTGAACGTCGAGCGCAAAGAATTCAGCTGTTAATAGTAGACATTGGAAATTTCTCCGCGGGAGAATCGGATGCTAGTTTGGCGGGATCACATTGTAAACTGCCGAATAGTATTCTCTGAACGTCTCAGCAACCACCTGGGGGTTGGAGGAGGTTTCCCCGTCGGAAAGCCGCAGAGGAAGCGCCGAGGGTTTAGTTTTTCTCTGGCGGCGCAAGCACTTGAAGAGAAAATTTTTATTCTCTCAGGCCACTAGTAGGATCTTTGATCGTATCCGTTGAGTGTGTTGACGAATTTCCCGCTTGCACCTGTTTCGTACAGAGCGGAAGGCGTTTAGATCCTCCGGGTTGCCCGTTAGCTTCTGCTTAGAGAATAGACGAGAGCGTAGATCAAAAAGACGACGTATATATTCCGTGGAAGCGGTGAAGGAGAGAAGAACTTCCATAGTTTACGAGGAATAAATGTCTCATCAGCTTCGTGAATGACAGCTTGATGCTCCTATTCCACGTAGATCCGGATTCCCTACACATAGTCAGTTAACTACGATGAGCCTTTCGGCGGCTGCCTCTTGAGCTGACTTTCCGCGTTCATACTTTTGTATTAAGCTAGTCCCCTACAGGTCTTGATAAGCGACTGTTTAAATGCATTCGAACTGGTTAGCGTGGAAACTAAGTACAATATTGTACTCGCTACTGATATCGCTATATAACGAGATCAACCATTTACAGAAGACCTTGAGACACACCTGAGGTTCATTCACTTT
Organism: Paragonimus kellicotti; assembly: GCA_014220965.1. Taxonomy (NCBI): domain Eukaryota; kingdom Metazoa; phylum Platyhelminthes; class Trematoda; order Plagiorchiida; family Troglotrematidae; genus Paragonimus; species Paragonimus kellicotti. The sequence continues at coordinate 140,742 of LOND01000024.1, forward strand.
ATGTCCGTTGTGCTCGTAATAACAATCAAACTTCCAGAACGCGATAGAATACAGAAACGGAGTATTTGTTTTCAGGGATACTTGAAGATATGTGGACATTTCGTCCGTCATCTTCCTCAGACTAACAGCAACAACAAATGAGTTGACAAAAACGGGCAGGGTGAGACTACGTCTACGTGATGACAGCGAAAAACAGTTCCATTGGAATGGTACAAGCAGAACGATTCCAAGATTAGATTGAAAACGTCGGAAGCACTAAAAACAGCTGCTAATCGCACAGAGTCGTGCAACTGAAATTGGCAGTAGGACTTCTGTATGAAACATGTGGGGTTAGGTACACAGTAAGAGCCGGTGGAAACGCAAGGTTACCGCTGGATTAATTACGTAGCTTGTATTATCATCAGTCTTTATGTAATCCCCAAGCGAGCAAGATGACAGAAAACATGTTGTTTAACTCAAGTTAAGCAAACGGGTTGTGTGCACCGCAATAAGTGGTTTGCTCAGTAAATGCCCTTGTTATTAATCATTCCATCATACTCTTGAACACAGCTCCAACACGGGAAGCATTGATATCCCGAAACTAATCAGCCCAAACGAACATTAACCGGCCACTAATCTTACAACTCATCAGTCTGGAATGGAACTTTGACTCCGACATTTTCCATCAATTTCCTGTGACTATGTCACGGACGTAAAGGATAAAGGCAAAGACGATTTCTTTTTATATGCCAATTGCGCCATTTAAGTTGTCATCCGTTCCATGATAGTCCGTAATGTGCACTGATACAGTGATAAATCTGGGGGAGTGCATCAGGTGCGAAATACACTTCGTTACTATTTGAATCAGTCAGGAAAGATGAATGCGACGCTTGCAAATCGGTCTCAGTGACCGTTTCTTCTAAACCACTAGCTGCAATTAACTGAAATTGAAGTTATATTTTCCGCCTACTGTCGTTGTGGATTATTGGTTTTAGAGGGATAATGGACGTTCCATGCTACATGATGGAGCTGAATATCTGCCGGGAGTAGACTCATACTTTCTTCTTTTGCCCCAACATCTTTATCATTGACATCGTCCTGAAATCGTGGATGTTAACTGGTAAAATGTTAACTGACTAGAAAGATCAACTAACATTGGACGTTTTGGAGATAAACCCCTGTTAAATCCATCATCACCAGAAAGCAAGTTACCGGAAGTGTACCGCACTTCCACTTCTCTAGCACATTTAAAGTCAATTGCAATGAAATGTTGCTACATTCGATATAAAGTGATCTTATTTATTTATGGTAACCAGTAGGATAACTGGTAACTTTGGTTCATCTCAGTTTGGCTGTGATTGTTTTTGTGCATACCTTTAATACGCACTTTCAGGAAGTCGTTATTAACCGCCGTTGTTCCAGTAGTCTCCAGTGGGCATCTACTGATGAGAGCAACATATTCGTTGTCGTCGTCCTCAATGTAAATAAGACGGTAACACTTTATTCCGTCCATATATGAAAATCAGAAGTTTTTAGTTGGCTGCAGGTAACACTGTTCAGGCTATCAGGAGAGAAACTGACGGACACGCTTCGGTGGTTCATACTTATTAGTGTTTTGTTGAACCTGTATAAAAACGGAGTAACAAGCAAACTGAAGGGTGGAGAAAAAATCAAAAATTTGCACAGTACATCAGAAAGACTTACATGATACACTTGATCATTGAGGCCGTTCATCCGAATTTTGTACAGAGTAGACAATGCGACGCTATGCACCTAGAAGTCAGCATTGATTTCGACATGTTTGCAATGGAGAATAGATCGGTTTGGATCAAGACTGTCAATGTCCACAATAAGATGAAGCAGGCTGTGTGCAACGATTACATCATTGAGACTGGTACTTTAAAGAAATGTTAAGGAAGTTAAGGAGTAACTTCCGTTTTCTGCGTACACTGCTGCGGGCTTCAACATGCGATAAACGATATGTTTAAGTCACCATCGTCATAGTACACTCTTTTTTTATTTATTCACGGTACAACTGGACCACATGATTACACGGGGAATGTAGCACATGGTTAATGTGGTAAATATATGACACAAAAGGGAAGGCGATAGACCTGTTAAGTTTGTCATAAAATGGGTCCTCCTCCGCCAACTTTACCAGCGGATGGAGATTGCATGTCATTTCTCCTCTCACATGTATATGGAAAAATTCGTACACGAGCTCACTCAGGCATGGACTTCCGTACTCAGGCAAAGATCTGCAAAAAGCAGGGTGGACGAGGATATAAATTTCAATAAATACATCAGGAAAGTTGGAATCATTCTTATGAAACATGCTTCCTCTCAACACCTACCGTATGGTGTGAAAAAAGAAACTACCTAAACTCATAAGCTTTTTAATTTTTGGACTCTGGCCATCCTAGATACACTTTTGGGAAGTAATCTTCAAGTGGAAGGGAGCAGGCGGTTATGAGTAAATCTACGTTTTCAACCGTGTCAGTCGCCTAATGTACGCCTTTTTACAACGGAATTCCAGCCACAATGATAACAATCTTCGTATTACACCAAGATAAACGAGTGCATGTGTCTCTGAGAAAGTTGTTTGTTCGAACCAGTACAACAGAATAATACCCAGTGTGTACTCACTATCGAAAACCAATCAACAATGAAAAACAAGGACTCAGCGCGTTGACCCTCGTGTATTAGTATCGGCCCCGGAAAACAGAGTGTACAGAGGAAACATGTCAAGCTAGCGAGGCACTGAGCGAGTTGTGTTTTTAGCCCCGGGACGGATAATACAAAAGGGATGTCGTGACTAAAACAAAGGTAGGCAAAAAACCAAAATCATCAAAAGTGTACAGGTGAATGAGACTATTAAAAATATCACTTATTATGGTCGCCACATAGCTCTCCCTCAGAAGGCTAGTAAGTATTACACATGCCTTCGTTATTCCAGAGAGAGGAAAAATATACACATGTCTTTCTGGTTTATCACAGTTGCAGGATGGTATACACAATGAGTAATGACATGGGATGGGGAATGTCAAAGTTCGGGGAAAGGGTCGATCGAAAATTGGCTGTTGCACTGGATTGATTATTTTATTTAGATTATTTAGTCTCCGGTGCGTTTCTTCTCCATCACAGCGGGCTGCACAATCCTAAAAACTCTTGGGAGAAAAGGGGGTAGGTTTGTCCGGTGCTGTACAATAGGTAATTGGGAGTTGTCCCTTCACGCATCATGTTCGGATAATCTGGAACGGAGAACAACATCGTGAAGTACCTGTGAGACAGGCAGAAACGGACAACTCACCATGTCAACGTATCCGATTGACTAAATATTTTCACAGTCGAGGATTTTGCGGACCCTGCGATTCTGAGCGTGGCTGCGTTCGGTTTGCTCTTCGTCTTGTGTAGCTGCCGTCTAAAGTTTATAGACTCAAGAAAGAAGACGGTTAGCATACAAATAAACCTGGTCCAGAACAACGCTGTTCGGGTTGCGCACTTGGTAACGCAAATGCATAGGAGTCCAAATAGAAAATTTGTCTTTTTTTGTTTTGTTTTCTATCGCTATGTCCAGACATACCATAACTCAGAATAGTAGGAGGACAAAAACGATGAGTACGACTATCCGTAGGTTATGTAACAAAAGTAAAAGGTCATTTCCAAAAATAAGAAACGTTAACATACTCCGCAAAACGTACAGGCTTGCAAAGTTCCCTACAAAGACGATTATGCTTAGAAGTAGAGGGGGCAAGAGTTGGGGTTGCGGGAGTTGCAGGGGGTTCCGGTGACGGAACGCTTTTTGCTGGCACCGGGGGTTCCCGGCGGGGAACGTTACTTCTGGACGGGAGTAGGGCTGATGATTCCTTCATAAATGCTGGTTTCAGCCGGTCAAAAGAAACTACGTCGCGTTTGCCGTTGCGGCTAATGGTGACGGTTTTCGTGTCTCTCGCGAGGACACGATGGGGGCCGGTGTATGGGGGCTGCAATGGTCAACAAAAGTCATCCGTACGAAGGAATACGTGTATACACGATGACAGTTTAGCGTGCACATGCGCAGCTGATGATTGTTCTCTAGGCTGCACAGGGCGTAGCTTTTGCATGTCGTGCGCCAAACGATCTGAGTAGCTACCGTAATCGTACGGTGTTGAAGGTGCAAGTGAGACGAGTTCACCTGATAACCTAAGCGCGCAACCAAAAGCTAGCTGGGCTGCGGTGGCGTTTAAGTCCTCGTTGACCGTATTGCGCGGTCCTAAAAGTACTAGTGGAAGTGCCTCTTTCCATGAAGGATTAGCATGGGCACTTAGAGCGGCCTTTAATTGCCGATGAAGACGTTCACCCATCCCATTTGCTGCTGGATGGTAAGCCGTAGTACGAATGTGCTTGCATCCTAGCGTATTTACTAGGGCTGCGAGATGTCCTTCAAAGTGCGATCCACGGTCTGTGGTCACCACTGCTGGACAACCAAATTGCGCCACCCAACGTTCCATGAATGCGCTGGCTACCGTTTCTGAAGAGCAGTTAGGTAGCGGTATGGCTTCAGGCCATCTTGTGAAACGGTCAACACACGTCAACGGATAAATAGAGCCATTCGATGGTGTTAAGGGGCCACCAGATCGACGTGCACCTGGTGAAAACGTGCGTCTGGAAAGGAAAGGTGCCGGGGGCTATTTTTGTGACGGTGGACTTTGGAACGCTGGCATTGGAGACAAGAACGACTCCAATTGCGGACATCGTGGTTTACCTTAGGCCATACGAAACGTTCCGTGACAAGTTTAACTGAAGCGCGTATGCCAGGATGAGACAGGTTGTGTAGTGTATTAAACACTATGCGGCGAAAGGAAGCAGGCGCCACCGGACGAGGTCTGCTCTGGGAGGTGTCGCAGAGGATCGTTTACCCCGAAGATGTCAGAGGTACTGGTTGGATTGTGAGAGAGCTCTTTTGACGAAGGTGCTCGATCTCGGGATCAGTGGCTTGTGGGGAAGCCTTGGCTGCTGAACCAATGTCATTGTCAGCAGATGCGCTGAGGTTATGGACGCGTGAAAGAGCGTCAGCGATAATGTTTTCGGTACCTGAGACATGTCGTATATCCGTCGTAAACTGCGAGATATAGTCCAGGTGCCTAACCTCCCTTGGAGAATGCCTGTCGGACGAAGCGTTTAAAGAGTAGATTAACGGTTTGTGATCGGTGAAAACCGCAAAAGCCCTGTCTTCTACCGAATGCCGGAAGTGGCGGATGCCTAAATAAATTGCCAATAACTCTCTACTGAACGTGATATAACGGAATTCCGCGGGTTGTAAACGTTTAGAGAAGAAAGCTAAAGGTTGCCATTGCTTATTAACGAATTGCTGTAACACGACACCGACAGCTGTGTCAGAAGCGTCGGTTGCGATTGACGATGTTGCATTCGGATCAGGATGAGCAAGGAGAGCTAAGTCGGTGACCGTGTCCTTGAGCTCAACGAACGCAGTACGCGCAGCCTCGGTGAACTGGAATTTGCGTTCACCTCCACGGAGGAGATCGGTCATTGGCTGCATTATATGCGTACAGTGAGGTATGCACCGTCGGTAGTAGTTGATCAGACCACTAAAACGAGTACAGTTAATATTGGATACCGTCTGTCGATCACTCCCGTTTTCATCGTTTCGGTAGCTTGCGGTCGATCCTTAGGATTTTTCACTGGTTTGCTGCATCCGGCGTTACCGTTTGATCAGAGTATTGTGGTTAACCTTTTGACTTCAGTATTAGAAAATAACAACGTGGTTGAAGTTCTTGAAACTTTCTAACTTCGAATACTCTTGACAAAACTCTGACCTCGGAGGCTTTCATGACCATCTAGGTAACGTGTCTTTTTTGTATTGATATATCAGACTCATATTGAGTTAAGTTCTGATAAGACGTTATGCGTCCATCACGTACCATACCCCAATAATTCAATATGGTTATTTAGGGGAAACAACTTGACTCAATCGACACGATGTTTTAAAAATTTGTGAAGACCCACATGGGAGAAGTTGGTTAAGTCACAAGACTGGGAAACTTATAAAAGTGGTGGAATGAAATGTGACTAACCATTTGGGATAATCGTTTGTGATTTATATTTCATTGCCTTCTGGTCGTAACCTAAGGATTGGATGACAGTGAGTTCGTAAAATGTCTATCTGAAACCAAACATTCACCAGCACTTTTGCCGCATCATATAGATTGCAGTAAGACGGCATTTGAAACAGAATACCTTGCACATTTCAGATGTTATCTTTAATGCGCGGATACCCCGATCATAAATTGGAAACTTCCATAATGTACGATTTCAAGTGCCATGAACTTAGAAGTCTCCAGAAGAACATTAGTGATCGGACGGTGCCTATAACTAAAATGTCAATTTCAGACCACGTCTAATCATTTAAAATTAGCTGTATTTTTTCGATCATGGGCGGAATGCTTTGATCGGCTGACGATTAGTTAATAGCGACGGTAACGGTCTAACTGTTTTATTCTATGTACAATTTTTGGAGAGATATTTGCAAGCATGTCATAAAGTAAATTAACTGCTCCATACTGTTTGTAAAGTCTACTTTTGCAAAGATATTCTGTTTCAAATAGATGGGAAAAATTGATACTCTCTGCAGTTAACCTTTAAAAAATTGAGATGTTTTACAAAACGATCCAGCAAAATGGCTGACCTTTTATGTGCTGAGATATGTGTGAATTGCTTGTTGGCTAAGTTTGATCAATTTCTCGAATACTGCAGACACTGTTTATAGTGATCTTTATGCTGACCAGGTTCGAGTGATTTTGACTCACTCAGGTTTATCTTACTGGAATCTTGCGTAAGTTTTCGGACTAGTTTGTAGGCCAACACAAACTTTGTTCACAATTAACTCTGGTATATACTTATGAAAAAGGGAAATCACTGAAATAAGAACGAGCCTATAGCTCAGACCTTTCGGGTGACACGGCCACAACTATACTGTTTACCAAAGACCCACAAAGATCAAGTACCGTTTTGACCAGTCACTGCACCCTAGACGGTTACGGACTATCAGTTACTTTCATTAGCATTCCTACATAACACTGGCTTCCATGAGATGCACTGAGTCGTACGCGTCGGAGTTTTGATGAACGATAAAATTCAAGCGGTCTTTTATAAATAAAGCTGTTAGGTACATCATTGAGCTGTGATGTGACCACATATGACAGAAGGGGAAGTCGTATGACAATCAACCAAACAGGTAAAATGGCAAGTCTCTGGATCTGAGGTACATATAAGTGCTAAATTTTGTAACGGGTAGAAGGTGTATGTGGCTGGACCTAGGTAATATGGTCCAGCCAAATGGACCATCATGTTCTAGGTTTTAGTTTAGTTTTTCGGATTCACATGATGATAGGGCTGTAGAGTACGGACATGTAAACCTATTCTGTTATAAACTGCGTAATCTGGAACTGATTCAATGCAATTTCATCTATTTTATTGAATCGATAAGTTCTAGTCAAACAAAGCAGGAACGTTTGAAATGTGGTGTATCTTCAGTTTGTTACAACACATGTGTGCCGGCAGGTACCAGATGTCAGCACCTCTGGAAAGTAAAGATCAGTCGTAGTACGGAAGTCACTCCCGTTTGATACCGCAAAGCTACTACGACATTTTGGCAAGTCCAAATTGCGCTTGATAGGTTCATTCAGTCACCGTAACAGAAGGACACCAGCAACCAACAGTTCAGTTTTCATCTGACGGTAATTATGAACTGGGACTAATAGGTCGTTCCACTCACGTTTCAGTAAAATGTAAAATGGATGCAAAGAAAAGCACGTCACTTTCTCCGATCGTTCGTGTTATGACACACGAGATATCTAAAACTGCACAGGTTTGTAGACGGTGTAATTATTCATTTGTGCCAAACGTTGTGCTGGCAGACCAAAAAGAAGAAAGTCTGTGTTAACCTGTGTTCCTTCAGTCCCTTACAAAGAAAGCTATAACACCGAAGAATTTCACGACAGTCAATCAGTTGTGCGACAAACCTCAGAAGAAAATTGACAATTTTATACTTGCTCACTCTGTACGTTACATTTATGTACCTGCTACATTTTAAAGGTAAATGGTTGTTGAATCCAGTTTATGTGGTTTACGGCAAGCGGTCCCACATATGAGTTCAAAAACGCTGCATTTCAAAAGTGCTACACGAGAGGAAACTGAACGTCAGTAAATGAAATCGTGCCTTCTGACTGCAGATTGTTTTGGTAAAATCTATTTTAAAACTTTTCCTGTGTTTTTGTAATACTTATAAATGAACCATTTATCCAGAACTCTAGGACGTAGAGGATTTTAGATTGTAGCACAGATTCACTAAGGTCCAGCTTTTCACAAACTTGACTGTACTTCAATGTTTCCTCATCGTCGCGTCCGTCCGTTCAGTTCTCTAGGGCACAAGTGCATATGCGCTAGATCCTCGTTAACCAACAATTTAAAGCGCCTTTTCTGAAGAGCAGTCAAAATGCAGTCCCAACAGTTATCAAAATAGATAAACACGGTAGGTTTTGGAAACAAACCGTATATTTCCATCAATGTTTGGAAATATGATAAGTATTTAGCACCAGCCTAATCTGGAGCGGACGGTGGCAATCAAGAAGAGAGAGAAGGGGAACACGAGTTGGACCCCAACCCACTTGGCGGCAATCAAAAGCGCGCCAGGCGAAAAGTGCGTGAAACCTTCGAGTGCGTTAAACAACGTCCGGAAAGGTCCGTGTTAAACGACCTTAGAGAATAGAATAGTAAAGTAGTAGGGAAAAGGGCAAACATTCGCTGCGTGCAATTATTTTCACTACTGAAGAAAGTGGCACTGAATTTGCATCGGGTCTTTTATAGCAGAAGTAAACAGAATCGAGTACACAGCGCACGAGTAAGAAAGCACGGTTGCAGCCGAGGTCAGTAAAGAAGCCACACGATCGCTGGTCACTACAATCCGTGAATTTTTACTCATAGATTTAAAATAAGTGGCGTGTCTGTATGCAGCCAGAACGTGACGGTTGTTTCTCCGGGGTGCACCAAGTGGTTCACGTCCCCTCGCTGATTTATTCAAGTTCATTATAGGACTCGATCATTTTAATTACATCAGGTGTCTTATGTCATCATTCAAACCGATGAGTTCATCCTACGAGTTGAAGCTTCAGTAAATTCTATGCTCAAATAATCCCGATTCAAATAATTCATGTTCAACTGAAAGGAGGCTTGTTATATTCAAGTGTTGTACCAGAGAAGAATTGTCGTGCAGCGAATTTGTTCTGGCCAACTTAAGCGTAACAAGCGCATAAATTTAACGTTTGTCACATTCCGCAAAAAATACATCATGAGCTTCTAAAATCGTAGGTTTCGAACAGCTGAATAGATGAGTAATTTGGCTTCGTATAAGACGAACATCCCACTTTTAGTGAAATAATGTGAATCACCACGGACAGAACTAATAAATAGAATTCATCTTGTGAGTTATCCTACCATTGCTTACCCATTCAGTACCCCAGAAAAAACAGACGGTCAAATGTGAACTGATAACGCAATAAATAGCTTTAGAGCTGACACAATTATAGTAGACACCAGCTGAAATTACGCAAGAATTTTCGATCCATCTCACCTTACTCATCATATAAGGAAGGCCGGGCCGCGGCAAAGTAATTAATGATCCAAAACTGAACAAGCAAACCAATTTATTGTAAATTCATTCCTGCTGGTCTGCATATACCCACGTGAGTGATAACTGATAAAGTCCTATTGAAGTATTAAACAACGTAGCTAAATATTTTGATTGCCATTAGGAGTAACGACTAGACACCTGTTGCACAAACGGCGTCATAGAGGGGTGGGTGTATTCAAGCATGTTGCAGTTAAGTAGACGGTAAGTAAAATACTTAAATTCTCTATTGTAATAGATCTGTGCGAAACCAAATGGATTATAGTGAGGTCATTAGAAGTTTATGTGGATGCTAATTTTAGTATTTCATTACAGCTTCAATTTGACGAAGTAACGTTTGGTACCGTGATATAAAACGATACGGGATTTGAACGTTACTGTTTTTTAACTTTCGACTGAACGCGTTCATCTCGTTTGTCCGCAGTTTGTATCTTTTCTTCCGCGAACCGCTGAGTTTGCTTCAATCACTTCATCATAGCAGAACGAAGTCGCATGTTCAGTTATACTAACATTCCGTTTTATCTCATTGGTCATAAACGTAAAACATGCAGATTGTATACATCAGGTATGCGGGGACAAATTGTGCTTAGACAAGCAAACAATCGCCCAGAGTATTATGTGATCAGGACCATGGCTGCACGATAAGTCTAAGTCCGAGCCACTTTTGTGTCGGTAAGTTCTGGTAAGCTTCGTTAAGTTGAAGGTCAACGGTTTCGACTTCCGTTTGTTTAACAGGTTCTTGAACAAGCTGACTGCGTCAACTTGGTTGTCTGTTATTGTGAGGTGTTTAGCCATCGACGATAATTCGAGCTTGTTCAACAAGTGGAGTCTGGTAAGTCATTCGTTGCTTTAAACGATTCTATGTGTTTTCACCCACTCGGTCTGTTAGTTGTCGACAGTTTTCTGTCCACGTAACTGCGACTGAAAATGGATCGACGCAGTGTGGAAGGCAAAATATTGGGACGAACCCTGTTTGGGATTATGAGAAAATGACTATCTAGCGGTCCGAACTAAGCAAAGCCGTGAGACTGTGTAATTTGTTCATTAAATCTTTCGCAAGATTGTCTTCTTTAACTTGGTGAAACGGAATTGCGTTCTTTTTCTGAGTTACTTGAAACGGGTTACTCCTCTTTTTCATCCTATTATGGTCCTAAATGATTTTCTCAGTTCGGCCGTTTGCTAGTAAAATTACGCTTGTTATCTTTCGTCCTGTGAGGTGCACAACTATGCCTGGCTCTGAGCAACAGGGTTTGACCGAAATAGGTTTCTATGTAGTCGGAGGGAAACCGGAGATCTGAAAGGAGAGTCCGTGTTGATTTACGACTAACTGACGGTTATATTGTTCAAAAAAGTAAGTGAATTTGCGGTCATATTTACTAGCCGCACAGAGTGTGGTGCTTGGGTCGGTAGTCGTGTTATGAAACAGTCTTTTTTCACTTCTCTCAACTCTCGCCAAACTGTGATGAGGACGGACTTACTTGGTCGTGGGTTAATTGTGATGAAGTTGATCAACAATAGGCTTGTAACGAAGTATGGGATAGTTTCATTGATTAAAAAGTCCACGTAACAGCATATCAACCTTAAAATGACAACCGATCACGTTCTAAACCAATTTGCAAATATGGAGAGTGGCCCACTATCGATCAGGATCTATACGTCTACTGTAGATGAATATAATATGAAACTCCCATTAAACTGAAGCTATTTCCACCATTCGGTACCAGCAGATTTCCAATACTCACAAGGCAGAAAGTGGAACGGCAAGTGGAAACTCTGCAGGAGGATGATATCAAAGGAGAAGCGGATAACCCATTTATTTTCGCCATCTTGTTGATAAGGAAGCTCAAAAAGAAACTCAGACTCTACTTCGAAGCCGGAAAGCTCGGCGTGAATAGTCAGCTAAAGTCGCGGTCACCCCAGAAGTATCAGCAAACTTACGTGATTTGCAGAATATTCACGGTGTAAAACTTAACGTCAGTATACTGGCAAATGCAAGTCATGCAATCGGATCACGACAAGGAGCAGTATCGGTTTCAACGAATGTCGTTTGGGCTTTCGGACTCTTCATCCTCATCAGACGACTGATGCTGAAAGTCGTTGACGGATTACCCAGTACTATGCAGATGATACCATTCATCTTCATCCCGACACGTCTATACCGTCAAACTTCATACGGCAGTGTTAGCTAACCATTTCGGAATGTAACGTAAACTTGGACCATTTCTCTAGACTGCATGTTCAGTTCAGCTAACTTCAATCAGAGGCATCCGCGACCACCTTAATAGGTGGGAGATACATGAACCTGAACCTAGTAATCTCAGATTAAACAAACATCTAACGCAGCGGTACTCTGTGTATTAAATCGGACCCACCAACTGCCTGTTCCTTGAATCAAAGAAGATCAACCTGTCGGTACCACTTCACATTGTGTCTACCAGTTTATATGGAACTGCAGAGAACGTTACATAGGCAAAATAGAGAGGTACTTGACCTCTAGAGCGAAGGAACGTTTGTCTAAATGGGTGAAGAACTCCGTATTACAGAAGAATAACCATGTCGTTGAGGCATTTGAGCCACCAGTGTCCGCAGTCGCAAGACACGTCCTGACCACTGGTCACGTTGTCCATTCAGTTTGTGCATTCACAATCCTATTACGTCACTTCAGTCCACGATTCTTGCGATTTGCTGACGCGGTCGCAATCAGTCGACTGAAGTCTACCCTGTCTGTCCAGAAACAATTGCTGGTAAACCGGATCCTTTCCTGGACTTAGTGATCTTTCCTAACCCACCGATTGGCCATCTACTCTACCCCCTAACTGTTCGATACAAAAAACCGTTCAATGTTATTTTAAATTTGATACTAACGAGTCAATACGAAATGCTTGTATCTAACAGTTTTCGTCTCCTGACTGTTTTAATCAAACTTCCAAAGGGAATGAAGTGTTTTAAATATCAGATTTGTTGTAACGCCGGTTTGCAATAGAAGTCCCATCACTCACATCAATCAGCCAAACTGACTGGAAATGCATAGCTCACGTGTCTATTTCCGTAATCCCGCTTACTCATTGGCGGATAGTTAAACAACAGGTAAACCGCGGCTGAAACAATGTGTTGATAATCTGATGTCCTACTCTGCGTGTTCAAAAAGACCAGATGTCTAGGTTTGGCCTACCATCATGAGAACGAACGTGTGTTCCAAATCTTCCTGTAAAGTCTCGTCTATCTGTGCCCCCATCTTGTCCGGGTTATACTCTGGTGTTATGTGGTGGGTTGAAAACTTTGAATGGCTACACAACGTCAACACTAAATTCTGAGATTGTCCAATCCGAAATTTACTTGTGAAGTTGTCACGTAGCGCCTCTCAGTTTATCTTTGCATTTCACATAGGCAATTATGCCGATTTTGACTCTTTAGTAGGCTAATTTTATCAGCTATCTGCCCTTATCAGTGGTCTTCCAATCAGCCAGAATTTCTCCACACAGTCTAATTTGCACGGTTCCAAAATATGACTTGAAAATGATATAACGTAAAGTTACACATGCCCATTGTTTTACGCCTTATACTTTGGACGCTATATTTCTGACGTCATTGTGTGACTCTTTTTGGACTCAGCTTACAAACTGTACATTAAAAGATAGGGATAGATGAACACATTAATGTAACCATATATCATGAACAAGGCTATTGGTTTTCGTGAGTGAACACAACCACTGTCTTAACTTTTGCTCAAACTAGACAAACAGCGTTTCAATATATTCGATCGTCAAACCTCATTAAAGCCTAGGCACGTGGTTTATTGTAAGTAACGTTCATTTCGTGGTGGTCCTTTCTTTAATCTTGAACCTTAACATCTAATAAGCTGTGTTTCCTTAATAATGGACCTAAAATATATGATTTTACTTAATTTTCAGCTAAATCTTCTTCTGGATACAGGCAGTAGCGATACGGCGGTTGCAAGCAAATCATTGCAACATGTAAATCGGTGGTTTGATCCTTCTGCTTCTTCGACAGTACTCTGTTCGGATTTGATTCAAAGCGTGCAGTATCATGTCGGCAGTTGGAGAGGATACCTATGTTCGGACCAGTTGAGTTTCCCCAACGCTCGAGGTGCTTGACCGTAGGTTGTGGTCGTTGTTCAGTTAAGGTTGATGAACGACTTGTTGTGTTAAACAGAAATTTGATGGTTCTTTTGGTTATTCTTGAATCAATAAGCAAATTACGTTCGTTAATTAAGGACATTTTTATTTTACTTACATTACCTACTTTGCGAACGCTGATAGCAATAAACCAACTGTGATGAAATCTAGAATTGAGCCGAATTAACTCTAAAACATCACAGCTTCTGGGAAACGTTTTAAATGTTCTGACATTAACTCGGATTGTTGTTGTATAAGATTAGATAGATATAAGCCTAGATAGCTCTTAATTATATAGGCCGTACGCATAGCTTAGGTAGATTTGTAATGCGAAACCTTGGGGCTTATTCTCCCTTCTTGTCTATCACTAATTGATGGATTGGGTACAGTGGGATTACAGATAAACTGTGACGCATCATTGGTACATCAATATCCTTAGTTAGTCAAGATGATTGTGTATGGGATGACAGTCACGTTACCGGCTCGCCAACATATCCTTTGTCTGTCATTTCCTTTTGTTGTATTTGCGTGAACATGTAGACTGGAGTACTTGCTGAACGTTTTGTGGAGTTGAACTGATTCAAAGATCAGTGGCTGTTGTTACCTTTTGGTCAATTTGACCTCAGGACCTGTGTTTGCACAGTGTTATCAAACACCAGACTTAATGTGCCGGCATCATTATCAAGTGTTGCTGATGCAGTTGCGCCTTTGGTTGTCTGCCACTTTAGCCTGCACTGATTTAGTTATATTATTAGTTGGAAAATTAAAGTATACTATTGTCGCTTAAGCTTGCGATTTGTCTAGGCGCTTAATTTTGCAGAACTTATTCCGAAGCTTGAATACTGGCTTGTGAAATGGGGCCACAAGGACACGCGGAGTCGGTAGACTGAGATTTCAGGTGAGATGGCGACTATACGAGAGAAATGGTATTAAGGTCTTCCTCGGTTGGCTGAGCTGTCTGTCATGTAACGACACATAGTGACGTGGGGCAGTGAAAGCAGCAAGGAACCTGTCTTGATGATAACGATTTACTTTCATTTGTAGCTCGATCGTCTGTTTGCCAAGTGCAAACACCCACATGCGGAATGTCTGGGCACGGACAGTTTCTTTTAGTTGCTAAGTCTTGTCCTTTCCCTGTCCTTTTTTCTTCTTCTTGACTAGATCCTGTTTTTACATCATGCTTATTCAGCATTTAAGCATTGATGTAAATCAAGGCTGCACTGTTGTCCTTGATGATGATTTTAATTCCGCACTTCCCAATAATGTGTTTCGTTGCTTATGAGATTCCGTTTTTATAAGACTGGAAGGTTACCTTGTTTCTTGTGTGGGTTGAAACTGCATTTAGTCAAATTCTGGTGCTAGCGTTTATGAATCGTCTTGACTAGAGGTACTCTCATCTTCTTCAGTAGTCCTTGCATAGTGTAGTGGGTGGTCAACCCACGAAATAGTATCTGAATACAGCTTGGCGTGCGATTTTATATTTGTTAGTGAACGACATAACTAGGCCAGTGACTGCTGGTTTGCGGTACACTGTCGTCCGTGCGTTTCCGTCTGGTTATCTTAAAGAAGCTATACTTAAGAATGGCACTAAGGGGTGAGCTGCCACTTTCTTTTTTAACCTAGGTGCTATTAATGACCTACTAGCGACCTCATGAAACTTCTCGATCTGTGCACGGCTGATGACGAAAAATGTGTCATTTGCATAAATTGTTTACAAGGTTAAGTGAGGTTCTGTGAGCCTACTTCATTCAAAGTACCGCATATGAACTTTGGCGATCGGCCTTGACAGCGGTGTTCTGAGGGGTGTTTCTTGTTTTTGGCCATAAGCTATTTTCAACTTGTAGGTAGGTTTTTGTACACAGCTTCACTACTTCAACTCTGTAGGTTTAACTGACTTGGTCCATTCTTGTCATTAGGTCTTGCTGTAGAGTACGTCACACGCTCTGTTAAAAGTCAGTTTGTCCGGGACACAGATAAATGATCAGGTGACAATGAAGGATTGCATTCTTTCATTCTCATATAACTTCGATTCTTCTACTCCGTTAATGAAGTTGGGAACATTAAGTATATAAGTGTGCTACCTTGGAGTGATAACCAAGTCAGTCTGCACAATAGCCTTACCGGGTTTACATGTAGAAGCTCCAGCAATTGAAAAGATGAGTCTCAAGCTGTCTTTGAAACTTTTAAGTAGCCAGTTATGCCTCGTAATCAGATGGCGGAGGAGGTGTGGGCAATAAACCAGAAACGCGTATCTCTAACGCTTGAACGGTGTTTCCCAATCTGGGCACCTCTGGGAACAGAGAGGTATCTCTCTGAGGCTTAAGGCTTGCTCACTTGAGGCAACAGCGAGGGCTGTGTTAATTTACTGCAGCGAAACTTGACAGCTCATGGTGGAAGTTTGGAACCGACTTCATTAAGTTATTTGACCGCCGATGTTTACGTTCAATCGTTCGTATCGCGTAGTACGAAAGAGTTAATAACGAATAGGTTAGGAAGCGAGTATTTGGTAATGATTGTCGAGCATTTGCACAGACCTAGATGGTTTGGTCATGCACTACAGATGTAAGCTAGTCGCTTGTCACAGTGAGCAACCTTTGCCGATGCGGCGGTTGGTTGGTGTAAATTGCGAGATGGACAGATGATGACCTGGCGTGGACACTGTAGATCGTCTGCTGGGTTGGGGACCTCACGACCCACAGATTCGGTGGCTGCAGATGTTAGGTGCGATGGCAGCTAATCGTGTTCAGTGGCTTGAATGTCATCGTTGTTTGACCGAGTTTGCAAAATGAGTGCAATTAATGACATGGTCAATGAAAGCCGTAAGGAAGCTGTCTTGTTGATGACGCCTTACCTTCCTTCCTAGCTCGGTTGTTCGTTGGTGAGGTGTAGGCATTTTGATGCTGGATGTTTGCTTATAGACGTAGCTATTTCTAGTAGTTAGGTCCCTTCCATCCTCCCCTTTTCTCCCCTATTCCTATACAACGTTTGCTACCTTCCTGCTTGCTGTGTAGCAGTTGAGAATCAACGATAACCACTTATGTATTGCTGTCCCTGGTGATGATGATAGTGACGTAATGTGACGTACGACAGAGTTGATTTTCTTGAGGAGGTCGTCGTTCAGATTTTATTTTGATGGTCAGCAATTTTCTCTTTGGTTTATTCTTCATTGTATTAGATGGATCGTGGTTACATTTAATTTCATGTGTACGGTTTTGGTCATTGATAAATTATCCAGTCTTTGAGGTGTGGTCATTTCTGTTCACGAAAGCAGTGCCAGGATGGTAGGACAGCAGGATTTCTAACGCTTACTTTTACCATTGCTGCTGAGCATTTTGCTTGATTTCTTCAATCTAAATCTACCAGTCACTTCAACCCTGGTCCAAGACATTCAGAGAGTTTCCATTACCTGACTTCAGATACCACGAAGAGATAAGCGATGAGAAAATTAAAAGTCTTTCAAAGGGACTGCTCTCTCGCCAACTGTCAATTGTTGGTTGGAAAGGCCATAGATCGATTCAGTTGTGGATTACGTTGTACAATATACTTGTTTGAACTGCGAGTTAATCCTTATCCGTTGGTTAGAGAGATTTTGGCTAGTTGTAACTGTTGTTGCCAATACATACGTACAGACTAGGCACATTGTCACGATTACAGTATCCAAGTATTTATTGCGTTGAGCGTTTTTCGTTAGTCACGTGGATAATCATGTTACTCATTTTCATCATAGCAACAGCTTTCATCTATCTCCATCTCAGGAGTCGCAAACCGAACAAACGTTCAAACCAGCTTGAAAATTGACTTCGCTATCATTGACGAAGCTCACGACTTCTTCCTTCCAAACAACGCATCCGGTTGGGAAGGCATTGTGGGTCTTGGCTTTCCGGCACTTTCAGTACCGCCTGTGAAACCGAGTGATTCGACTTCCAAAATCCCGACCTCAAGACTTAGTTATCTGGCGCTCAACCTTTTCCCGACCGTGTCCAGGCCACTTGGCTTGTTTGATAGTTTGGTGCAACAATGGGGTTTGCCGGATGTTTTCAGTCTACTTCTGTGCGGTTTAACACATCAAAACGTAAGTAGACTACGCGGTTATGGTCATAAACGTAGGTTGAGACAGTTCTGTGACCGAGTTGCCCATCACTTCAACTGGACTCGTATTCTAAAGTTTTTTCGAACGCGAATAACTTTGTTTGAGTTCAACACAGTAATCATCTAAACTACGAGGGCGCTGATTTGTCTCGCCTGGATCACGTAATCAGTTATGTGCGTATGTTGGCCAGTTTCTTGATTCACACTAGAAGATAGGCGTGACTTAAGAATTACTTACAGAAAGGCAAAACAGTATCAGAAGTTGACGGAAAAGTTGTCGTTGCTAGTTAGCGAACCACCGTATTTTTTGTTGAAGCACGACCAGCACATTATTATGTACTATCCATCGAATTATTTTCAGAATCATTTGGTATGCCATCGCATCAATGACATCAATGCTTCCAGTAAACATTTCTACATTTTTGAAAGGTCTGAGACACAAACAACTCTAAGTGAATTTACGTCAGTTTACGCTGTTGCTACCTCTCACTGTACATACAAATGTCATTCAAACAAAATTAATGTTAAATCTCCCTCTCAAACTTCCGGCCCCTTGTTTTCTTCAAATCTTTCTTTTTTACTAAGCCCAGTGAGTTGGCAAAACGTAGTGAAAACAAGTCTAAATCCTCAACGATCTAGAGTGAAAAAATGTACATTCCTCAGCATTGAAACATTTAGTAAATTTTCCAGTCTGAGTCGAACACGTAGTCATTATGAACACACTCTTGATTCAGTTGACACTGTTCTCGAAGGAGATAGTTTGAAAAAGTGCTTAACAAGTATTGTTTTTCCACTCAGCCTATTGCTCATAATAATCCACAAAAACGCGCCTACTTAAAGTGGTTGAAATCAGAGATCTCAAAAGTTCCAATGAATTGTCGTTGAATTCGAACTGAAGAGGAGACTTTGGATCGTCTGTAGCAAGAGGCTACCATTCAGATTACACGAAAATACGTTCACGGAGTGGCATTTGTATCGTACAAATTGAAGTTTGTCGTCGACTGGAATACATGAAATGACAAATTGTTATCTGGTTGGTCCGATACTGCCCAGAATCAAATGAGTAGATGACACGACTAATAGCCCAGCCACGATATAGCCATTTGAGTCTGTCAGTTTATTCAGTTCATTACTTTGCGGTTTGGATATAGAGACAGTGGGATAAGATGTTACCACAATTTCCCACGTGAAGGACGTCATATTGAAAAAATACTCAACCTTAATGACGGTAAAATGACCAAAGTTGGGGAAATCCAACGGTATTTGTCAGGAGTGCAATAAAATTTAAAGTTTTGCGCAAAAAATGCATGATATGGTTCCACTGATTATTGAACACGCCAGCCTGCGACAATAGTCTCAGTGGTGGTAAATAACGTTTAAGTGATACTTAAATCTGTAATCACGTTAAAAATCGTTATCAGCCAATTTTCACTGAACCATGTGCCAACAGAAGCATTCAGAACAGTCGCATCAAACTTATCTTCTTAAGCCGTCGGTGCCTGGCATACGTAAATATACTCTGCACTCTAAATCTGAAACGTGGCATCAAGGATATCAAAATCACACATAATTGTTCTATAAACTAGATTCACCCTAGACTTTTCGTTGGTAGACAATTGTGTGAATGATTTATGCTCTTTGTTTTGCTATCGCAAAGCCACCTGGGCTTCCAGCAACTGCCAGCAAGGCAGACTCTAATGTTGTTCTAACTATCCTGATTCCAATCCTTTTTGATATTCCGGTGCACTTGACTGTAGTATTCGTAGAGTAAGCCTCGACTGTGCTTATGCTCTTCATAAACGGATCAGTTTTGTTTTGCCATATGTGTACAATGGATCTGCTTGCCTCATCCTTTCTCAGACCTTGAGTGACTGTGAAAAGGTTGAGAACCTTAGATTGTTTAATACATAAGTCTGACCCTTCCACTTGCATACGTTTCATTTGATATTAAGGGTGTTGACACGGAGGAGTAAATCAACAAAATACCACCATCTAACGTATTGTCTAGTTTTTACCGATATTTTACTCCAATATATGGTTCGTCGGGTCTGAGTCACGTAGACGCGGTTTGGTCAAACATCCAAGTTGCCACTGTATCGCCGAATACAAATAATGTGCATTAAGAGGTGGATTGTGAACACGTAGCTGAATCAAATGAAGCTTGAATGTACCCAGGACAGTTACGTACCTTATTTCGGCAAACGGCAATGCTGTTATTGAACTTGGATCGTACCCCCAGGCCGAAACTGTGCAGACTATACAGCTATGCAAATTGGAACTAGACAACACGATAACCTAGTTACTCTACGGGATAAGTGAATACAGATCGTTGTAGAGTCCGGACTGACTGTACAATCTCTAACACTTTAGGAAGTATCGTCACCCTCATGTCATCTGAAAACGGCGTTATACTGGGGATGGATTTTGATTACTAAACTCAGATGACGATGTGGACTTTGGATAAAACGGCCATTACGGGATTGATGATAAGGGCAGACTGATAGGTATGAAAGTTAAAGCAGTTACTAATTACCTACAGTAGTTGGCGGAGGCCAGTAGACAACGAGTCGTAAAGGAGAACATATTATTCAGAAAGATGATGAAGACCGGCGCATAAGCGTAGAAACCAGTGAAATAACTGAGGGATAATCCTGCAGATTTCATAACAAGTTGTTAGAGAATATGCGTTCACGCTTTCACATCATAGTCCATTGCATGACAATTAAATAGTTGTCTGCTACAGTTAACTTAATTTTGCAAATAAATTAACTGCGTTAGACATCTTGTTGACTGCTGTAGATGACACCCAAGAGAAGGTCGAGGAGCATCACCGCATTGATGCGGCCAGTTGTCAGCAAGAGCCATCCGCCCATCTTACCCGCTTCGCGATAGCTAAGCCTAAGTTTACTTCTTTGTCAGCTACGTTTGCTGTGCAGCAGAGCGAACGTTGTTTTACCACTCGGACTCTATTCTGACGAAGCCATAACTGACGTGTAGCGAGTTTCTTTAAGTATCTGTCTGAGTACAGTATGACACACGCAGTATAATCATTGAAAATAATGAACTTTGTGTCGTTCTGATCAGAATTAATAGAATTACCGTGTAGACAACGTCATCATCATAATCATCATTATCATCAACACATCAGCCACGAGCTTGACAAAAAGGTACTGTGGCTCGGGCTGCCGGTCACATCAACAGTGACGTGGAGTATCTTAAAAGAAAACGTTACTAAGAGGGTTGAAAATTAATAGAGGTCTAAGCGGGAGAACTAGAAATGGTGTGGATGCAGGTACGTCATTGACTGCAACACACCGCCATCTCGGATAGCGTCTCTAACAAGCGGTTTGAGTGATCACGAGGACCCCATCCAGGCAGGCGACACCTACCCACTTTATTCGATGGAGCAGTCAGGGTTGTCATATTTCGTGACCACGTTGTCGCTCGACCATCATGTGGTTTCACCCAGCTGTTGGTGGCTTCAGTATATAATGCCCAGTACGGTAAACGCTCAGCTGGCATACGGAGTACGTGACCTAACCATCGCAGACTGTGCAACGTGAGTAGTTGATCAATTGATCGCCCATCCCGAGCGTTCCGGAATACGCGCAGGCAAACTGCCGCATTGCTCCCGCGACCAGTCCACTTAATGTGGACTATTTGGCGGAGACAACGATGGTCAAATACAGCAAGCTTGTTGATATCTTCCTTGCGAACAGGCCACGTTTCCGAACCATAGATCAGAACAGAACGTACACAAGCATTATATATTCTTTATTAAGTAATTCCTTGGTTAAGCCACAACGAGTTAAAAACCAGAGTTATCGGTTTCGCAACGTATCGACCATCTCGGAGGGTCTTTATCAAGCGATTTAAATCGGAAAATTTACAATGTACAAGCTTCAAATTCATTATTCAGTCAACCCAGAGTCAGGACAACACA
>LOND01000024.1:166171-230851 GCA_014220965.1 Paragonimus kellicotti
AACTGGCCTCTTCGCTTCATGACCAGGTCCACTATGAGCAGCAAATGCGGCATTCTCTCTCGTACCAATTCAAGAGATACCACTTGTTGTCTTCGAAACCAGTCCGCGAGTTTCTGGCATTTGAGACGATCGTCTCTGGCTGCCGTCGTGATTCGTTCCTTGATAAAATCACTTACCCTCAGGGTAGTGGATAAAGCTGTCGTGCAGACGACGCAACTGCACGCTGGAAAACAGTCTACCTCACAGTTCCAATCGTTTGATATCCAGCTTCTGCCGTTTCCGAAGACCACAATAAACAAACTTTCGTACATATGAATAATTTAGTTCTGACCAATCTATGATCTGTGCTACATTCAGCCGCGCATCACTCGCGTATACACACTTCACTAATGTCCGCTGCTACACATCATATTAGTTCAAGCAAATGTTGATGACCATTTCGTGGATGGGTCCACGTCGTGATTCGCTCGCGTCAGCTGATCGGTGTTCGTTACAGCCAGCTCGTGAGTAGCCCACGGTGGAACAGAAGAACCCTTCTCATTGACTGAACCAATGCTGTAGGGTCCGAGGACTCTCGGCCACTACTGGTCGCCCCGACTCGAGCCTTCAGCACCAGAAAACAGTCGGTCACTCACTGGGTCGACCGGAGTGTACGGACAGCTGATCATAGAACTAGTCTTTGTATCATCAGTGACACTAGTTGGACCATAACACTGATATGTAGCACACTTACCTCGACCGAGTCGCAGGCGCATAGACAGCATTCGGGGCTGATGCCGTCGGGTCGCCTATCATCAAAGCATTGATGTGATCAACGACTGCAAACAGATACCATACTCCGAGCACCGTCTGCCGGGTAACCTATCCAGTAGAAGGTGTACGCGCACCTGCTTCCCGCAACTTACCTTGGTCCGCAAGCCTTGTCTCGCTCAAGGCTGCTATGTCATTCCATAAGGCGACCTCCATCGCGATCAGTGCGGTGCGCCGCTCTGGCCGCCCTGTCGCGCCGCATCGATCCAGTAGCGTGCGCACATTCAATGCTTCAACACAGAGCGTCTTACGTCCCCGGGCCTGGTTCAGGTTGGTCTTCGGGTTACTGAAACTTGAGTGAGCATTATCTGCTCGATGATTCTGGTTGGGGGAACAGTGTGAGGGTGAGTGTTTGGCAGTAGCATATTTTCGCCTATCCACCCTGCCATGTGCAGCAGATAGGGCGAACCGGTTTATCCAGTGTGACGGCCGATGCAGTATGGTATTTCGTTTGGTTTGTATAGTCATGGTTTTTGTGGGCTTAGGATACTGCCAGCACGCCCAGACCTAGCCAGGAGAGCGATTAGGGCCCTTAACCAAAGCCTTTGGCTCAAAAGCCTGTACCGCAAGGCAGCAGCTGACGCACACGCACACATACGCATCAACCATCTGAAACAGGCTCGACCGTCACAATCCAAGAAATTCGGTACATTCACACAGAGATAGTACTGCAAAGACAAACCGACCACACACACACACCGAATCAGATTAGGCAAAAAAGAAACAAAAACAGCATCAAACCTTTTCGAAGCACAGCACAGCACAGCGGCACCCTACACAACGAACGCATCTGCTTTTTGTCTGGTTGCTCCCCTGTGGTCAATCTGACGTGGTGGAACCTACATCGACCAAAGTCTAAGTCAGCACGGCCGACCGGATCAAAACAACACACAAGCCTGACCACCACGTCAAAGTAGCAGAAATGGTCAGGACATACTGACATACCGACTCACACACACGCACACACAAGTACACATTGACTCTCTTTGTTCGCACCTAGGCTCGTCACGTGGTGACCTCAGGTGAACCGTGAACCCATACATCCTATTAGTATCCTGACACCGCAGTTAAAACACATAACATGTGCCAGTTGATGACTGTTCATTTGAAGCTTGTACATTTAAATTTTCCGATGATTTAAATCGCTTGATAAAGACCCTCCGAGATGGTCGATACGTTGCGAAACCGATAACTCTGGTTTTTAACTCGTTGTGGCTTAACCAAGGAATTACTTAATAAAGAATATATAATGCTTGTGTACGTTCTGTTCTGATCTATGGTTCGGAAACGTGGCCTGTTCGCAAGGAAGATATCAACAAGCTTGCTGTATTTGACCATCGTTGTCTCCGCCAAATAGTCCACATTAAGTGGACTGGTCGCGGGAGCAATGCGGCAGTTTGCCTGCGCGTATTCCGGAACGCTCGGGATGGGCGATCAATTGATCAACTACTCACGTTGCACAGTCTGCGATGGTTAGGTCACGTACTCCGTATGCCAGCTGAGCGTTTACCGTACTGGGCATTATATACTGAAGCCACCAACAGCTGGGTGAAACCACATGATGGTCGAGCGACAACGTGGTCACGAAATATGACAACCCTGACTGCTCCATCGAATAAAGTGGGTAGGTGTCGCCTGCCTGGATGGGGTCCTCGTGATCACTCAAACCGCTTGTTAGAGACGCTATCCGAGATGGCGGTGTGTTGCAGTCAATGACGTACCTGCATCCACACCATTTCTAGTTCTCCCGCTTAGACCTCTATTAATTTTCAACCCTCTTAGTAACGTTTTCTTTTAAGATACTCCACGTCACTGTTGATGTGACCGGCAGCCCGAGCCACAGTATCTTTTGGTTAGGCTCATGGCTTCTATGGTGATGATGCTGACAGTGAATATTTTTCAGCCGAAGGAAACTAGCGATATCCGCCATTTACCAACGAGCTTCTTCTGACTGATGAGAGACAAACGTTTTGCAATGTATTGACAGAAATTCTTCACAAATAAGATCCGTTCTCAATGCAGTCCACTGTTCAGCTCACTTCAAGGACAAGTCGGATGTTGCATATATCTTGTCAATCCCCTCCTCCTATCGGTCACCAACTGTACTTTTCAACTAAATGTTGCTTCTGGTAATTCGGACCATTTTCCTCTCATTATGATTGCATGTCTTGCGTGCCATATTTCTTTTCATCCATTTTCCTAATTTTTTCATCAACAAATTCATTATTCAGTCAACCCAGAGTCAGGACAACACAACCGAAATCTTTTTCTGTACATTCCTTTGAAACTACATCGCGTCTGCTTCTATTATCTTCCTTCAGTTGTCACAACTAGCTGTCACGTCCTGTTACAAAGATATCAGGGACCATCATATCACTTACATGTATCATATATATATATATATATATATGATATATGTAAGTGACATTATGGTCGTTGATATCTTTGTAACAGGACGTGACAGATATATATATATATATATATATATATATATATATATATATAACTTATAGCACAAGGCTGAGCTTTCCTCAGCACGGTAACCGAGTTGGAGCTCACAGTTTGGCATTACTTGATGAGTGAGTTGTTTTCAAGTTTCTTCAGATGACTTAATCTCCCGCATTTTTTCTAGTTGTGTACAACGCTGTCAGTCCTGAAGCATTCCTGTTAGGAACTTAGTCTCACCAATTACTATCATGAGTTCACTTAATTCTTTACTTACCAATGGAGTCAAAAATGGTTCACAATAGTCGTAATTATTTCCTGCCCGTCTGGTTTGTTCGCGTTCCCGTTGATTACTGAACTGTAACATTCCTGATGGCATATCTCATATTTAACATTATAAAAAATTTATTGATTTATATCAGTTATATTGTTTTCATCCAAAGATTTTAAACACTGCCGGGGTTGTTCTTTTCTAAAATTAAGGGGCTCGACAGCGGAATACTTCTGAAATCAGAGCCTAGTACTTGTGTATCGGTGGCGATGTGCGTCAGATAACCGATGTGAAATCGACCACGCTTTGAACTTCTGATCGATAGTTATCTTCGTGGCCAGTGCAACCGCACAAGCAACCATACAGTCAACTTTTGCAATCCGGTCGATTTTGGATGTTGGCTTGTAACTGCCCAGTCGCGTTCGTTAACTGCTATATTGAGAATCTTGGTTTGTTTGATCAAATTTATTATCCTTCGGAAGAACTTGTGATAACGTTAACTCCCTGGGGTTTTTGAATTATAGATCTAGTTTACTTATGTTTACTGGTGGAATTGTAATGTGTAGGTCAATAATCGTAGTGCAGACTGTGTTTCAGAAATCATTATCAATAACAATGCGCCAAATAATGAACACTTGTCACCTCAACCGAACTCACGAGAATGAAAACTAGTTACATCTATCGAACTGACGAGAAGTTGGAAAATAAACAATTTCATTCTAAACTCGGTGCTAAGCCAACTAGCTACTAGAACCGCATTTGGTTCGTCGATTTATATACGACTGCGTGCTATTAACTCACACTCCTGAAGTATCGCCACCCCTACAACAACATCGCCCCGAGCGTAATTGCCACTATACTGGCAAACAACTCAGTGAAACATAAAAACCAACCTCCTCACCAGTGTCTACATTTCTTGCAAACTGCTCAACGGGAATAAGTTGTGCTACGTGGCCCAACAAAACCAGATCACCCATATGGTGTGATGGATGATTCTGCTGCACCCATAAATAGGTAGATTATGACCTCACCGTCGCAAGGATGCGTGAAAGGCAAGTGCTTCACATCATGATCGGGTTGACTCGGTGTTATTCATCAAGCAGTGAATAATAGTCTGAGTGAGATGCCGAAACCGTGATGAAACCGTCCTCCTCTAATGTTCCTGTCTTGTCTGGAGGCTAACAATTTGTGGACAGGATGGAAAAAGCAGAAAATCTTAGAAAGAGCAACCAACGACAACTGTGTTAAAATCAGTCCGTTGAGTATCAAACCCAATGTGTTATTCAGTAATGTGCAATCAGCTCACTGTTTCACTTCTCAGCAACAGTCGTTAAAAAAGAAGTGTTGGGTGAGTTGATAACTGCTCGGGATATGGCTAACTTCAAGACAAAATAACACAATACGTCGTGTTGAACGACAGACTTTATTTACTCCTCCGTTATACAAGTAGAAATGTAGACGCTTGTTCAAGCAATTGTCAGTCTTCAAAAAGACATGTTGCACGCATCTTATCAGAAGTGTTTTTGGGATATATATATATATATAAATATGTATATATAAGTGCATATTAGTGCACAGAGTGTGCCTAAGTGGTATAACTACACCGCCGTTTTCGTAGATTTATCGGTCCTGTGACAAAGATATGATAATAACTGGCCCAATTTCGAGTCTACGTCTTGAATCAGATGATGTTATAACACCAGAGAAAATCGTGGAGGTCACTGAAGGTGCATCTTTCAATGATTGGTTACAGGATGCCTTGGAGTTCGTCGTTGTCTGTGAACTCGCTAATACTGCCAAATCCGACGTAGGAGAAGCGAAGGAGGAAAAACAGTACTCAGTTGTCGTCTACTTATTAGCACAAATTGCCTTGACTTCTACAAATAGAGTTTTGCACAATGGTTTCCGTGCATGCAGTCAACTAAACTAAGACAGGCTGATAAGATGACACAGACCCCACTAATCAAAGGGGAACGGCTTGTGGCTAAAAATTTTGGACGCGGAATGACAGTGCTGGACTCTCATATCACTTAATTTTCACATAGTAAACTTCAGTGCCACCCCGTGTCCAGCATATTTGTCAAACTTTGTCACTGCCCAGGACCTTGACGTCTCTGTTTGGTTGTTTATTCAGAAATCGGCATTGAACAATTTTGTTAATGTATAGCTTTTAGAACAGAATGACACGTCCCTGTGCATGTCAGACACACGAACTCTTAAAGCAATCTCCAATCAACACAATCTTTCTTCCTTAGCAGACTGGAAAACTTTACGATTTCAGTTGTAAAACGTTAACGGTAATGTGATTATTACCCTGAATGTGTGAAGACAAGAGATTCTCATTAGACATTCTGTACTGATGTAACCTTTATTTTGCCCAGAACATGTGAACGTACTTAATTGGTATCTAGTGGACTGCACGCGAAACCGTGGACGTAGCACACCGATCAGCAAATCCCCGTATCACATGACGTTACTTTCAAGCTATAGAATTCTAACGTACAGAAATAATCCTAATTAGAGGCTAAAGTACAGCGGAAAGTATGAATACGACTGATATAAGCAAGTAAAAACTGAACCTAATAGGAATATTTGAACGATGCATAATAAGCAAATGAGATCTATTGTTAGCTAATCATTTTTAAACATTTTGCAGATTAGGTGAGAGTTTGTAATGAAATTGAGTTATCTGGTTCACTTGCAGCTAAGTGATAGCCTAACTACCGTGTTCTGGATTAGACCTCATGCTGTTTTCCTAGGTGCTTATATTGTCACAGCAGTATCAAATCTAGGATGTTTACAAGCATCATTCAAAATTTTGGTTTTCCTATGTTTTCTTCCTTTTATTGTAACTGATCATTGAGGCTGTTTTCACGTGTGCTCTTCTGAGCATTAGGGAGGCGTAGAACACGATGCCCAGTGTAAGGTAGGCATGAATTAACATAAATGTTTACTGGTGTCAGCCGTTTCTAACAAGATCGTTTGCACTCAGTGCCTATTCGAGAGATGAGTCTCTGTTGGTCTACTTTCACATGTATGCATTACGGGTTCGTTGCAAAATGCAGATTTTGGGTGTGCCTTGGTCTGGTCATTCCCTTCATACTCTGTATCCTCCATTTCTATCTCTGTTCTACCGAACTGTTCACTAAAAACTGTCTGTAGTTTTCACAATTTCGCTTGCTGAACTGTTCTCTACTGATCCACCATGTTCCGTACATAAACCAGCTACTGAACTTGACCTTTCACACTGAAGCGATGAACGCTTGGGACGATTTCTTCTGACCCTTACCATCTCTGTGTAGGTTTTGTCCTTCCTCTCAAAGTCTACCTCTTCCCCCTCATTTTTCTATTCTTTTTTCATCATCCAAGCGTGTTTTCCTCAAAAAATGTTTAAGATCTTCAAAACGGTTGTCTGCCGTTTTGCCAACCTCCAAGCAAGTGCACACTTTTGTTGGATAACATCATTGGGAAGTACAGTGTGAAGTCCATCTTCCAAGGACGAAAGAAACTAAGGGCTTGGCTCATTTAGAGGAAGTTTGACATATTCAGTGCTACAGCAATAGATACTTGAATTTTTCATGATATATCCGAGGTCTTGAACAATGCTTGGCTTAGAGTCTCCAAAACATTTCGCCTACAGTGCCTACATCTGCTCACACTGAACGGATGTCCCTTATCCAAGTGCACTTAATTTAAAAACGTACCAAAACTGCGTCCCATTCGGGCTTGAACTGCAACTTTCAAGCGTATGCGTCCCCTGAACATAACCACTGTTTTCCTGTTTCAATAATAGACAGAATTTCCGATATTCCACACTGACACATAAAGGTAAAATATACATGCAGTTCCCAAGCTCCAATGAATGCAGCATCCTCGTACAACCAAACGTCGTTAATAGCGACCCCCCGTTTCTTCAGCCGCATTTAGATTCACTGACTCAGAGTCCAGCGAAAGCTATTCAGTCGGCCCTTTTTAATATTGCCAAGTATCGATCGGCACAATCTTCCCAAAATCTAAACCAGTAACGCTCACACAAAAGTCTTTGATAAGAAAGGTAGCTCGCCAAACCACCTCGCCATCAACCCTGATACGGCTTTGTAATGCTGTTAATCACATAATAGCTGGACTGGTCGTAAATACCATAGCGCAATGGCAAGATTTGCCAAGATGGCATTGTTAAAAGAGATTGGTTGTGGATCCAGTTGACGTTACTCCTCAGACGAGCACTTCCTCTTTAGAAAACAGGTGAATATTTTGATCGACGGTAGGCGGAAACTTCTCGACAGTGAAAAGGAGAATGTCTGCAACCCAGAAAACGTCTGAAAACGTTATCCTGAACCCCAGAGTGAATATTGTAGTGTGAAAGTGATTTGCATGTCCACGAGTTAGTAGTATTTCTGACTGCTGTTCAGTAGTAAAAGAAAAAGCGCGTTAGTGTGCTACAGAGGAACTGAAGAAGGCCCCACGGACCTCATGGACGAGTAGTTCTAGTGAACTAGTACGAGAAAACTTTGAGCAACAAATACACAGAAGTCTATGTTATGCGTGCAGTTGGATGAATTCCATAGCACTGAAATTAGTTTTCGTTTACTCGCATATAGTAAACCACAACATTTATCCCTATGATTACTCTAACTGGTTGTTGCAGTTTACATACTAGAGCACATTGTTTGCAAATTTTTACTTTCTTGAGTGAAATATTGACCTGGTGGTCCCATTTAGCCTAGACCTGAAACTGGAGTTATGACCGGGGTTTGACCGTTCCAGTTTGACACGAACTAGTCAAAAAATGTGCATCATGTGCGTCACAACTGACTACATCTATTTTCAAGTCCCTTTAACTGCGAGTAGTATCCTACCATCGGACTGCTACCAAGTTAGCGATGCCATCACCAAACACGTTAGTCACATATTCTTCATCTTTCCTTTTCTTTCAAGTTCCGAAAGTCAACTGGCGAACGTCGGATGAATGGGATATTCGTAGCCGGCGGTACCAAACTTGAAGTTTCAAATCACAAGCAGGAGCCCATTCTCTACACGCCAATCCGGAAAGCGTGGTATTACGAGATTGTGTTAACTGACCTGCTAATCGACAATGAGAGCATCATCAACGACTGCAAAGAGGTAGGAGGGTGGGAAAATTGTAAACAACCAAAAATAACAAGTTGGTTTCACAATAGACTTTAAAAAGTCGCTAAGTTCTTGAATTCGAATTCGAATTGAAGACGACCTGAACGTTTCACTAATTCACAGTTGAATACAAAAGTGTGATCTCTCTGATGTGAACAGATTTATACTTGACCATCAGTGTCTGCGTTCGATTGCTCACATCAGGCGACACCAACAAATAATCAATGGATATGCTATGAATCGGCCGAATGACAGTCATTACCAAGTCAGTACTTTTGTTGAATCTTTAAGTCTGCACAGACTTGGCTGATTGAGCCATGTATTAAGGAAGGTAGGTGGCAATCTTCCACACTGTGCAATCTCTACCGAAATCGCAAGTGAGGTGGGCAGATGATGACTTGGTACAGACAACTTGGTACAAACAATGTCGGGTACTTCCCCTGAGCTGGAGCCACCACGAGTCACATAGTCGGTAGCCTGAGACTTTAGGTGAGATGGTAGCTAATCGGGCTCAGTGGCGTGAATGTCGTCATTGTTTGGCCGAGTTGTCTGTAAAGCGAGTGTACTTAATGGTGTGGGATAGTGAAAGCCTCGAAGAACCTGTTTTGCTGTCTACGTTTCATTTTCAGTTATAACCTGGTTGTATTGTTTGTAAGTTGTCAGCGTAAACCAGTGATACTTTGCTGTTTTTGTTGATTATGACAGGCGTGTATGTCGATGAAACCACGAGCGCCAAAGCACAGTTTGTTGATGGGGATATGAGTGCGATGGTATATTTTGGTTCCTATTATTCCAGTTCCGTCTACTACAGTAAACTAATTCAGAACTGAACATTACTAAAGGCCAATATACTCGTGAAATATACTTCACAAAAGCAACAGCGGAGCACATTCACTAACTGAACGATATGCGATTGTTTTGGGTGGTCAGCAATACTTGATTCGCTTTTCAATAAATGAACTAATAAGTTTTCACCCGGTCTCCAGTTTTCGTTCGAAACTTGCTCTATCCAGCTACATATCCCAGTAGCTGTTAATGATGAGCTTAGGAAATCGTGCTCAGATGATGCATGCGACCATCAGTGACACCATTTATGCAAACTAACAAAATGTCGTTCGTTACGACACCTACCATGGAATCTGTTGCCCAAACCTTAGTATGAATATTGTTTTCGAACTTCCCGACAATCGACTAATTGACTGTATCCAGCGTCATATTGTCGATTCAAAAAAAGAACCTAAACCAATTACATACTGTTTTGTTGACGTCTGCTCCGACGGTAAAATCGTGACCACGGACATCTACCGAAAGTCAACCTTTCCACTTTGGTAAAGGTTTATTACTTCCCCAACAGATATAGTACTTTTAAATTATTCCCTGCATCACCTCCGGTAAGGTAGTTCCGAAAGATTGTATTACTCCTTGACAGAATGAGGGTTGTGATTCAGCGCAACGAATCCACTAAAATTATTTGAAAAGTATCACTGAAAAATATGTCTGTATGTTCTCTGTGACACTCCATAAATTACCGTAACGACCTTCCCCGTTAAACAACTTCGGTTTTTTAAATGGCTCAGCATGACGTAGCCAAAAATATATTGGCAACGTCGTCAGGAGGTATGCTCTGTGAAAGACCTTCCGAGGTTAATTTGCTGCTTTGCACTGAAATACAGAGACTGGTCTAGTTGAAATTGTAACATAAGGCAACCGGAAGAATTGGATGCGAACGTGTGGTTGTTGTACAAGCAGAGCTTTCTGAAAGACTTACCTTGATTAGTCTAGAAAGTATGCGGTCAAATACAAGTGAAAATTGAGTTAGATTGGTGTAGTA
This sequence comes from Paragonimus kellicotti, assembly GCA_014220965.1. Taxonomy (NCBI): domain Eukaryota; kingdom Metazoa; phylum Platyhelminthes; class Trematoda; order Plagiorchiida; family Troglotrematidae; genus Paragonimus; species Paragonimus kellicotti. Next base: position 176,659 of record LOND01000024.1, read on the forward strand.
ATCTTTGGTCAGGACATTTGAAGAAGGTTTTTGACCGAAGGAACCAAATATATTGCTGAGATCCGAAAGATGTCACCCGGAAAAATCACAGCAATCATCGAGAGGGACGGGGCTTGAACCGCACAAGAAAATCAACTAGTCCAACGTAGTTTTGCATGCTTGATGAACGACCGGCACCGTGTTTTCAAGCAGTATGTATGGTTTCTTATTAGAATAGCATTTCTGAAAGTTTCAGGACTACTCGTTACCAAGCTGGTGGACAAAACCAGGAATTTTCCGTATAAATATGGTGTAATCAGGATTCCAACCGTTTTTATGCAGCCACATGCACTAAAGCCGGTTGGGAACACGTAAGAGAAAACGCACATTGTTCACAAGCACTCTAGTTTCGTTGCTTCTGGATTATACAAATTATGATTAGAATCGCCAATGGTTCAGCGCAAGATGCCTGTGGTAACATATGTGGATAGGCTTTGTGTTGTGTTAGTCAGCGTGACAAGTTAATCAAAATCTTGTGCCGTCAACTTTGTAAATACGGCTTCAGAGACACTGATGACGGGACCAATCAACAGTGGTTTATTCCAGGTATGGCCTCCTTCAGTCCTTTGGTTTCCCGGCCTCGATAATACACAAGACAATAGCGAGGGAAATACCTTAGTTCTATGAAAATGAGTTTGTTATGAATGTTTTTATGAGCATCTACTCGCTTAATTATCTTGCAGCTATTACTGGACTTCATGTCCTGCTTCTAAAAAAGTTCACATCAATGTCCACAGCAAACTAACGTAGCTTCTCTTCATATTACACCGCTTCCGAAATAGTGGTGGGCTGGTGGTCAAGAGCACTTCCATCTGTTCCGTACTTCTAGTTTGATTTGGAATCGTTCCGTCAATTTTGGGGCACTGTGATTGAGCACATTAGTTAGAATCCGATAAGGTGCTTGGATTAATCTTAAAAATGTGCTCATCAAGTGCGTTGTAGTGCATCAAAGTAAGATGCACTCCAAATAACGTAGTATTCCTGTGTTCTTCCGATGTGCTTAATGCTTCTTTGTCCTGCGCTCATCCCAGTGGAAACATGGAAAAAACTGTTCGGCTTCATTGCCCTTTCATCATTGCCACTTAAGCGGCTTTTGGATTGCCTCCCAAATCTGTGTCTACAGAAACAGTGGCTACGCATGTATGTAGGATTCGCATTGTTTATTTCCGTAGAAGTTGTAGCGGTGTTCATCAACTTTTTTACGCGCTGCAACAAATGTAGGTGACAGAAGATCTTTGCCATTTGCATTATTCCAGAATTACTCGATAGCCGCTCAGAACTTTTATTTGGCACCGTAACAGTGCACGATTTCACCTGTGGATGTGCAAAGCACACATATAGGGTTACTCATACCACGCAGATTAGCAGGTGAGGGCCTGACAAAGTACGGTCTCCTGGTCCCTCAGATTAGAAGCTGAGCGAAGGTTGGCATCTTTTACGGGAAAAATAATCAGTTTTAATATACTGCTACCCACTTGCTACCTTATCGTACATGCTTTTGAGCCAAAGACTTTGCTCGAGAGTTCTAGCCGTTCTCCTATCTAGGTTCGAGATTCCTGGCACTATCTGAGCCCACATACAACCACGAATACTCACAACACCAATACTTCCACAGTGCATCAGCCGTCTCAGTACATTTATATACCACACCAAAGTATCTCGAGTTCGTACTTTTCCCAAACGACACGAGGAGTCGCTTAAATCCAGTGGCATTACGAGTCAACGTCTATGCTGACGGTCGTTTTAAAAACTTCGAAATGTTGCACAGTTTACGTCTGAGTATTCGATTTTACCTTGAAAGATTACACTAAGATAAAACCATTTCATCGATCCATTCTGCAACAAAGACATATTTCATTACACTATCTGCTCACTCGATCGCCATCCAGCAAATATTTTTACGACGTATCCGGAAGTTAAGTGTCTGTTTTAGCTCCCGAAAGACAGGAAGATCTTTTGCACACATCTTAATGAACCACCTTTAGATCTGCTCATCTTCATCGTGGAATTTGCAACTCCTGTGATTAATTAACCCTCACCTAGTTATTTAAATTTTATTCAAGCATCACGTCTCTTGTTGATGTTTGATTCGCAAGCGAATCTCATCTGTACCTAGCAGACTGCACTTCTTTTACAGATCAGAGTACTTTACCCCAAAGACTATAGTGTCTTCTGAGTTTTAGCTTCAATTAACTACACCGTACATCCACAATGCTTGATAACTTTGGTAATTATTCCAGGTGTTTTGATCCCAAGTTCACAACAGTGTATTCACAGTTGCGCATGGTTTTTCGCATTTGGACTCTGTTCAGAGGATTAGTGATCGCAGTCAGATAGCGACTGCGGAATATATTGGTTAAAAATAAGTTGCATTCGTACGGGCCACTGGCTACTTAACTGGATATAAGTCAAGTGAAGTCTGCAATACAACAGCATGGCATCATGCACTGGATTGGATTCAACCAATTACAACAAAGGCAATAGAGGAATATGAATGCTCAACTCAGCTGCCTCGCATGACATAGACTTCCCGTTTCGAGAAGTGAACAGTTTTACAGGAGTCGAAGCACATTTAGATTAAAACTGTGGTCCATTTTCGGAGCGTGGGTTGTTTGCCCTGTACAGTTTTAGTTCTTCTTGTGAAACAACGGACTACTACATGTGTATATTTGATAAGCTAATCAGTGAACCACACTAGGAAGGTATTTCTCAATCAGCCTGATAATGTTTCAGGTACTTGCAAGGAATCCTGACTGAAATGTTTACAAGCAAGTAGTGCCTCAAGAGCTTTTTAAAATGAAATTCAACAAGCTTCACGCCAGTGCGCCTATTAACGTAAATATTCTGAAAATGGCCGAGTCTTGATAAAGTTAGAACTATAACTGATGCACAGCTTAAGGTGCCGTTTTATATTCTTTTTGTTACTTCTATGGATCCACAGCTCAATTTCGACAAAACGATTGTGGACAGCGGTACCACGAACATATACTTTCCTCCACGCGCTCACGCATTACTGGTTACACGTATTGTGACATACTTTAGTCGACGAACTCAAGCGATCAGTTTTGATCCCACAAGTAATTTCTGGCAAGGTCGGACAATGTTCTGCAAACAGGCTACGGATGGGCAACTGGGCGGAACAACTGGGTTGCCCTACACACTGTTTCCCCCAATTGAGTTACGAATGGTCTCACAATCCTCTGGTTTCACTTCAATAAACCAAGTGCTTGCAGTCACGCTCTCGCCTCAAGTAAGTCCTGAATAGTGAATTGCACTGGCGCTTTAGTGTATGAGATGTCTGATCGAAAATTTAGCTCAGACAGATAAGGCATCTAATGAAAATGAACATTGGTGTATGCGCCACATCATCTGAAGCACGAATCTGATCACTGTACACCATAATAGTCACATTTTGCGGGTAGTTTAAACAGAAAGAAATGAAGATACAGAGATTCTGGTAGGTTAAGTTATTCACCCACTGACATGTGCAACCAGCTATTTAGATGGTTATTCCTTAATTGCCACTAAATTAAAGCTGAAAAGCAACGGCTGGTAGACCGCCGGATGATAACTCGATTAAAAGCATTGATAACAATTCCGGGCTTGGGAGATAAAAAAAAGGTGAGAAAAAGTTTACATGTCGAATCGGAATTGCCAGCTAAACAGAATTGAGTATTTTATACGGTAGCCGAAAAATATGCAGTAGTCTCGATGCACTTAAGTGAATGAAAATAATAGTGATATAATGGGCACACCAAAAAGTGGTTGTTGTAAATTTTGATCACATTGTTCTGTTTTGACACATTGAACATGCAGAAAAATGAGAAAAATCTTAACACACGGAAATGAGACTGCTGTTAGTATACGAAAGAATTATACGATGCCTTTTCTGCTGTGTAAGCATGGTACCGGTATGGTTCAGGTTTGGCTTTGAAGTCAGACGATAACTGAACTATATTCCTAACCATGAAAGTAGCTATTAATCAATAGGCTGTCCAGTGGACGAGCTTCAAGGGACCTGCTTTTTCTCTTTAAGTTTGTATGTTAATTAAACATTGGTGTGAGCCACTGATGTACTGAGGTCCATGATGATGTATGCAAGAGGTAAATTCGATGTGTTCTAGTAGAACGAACTACAAAACACAATGAGTACAATACAGTATCATGAAATTGAATTGAATTTGACTGCTCTGTCACAAACAATCCATAGCCTACCTAATTTTTACTTATGTTATTTTCACTTGTGAACTGACAGCTTGTTCCACAACTTACCTCAAGGTAGTAAACGTTCGCTTTATTCTTCCGTGTAAGGAAGCTGTCGATCTGAGTTTTCTGTTCGTATAAATTTGATCTCGTCAGATGACACTCTGATCGACGTCACACGTGGTGTTTTGCGGGCCAGCTCGATCCTTTACTACGACTTTCGGGTGATTTCACATGTGATATTCAATATCTTATGAGTACGTTTTAAAACCTTGTTAACATAAATGCTGGAGGATTCCCCCAGATACATGGCTCGTCATTTGACGATGCATACTCCGAAGCTAGCTTCCACACTGTAGGCGCTTTGTTCACTCTGATTGTTGATGACGTTTCCACACTTGGCAGCCTTGAGAAACAACTCGTGGAAGCCGTTCTGTAACAAGTTTTTCTCTCTCAGTGATTCATCTTCTGAATATTTGTGAGTTGCTGCCGGACAAGATACGGTCGAAAGTTAGTAGTGCCATTACGCTGCCGCGGCTATCAAGCAGCCCGAATTGATTACGTATTGACGATGACAAACCTGACCATTTTTGACAAAACTCGTCAAACATTATGAAGTGAACCGCGAACAAATCGCCATTCGACGAGACTGCCAGATGTAAACACATTGAACGAATTGGCGAAGTAAAAAGAATTTTTTCATTTTCAACACCTAACGACGTAGCGCGTAAGGCATCGATTAATGGCGGCATAATAGAAAAAGATTAATACGACTTTATCACTATACTACATCGTAGTGCAGTTACAATGTTCGACGACTGCACTGGTGAAGGCCAGTGTACGTTTCTGGAAATGACCTCATCAAGTCAGTACATCCCAGGATGATTGGTAGATATGGAGTATATGGGCGGGTGGTTGGGTTGTTGACAGAAACTTAGTAAGAAATATCTGGTCTTCAATTCTGGCTTTGTAGCTCGACCAGTACAGCCTGTGATGCACAGAGACATACGGTCTCTGTCGTTGATTCGAACCCAGCCGAGGCCGGGTTGTCCCACAACAAGATCGCTCCACAACCATCGCATCTCTCCGACCACCCACAAGTAACTGCATTCCACATCTACCATACCAGGCTATTGAGTATCAAAGCAGACATTCTATGTCAGTAAATGAACGCTTCAGTTGTCAAGTACCGACGAAACGATCAGAAAGTGAAGCGTTTTATTCAGTAAGATTGTCATGATGTTTCGATCACGGCAACTTGTTTAGATCAGCTTCTACATCGTGCGACCAAAACGCCAGGCCATGTGAGATTCCACATCGATTCACCAATTCGCCGTTCCCAGTTGTTTATATGTATAGTAACTTCATAGAGCTTTTGTTAGCCCGACCGCCAGCGAGCCCATTTTCATCGTCATCACCAGTGCGAATACCTCATACCTGCATTCATGAACCGTCCGCCACAAACCGGCGAGCACGGAGACGAGCAAACGGTGTGCATAAACAACGCGTGCATATATAAACTCACCGAGTGGACGGGACCCACTTCGTCGGGCACGTCATCGACTGTATCACGGAACAAGTTGACAAGTATATTTTATATAACACAACGACTGTTGGCAAATAAAAAGGGGGTAATTACGAATTAAATAAAGTATCGACGTAGGAAATTTCTGTCCTCAATATATTGGTTTGGGACGACGAGCAGTCGCTAGTTCTACTAGTGCGTTTAGAGGATTATAAAGTCAAAACGTATGATGTCTTGGAACTAGAACGGGGAATTGTGGTAGTCATATTGCGGCTTCATCGTATGCTTAAAAGTCCTTTGAAAGTGTAGCATAAATTTGAGTAAACTAACCTTTACCGTTTTATTGTATTCCTACCTGTATTCGTATCGGCCCACGTATACTGAAACAACCCACAAAAAAATTAATTTACATTTTAAATTCTTCGAATGAACATAAATTCTGATAGGTGATATCGTTTCAATTTTCCCTGACGTTTTTAACATCACACTCTACCCCGTTATCGTAACTCGGCATGGTAATTTTAGGCCAGTCGACGTCTAAGCGTATTTATTCTCAGAACAACCTAAAATAGTGTCTAAACTACATTTTCTACAGATTCCTGTCGACGTTTGCTTACCGTGACAATCACTGCGCGCGACTGACCGAAAACGCCAGACCTGTTTCACATTATGTACTGTCGTCCATTAACAGTTGTCGCAACACTCAGTTCGCCCTCATTCAACAATGTACGACCAACATTTGCAGACAAAACGTTTTGTTCGGATTAGTCATCGTTACAGGGCACGGTTGACGGTGATGGAGTAGTTTATTGCTGGCAGGTGTACAATCGGTGTTTTTGTGGAAAAGGTCGTTCGTTGCAATATGGAAGTTTGCACGGTTAGCGAGCATACGAAGGTTCACAGACAACTTCCTTACGGTACTGATCCATTTGGTGTGACGGGCAGTATGTATTTTACGGTCTCATCATTTCACCCTAGCTAGAGTCCATCTCTCCGTCAGCACAACATTTTATATATAGGATAATTGTTCCGTTAAAAGATTTCAGTAGGTGACATATATAAGAAATCGCCCACGGAAAATCTTGTGGCAAGCCCGCTTCTGGCTGCATTGTACTCGAAAACCATATTTGGCCTTTCTGGTGTCACCGGATGAAGTTAATAGAATTTTCGCTTTCTATATACTGAAAACGAGGTCGTTGTACATCACGAAATCACTGTTACTGCTAGTCCATTATCAAGGTACAACGGTTAAGCTATTCCGCGCGCAGGCTGTAAAACAGACTGGAGACAGGCAAATGTATTTATTATTTATGCGGAATGAAAAGGCGGTTGTACAATCATTGACAACGACACCAACAGTATGAACCGTGAGCGAACCGCGTTGAATTTTATTGCGTCTAGATGCATCCCGGCCGTTTGTTAATACGATGCAAACGCTTTGATTGAGTTTCATCAGAGACGTGAAAATAGGTTTCGTTCGCCTTTAAACCCTAATCTAACAGTAGTTTCGTTGTTACGTAGCAGATAGGTATTAATGTCGGCCACTAATTTATTAGTTGTTCACGCGGAAACCAGGTCAACAGCTCGATCTTTTGTGTGTTTGTGTACTGGCTGTAGTGGAACCGTTGTCGCTGGGACTTCTACTAAAAATGTAGAGCATCAGTGTCAAAGGTGACGGGCAAAGGGGCGGCGGCGAAATAGTAGTTAGCCAATAAGTTGCTTTGTCTGTTAATTAGTTTCCACCGTTTTATTTCCTGCAGCTCTATTACCAAATTTGATAACTGAAATCTGTTCGTAGATTCTACTGATTAGCTGTTAATTACATTTAACCCTTTCACACGACAAATGTTTCTGCTGACGTGTTGAGTTGTACTTGTCACGAGTGATTAATGCAAACGTGGATTGCTCATTTGTTATTAGCTGATCTCAGCGACGATCTTGATAGAACTAGGTTATGTAGGGCATGCATTTTGGCATTGCGCTCACATCTTCGCAGTTTGGTATCTCACACATCTGAGTGGAGACAGCAGCAAATGACCTACAGTTCATCCGACTTTCGGTGTACTTCACATTGCTGGTGTCTTTTTTGTCCAACATTGGAGGACTATATTAGAATATTGCTTCCCCATCATTTGGAATACATGGGTGAGTACAAGTTTGGTGATTGCGCAGAGTGTATCGATCTTTGAATACAAGGTATATCCTGATGAATATAGTTGATTATTACGATGAGTATCACAGTAGTCCTCAGGCACACAGAGTAACTCAAACAAATACTGTCAATAAAATATCAACTGCATCCATGCTCCATATAGCAGCGGGTGGTTACGGGTTTCAATGTAAGTATGTTATTTCAAGCACATTACCGAGTTATCTCCTAACAGTTATAGAAGCAGTGACCACAATGATCGTCAAACCGAACCACCTTAATGACGCTAACATTTATAACATTAATGAGACCACTTGATCGTTTGTTCGTCTGGTTCATAACAGGCGACGACAGTTAGCTGTACATTTTGTTTTGGCTGCAGTTTCCGGTTCCAAAAAGAATGTTAGGATCAAAAGCACAAATAGTGGGTCATCGAGAGTTTCGACCATCATGTTTTTGGAAATGGTGACCGACGGTTTCGGTAAGGAACGTGAATATAAGTGTAGTGAGTAATCATTAAGATTTTCTAGAGGTTACTCGTAGGGTTAAATACGAGAATGGAAAGAAAATTCAAGAAGTCAGTCCGCTCTCTTTAGTTACAAGTTGCCAGTGGCACCAAGCAACGCTTTGTACCCATTGAAACTGTGCCATTGTGCAATTGAAATTGCTAGATGCCGACACAACGCGATCGTTTAAGGGTCATTGCAAATGGAAGCAATCAAAGCAAGTGACTGCTTTGATTATTCCAAGCTAAACACAGAAAGCAAACACTTGTAATGCTGTACGAGTTCGCAAACTGACGTGGGATAAAGTTATGCAAGCGGTAGCTATAAATGTTGGTATTTTGTATCAATCATTCCGATTCACTGACAATTCTCCGACGATTGCCACCAGTGTTCCACCACCTCATAACTCGGATAAAATGAGAGCAGAAGTCCAGGTACACGGTTTTAAAACTTTTGGCTGAATTACTGTTAGAAAGGTAGATCTCACAGCCACATATTCAAAAGAGATGTTTTAGTTTCCACCAAAACTCAAAACAGACCGCATTTACTGACTTATGTAAAAAAAAATGGAGAGAGAAAATTGGATGAACTGTATCGTTCACTGGGTGGGTGGCGAGCATTTTTATATGCAGCAACAGAAGCGACGGAACTAATCAGCATGCCACAACCTGATGGCACCCTGACGGTGGACGTGTTTTAACTCGTTTTACCCTGTTTCTTGAAAGCGAGTGACGGCCGAACAAAGAAGGGTTGCGTATGCATATGTACTCACATCGGATTGTGTGATAAGACTTTCCATTTTGAACCAGATCACTTACAAATAATTTGGTGATTTGCTAATCCACTCCAGTTAAGTAATAACATTGATTAGGAACACTTGACATGAATCTTCTGTCATTGTGGAGCTATAAACTCACTTTCTCTGTACACCTAGGCTTTGATAATGTAGGGTGTCCCCGTTCGGGTGATATTTGGTTAGCTACTTTTCAGATGGTATAGCATCTTAGTGCCGCAATCGGCGTTCGCTTCCTACTACTTTTTTCCACGTTTCAGATATGCCGCCATTTTCCAGTTTTGTCTCAGCGTATCCTAGTATATCCAGGTAGATTTCGCGAACCACCATAACATGCACCACGAGAGAAAGCGAAGTACCAAATACGAATGGGTGAGGTTTCCACTGACAACCTGTCTTTATAGACCCGTAAAAATGGGAATATATAATACTAAACATGGTCTCAGCTGCAACGCGGTCGAAACTGTTTGTCTGTCTGATCCTCTCAGTTGATCACCCGGCTGCATTTCCATTACTGTATGGCAAATGGATAACCAGCGGCTTCTTTCTAGCATCTCTTATATTAAGTATTAATTAGCTTTCTGATCGTCATTTACCACGGAGCACTCTCGAAAAGTGTTCTTGTGAAGAGTACTCCCTGTCGATCTAACTCTCTACTTTGGCAACACCTTGCCTTTCTGTTCAACGGATGCACAAGCAGGAAGGTTTGGTTATTGACGATCCCATATATTACCGATGGATATAACATAACATAACATAGATTAAACATTAATAATCTTTCATCACAGGTTTCATATTTAGATATGCATGTTTTCTTGCGGTAAATGTATTGAGCATTATCACACTAATCGCATATAGGACATAGCAAAGTACTTTAACTGGTCGACAACGTTCGTTTGTTAACAGTGCTTGGTCTGTCAGTCATCTTGGAAACAACCACAATATCTCTTTTCTCAACTCCTGATGATGACCACACGACTAGGACTCCTCGAAAAAATTGAACTCACCGAAGTAGTTAAACTTGCCAATCAGTACACTGAATACTGCTGTATAGTAAAGGATTTGGTAGATGTAAAGCGGATGCCACTCATTTGAATGCTAGGTTACGTGGTGCAACCATTCGGCGATTTTTCATCCAAGAAGGAGATTTGGTTCCAGTTTCTTCTCTAGTGTTGTACTGATGGACTGGCGGATATAACAAGTGCTTCAGGTAACGTGTCATGTTCGTCATTAGAGTTGTTAATGTTATGCGTACTGTCCACTTATGAGTGGAAATGACGGAACCGTTTGATGTTACATTCAAGAATACGCCTGAAGTTCAGCCACGAAGACACCGGCTCATAGATCGCTGGATGCTTACATCATTGTTTTATCACCTGTATGTTGGTACAGCAAACTATTTAACTGCAGCTGTAAGCTTGACGTGTATTGGAGAGACATACTGAACAATTTTAATACTGGTTTTCCACTACCAAGCCCGATCTCAAAACCTCCTTCGCTTGTAAAAATGATCTTCGCGTGTAGAAAATGAACTTATGTTGGCTGACTCGACGAATTTGAGGACCGTATTATAATAGCGGAGTAATTAGTATATGGATGGGTTTGTCTGATGTTAAAACTGTTTACTTGTTAAGTGCTGGGGTGAGTTCGTACAAATTGTGCGTTAAGCTGATGAAACTAACCACCGGATTTTAGAAAAACCGTGTACGAGGAACAAAATAGAACCATGTGATTGTGATCAATTTTCGGTCGCGTTGTCAGTCAGCCTATTTTTCTTCACTGAAATGAGGTTTTTAGTAACTTGTTCTACAGCTGATACATTGTTGTTTTAATCCGTTTTCCTGCGGTACGTAATAACATCTACCAGAACATTTCCCGATTCACCAGTGCAGTCTTTTTCATAAATTATGGCAATTCCGGCCTTTTTATGTTTTCTACTAAGAAAAACATACGAATTGTAAAGAATCTTCCTCAACGCGTCTGCCTGCTGTTTACTCGAAGGTTTTCTTTACCTCGACAAATCCGTACTCCTCGGCTGGCAGCAGTTAACTAGGTTAGCTCTGGATAACTCATGGTTGAATGTAGGGTTCAATCCAGCGTCCAGCGCGATAGGTTCTCCGGCTCTAACCGCCCTCTCGTACGATGCAGGCGCTCTCTTGTCAGCAGCACCAACAAGCTGTGAGAGAATTATTTAATACAGGTTTTCGTTATTCTTTGTGACTACTAGTCACAATGAAGTAGTCAGATTACAGTCCACAACTGCCAGCTGATTCTGTGAACATGCTAGTCCCGTTATTTTTCTTCTCCATGGCCTATGGTTTCGTGTTCACCTTGGCTCCCCTTCGGCCAATATAAAAAGAAGACAAGATTTGGTAACGAGAGCTATCTAGTGAGCCAAATCTGTACGAAACTAGTGGAAAACAGTTTGCAGCCATCGCCTGTTTCACAGACCAGTAATCATAACAACACGAAAGCATTTCGAATCAGTGGGTAATGCCGACGATGTGTCGGTCTAGAGTGGTAGACAGTGAGTGGAACGACACAAGTAAAGTCAGAATGTGTAGAAATAAGGCTTTCCAAATTTACGGTCAGGGAATTACTGCGCTGCCCAACCGGCGGAGTTATCACAGAGAACGGGATATGTACCGCACAGTCGCCATCCATATCCACTATCATATCTATTGGTTTTTACCATGACCCTTGTTTTGTATAAGGTGATGCTACTGGCTTAAATGTAGTGAATGCAAAAAAATGGAGGCTTCAGTTTCTTTAAGTTCGCTGGTTAATGTAGGGAGCTTTGTCTCCTTTCTTCGGGACATACAATTTTACGACTATTTCTGGGTGAGCTCTAATACTTACAGTTCAAAAATTCCAGTCAGTTCAACAGTAGTAGTTTCCATGTTGCAGTAACGTTACAAATTTTACTGCGCAATATTCATTTTTAAATACGGGAGCATCGATCATTCTATGGGGTTGCGAACACTGTGAGAAGATCCAGTACATTTATCTATGTTCAGGCTGCCTGCGATTGGCTTCAGTTTGGTACATTATTAGAAAAACAGCAAGTGTGTTGTTCCTCATTTCCTTGCTTCTCAGTTTTATCACATAAAGATCAATTCGCTTAGCGGTCGATTCTTTTGTGCGCTCGATTAGAAGATGCGTAAGTTTTACCATCACGTATCCATATCATTTCAACAGGATTAAGCCTAGCTTGCTTGCTTTGTTCAGATGTCTGAATACAATGCATTTTTTTTTCTTTGTCCGTTTTGTTTACTTGATCAGCTCCGCCGACCTCAATTCAAGGAGTGTCAGTGTCCAAATGGTGAAAGTTACCAGGCTGGTAGACGTATCGAACTAGTAATGTTTCCGATCGCTCTCGACACTGAAAACACCAGCTTTATGGTTGAACCTTACCTTTATGCTGGGCGCCTGCATTCTGTCAACATCTTATCTGTTTCCCTAGTATTCAGTGACTGGGTTCTACTAGGCTTGAGTTATAAGCAATACCACTTATGTTCGGACATTCTGGCTCGGTAAGAACTGACTGTCAACAAGTTTGAAGTTTTCAAGACTGATCAAAACCGACCTCGTTCCCAGTCTACAAATCTATTTTGCGTGTTTGTGCAGTATTAATACGGCCACATCTCTGTATGAGTGGTCTATCACTAAATTACTTATACGGCCATATACGTACTCGGTTCCTTTGCTCTCCAGGTTGAGTATGGTAGGATAATTATAGCTTTAGGCCAAACCTACAGGTATCAATAAGGCCCGATACTACGGGATCCAGCAAAGGGTTAATAGAAGCCTGGTCGTGAACAAAACAGGAATTTCGAGTGAGCCTGTTGAAGTGTGCGAGTGGCTATGCGGATGTTTATCTCACTAAGGTGATTTCCAACTATTTTGCCCCAGTGTGGTTCATAATATTCTAAGTTGTCCCTGTGAACTTGAGACGTCACGAAAATGACAATGACCAAAACAGATATGCAACCAAATTGAAAGTATTAGCGTTTGTTTTGGTGGTGATCGCTGATAAATAGCTATTTGGTGCAGTTCCGTCAAATCGGGTTGGGGCTGTTTCATTTTGCCTCAGTTCTACAACGTTGGTCACTCTGCTAAAGTAGTCCTTGTGGGGCAAGTGGTGCATTTTAACTGGAATCAACTTTTCTCACTTCATTGGAAAATAGTATAACCAGGTATTGTCCGCTGCTTGACGTGGTTACATGGCGATTCACACTCACTACATCGACCACAGCTAGAACGAGATAAACGAGGAAGTGAAACTTCTGATTGGAAAATAATTGATAATTCAATGGTTCAATACCTTGACCTGATTGGGAATTTCTTCTTGGACTAACCATCAGTCTGCAAATGGTGGTGACGTCAGTAAAACCGAAAATTTGCATTCATGTCTAAAAAGTAACTGTAGGCAACAGAACTTTTGGTGCCCCCCTAATGAACTGCACTGAAGATTGCGTAGCTTTTAAACAGTGAAATCAGGATATGCAACTTCAGGTTGTCTCCCCGAATAGATAGAAACTACTATTCCGTCTGCATATATACATTTCATCTTGTTCTTATGTGCTTACATCTCCATATAATTGTTTATGTGCATAATTAGTCTATGAAATGTTTGATGTCCAGCTTCTTTTAAATAACTGGTGGAATGACAGAAGGAATCTTAAATATGGACTTTCAAACTGTACGAAAACCAGACTACAAAGAGGTTATGTAATGACACAATAGAAACGTCAAACCACCTGTAGATGTTTTAAGAAGCCCAACAAGACAAACACAGGAGTAACAGCTTTGTAACCAAATACTTCTGTTAGTATATAACCAGAGATGTGCAGTAAATTAGGATGGTCTCAGCTGCAATCCTTGTGGAGTTCATCAGAGGTAGATAACGCTTAAAACGCCGGCATCAATAGTTATGACTCGGAGTTTGGTGACCACTGCGGACTACGTTGGCCGGTGCATATCCACAGTTGTCTTTTATGCGTCGACAATTATAGACGAGACCACTTGCAAGTATGTGACTGCAAGCAAGACGGCTGGGTTCTTCTTCCCTGAGGTCAATTATTTCATAGTCTGCACAATAATCGGTATCCTTGCAGCAATGTAGATTAGTAGATCGGTAGATGCAGATGCAATCAGCCGGTTGTTTCACACTGAAATATCAAACGTCCGTACACAATTTTCTGATCAGTCACGCTAACAGAATATATGTTAATTTACATCGAAAATTCGATTTACATTCTCCGAAAGTTAAACATTCGGCCCTAAGCACCATCACACGCTTAGCGGTAATAAAAATTTCTGAAGAAATGTGTAAGCTATAATTGGTTAAAATAAAGGCCAATTTAGTGTTATACAATCAAGGTAGCAGAAGGGTTCATTTTGCTATACACTCAATCGGTCAATGAATTCTAGCTAACCAGGTTCAGGATTAACCCTGCTTCTCAATAGCTCACTGAAGAATTGTACGCTTGGGTTCGTGCGTAGAGGAGTTTATAGATGGATCGTGTTTCACGGTCAAATAACGATATGAGTAAGTCTGTGAATGGACAGTAAATGTTACCACGAATGACTTTTGTCAGCAAAATAATTACATGCTATCAAATATGTTTCAACAATATGTGCATGTGATGCAACTACCTGGGGTCAAAAACGCTGTGAATATGTTCAAAAATCTAAGAACGTTCTTCGGGAGTAAATACATCACAACAGTTTAACTAATAAAAAGCCGGCTTCTGATAAGATACCATGAACATGCTGTCTTTCTTTTTGCAACCTGTGTACGCTGTGAGACAGAGTATTTGGCAGATTATGTTCACAGGTTGCTAGGACAAAGATTCTACAATGTTAGTGATGCCCCGACCAGGTTCTCTTGAAGTGATTGCTTCTAAACAGACAACCACTCTTGTTTATATGTCACATAACACTCAGGAGTATAATATTGTTTCTATTTCTGCGTCTAATACAAACTTCATGTTTTGCCATGAGCTTGTCTGTAAGTTGCTTCAGCTAAACACAAATTGGTGGAGCTGTAAATCTCGTCTACATTCCATCTGCAAGCTTCCTAATACTGAACTACTGCTTTCTCTGTGGGTCAATATAAAGAATGAGGCTGTTATCTGACGCAGGCGTTTGTGGGCCACCGGCGGCGAATCCATCCATTTATCTACGCAATATTCCGTCTCACGTAAACTGCAGTTTCCAAAGCCATCCTGAGGGAGTCGAGGTTGCAGATTTCAGACAGGACGTAGTCACAAATGATTACCGGCGTTTTATTCATAAGTGAACTGTTGGACAAGGAACGTACAACAACAGAAGTTCTTGTCCTTCGTTTGACACTGAGACAGAAAGTAGTGTGCACAAATCGAAATCTACACTTCACACTAAACTATCTAACAGCTGGCAGTACTGGCATGATAAGTTTGATCAGTTACTTCATAGTTCTGCGGTGGAAAGAATCGGCCATCGACAGATTCAGCCTAAGCGGTGAATTTCCCCCCATGAGTCTTTGATAAACGTGGGATCAGAGGTATCGAGAAGGATGCAACTGATGTACTTAAGGTCCCTTTTGTCCAATTCATCGAAACAGTGAGAAGATATATATTGCGAGATGTCAGCATTTCGTTCATTTTCTTCAGTCGATTACTCAAAACAGTCAACTCCATATGGTCCGAATAGCGTACAATCGAGCGGATAGGATGTTAGAGGTCAGAAGTTCACTACCAAGCAAAGGATACAGTCTGTCAGTAATTTTTCGGCGCACAAAGTTGGTCGTCGATACGTGATCGATAGGGCCTCATTGATAACCAATGAATGCGAGTTTGAGTCAGATAAGAATAGAGAAAGATGAATTAATCGGATTCACTATGTGGCCAATCATTTGGATGCGCTTAGCAATCGAGGCTGAGAGTTTGCGTTGTTTTTCTTCAATCGCACTGATGCCATGCACCACAGAATTGATCAGCCACTTGGGATACGTTCCGATATTAGATGACGAAGGCACCGATCCATTCTGTTAATGTGAATTTCATTGCAAATGCAAATGAACTGTATTATTACGTAACTCAAACCCTGATGCTTTGGTTACCAGTAAGGCCCCATCGATCAGATATCAATGACCAACTCCGTGCGCCCGAAAATGACTGACTCAGACTGTATCATTTGCTTGGTAGTGAACTTCTAACCTCTATCATTTTATCTGTTCGACTGTGCACTATTCGCACCATGTTGAAATGCTTGAATTAACTGTTTTGAGTAAGCGACTAAAAAGAATAAACGAAATGGTGACATCGCGCAATATATAGTTTCTTATTGCTTTTGATGAATTGATGAAAAGTCCGGATTAAGGACGGACACTCTGTCGGGTCCATTTCTTTTGCGCAGGTAGTAACACATTGTAGCTACCTTTAATTTAAGCGTCCGGTAATGGATGTGAGGTTCTAAAAGGTGCGATGGATTCATCGAATTTTGTAATGAGGGCTCTAAGAAGTTATGTTTAATGGGGGGAAATTTAATATACTCCAATGGCATACGAAAACGGGACCAATCTTAAGTATCTAGAAAAAGACCCGCGGAAGAAAACTGATCGACGAATCCTCAGATGGGAAATGGTGAAACAGCAGCTGCATCAGAGCGATTGAGATTTAACCCTTTGTTTCATAACGACCAAGAAAGTATACATCTGATGGCTTCGAAAAACACGGACAACAATGTGGTAGTCTCAGATTCTGGATATTACTATGCCGGCTACAGTGCGATATAGTTACATGTCCATCGATCGAAACCACGCGAGAACAGAATATCAACGATGTCCTGATTGACCTGTTGCCATTATTCAGACAACTGTTAAACCGGTTGGCCATTTGTGAATCAGGACCCAAAAGAACGCAGTGTGATGACATCTTGCTAACTTAAAACTGCACGCAATCCGAAATATGTACATGCAGCATTTGCAACTCACGGTCTTCGAGTTCTGCTGCGTTGAACCTGGCCTAGGATTCAAAGTACTTCGGTACTAACTCATCATCATCACCATCATCATCATCATCATAGACAACAATACATCAGTGGTTCACACTGATGCTTAACTGCCACTCAACCACGAAGAAAAAAAGGGAAAGCAAAAAGGGCCTATATGGGATGAAAGAAAAAAAAGAGAAGGGGAGGGGAAGTTGAAATAATTACTGAAAAATAGCAACGTCCATATTCAAACATACAACATCAAGGTGCCTACACCTTGCAAACAAACAACCGAGCTGTGAGTGAAAGTAAGGCGTCATCAACAAAACAGCTTCCTTAGAGCTTTCACTGCCACGCAGACAACTCGGCCAAACAAAGACAACATTCACGCCACTGAGCTCGATTGGCCACCATCTCAACTAACGTCCCAGCCACCTACTCTGTCAGTCGCGAGGGTCCCAGCCCGGGAGACGAACGTGACCTACAATGACCAACCTCTTCGTGAACAATTTCATTTGTCTGTGCCAGGTGACCATCTGTCCACCTCGCGCCTTGCGCCAGTCGGCCGCAGCGTCGGCAAACAGTGCTCGGTGTGGCAAACGACTAGCTGGCATCCTTAGAACATGACATAACCATCTAAGTCTGTACAAATGTAGCGACTGAACAAAAGAACTTGCTTGACAATCAGTGCCAAACACCCGCTGGTGCCACCCGATACGAGCGATCGAACGCAGACGTCGGTAGTCAAATACCTGAAGACGGTTCACGTCCTCTACTATGAGCGGCCAGGTTTCGCTGCCATGAAGTAATACAGCCCTCACTGTTGTTTGATATACGCGACCCTTAAGCTTGAGAGGAAGACCTCTCTGTTGTCAAGGCCTCCACTAATGCCTCTCCACCTTCTTCGAAAAGTGCCGGCACGAAGTCATCTGGGCCAGCAGCCCTATTACGATTGAGATCCGAAAGGCAATTGCGAACCTCGGTCTCAGTGGGTGGTTCCAAATCTACCGACCAGGGTGCTACATCACAAGTTTGTGGCGGCAACATAATAGAAGCAGGAGGTCAACTAAATTGGCCCTCAAAGTGTTCCGCTCAAAGCTCTAACCTTCCGGACTTATTACAGACTAGTGTACCATCTACCTCGCTGATGGCCTCACTGACAGACGGTCGCCTGGGACCAGTGGCACGGATCAGCTTAAACCGTTTACCGATGTTCCCTGAGACAAATGCGGTCTCCATTTCCTTAACTTTTTTCACTAACCAAGCCTCACGATCAGCCTTTAGACTACGTTTCAGTTTCCTACGGATATTCTCTTTCTAGACTTGTTGCGGTGAACTACCAGGAGGAACCTTCCGTCTGGCTTCTAACAACTCCAGGATTTCTCTGAAATCCAGTGTGTGTTTACCCATGTACCTCTATAGCGCATGCTACACTAAGTGCTTTTTGAATGGCCTGTGAGATTTGAGTCCAGCAGCTATTAGGATCCTCGGATGGGGAACTACTAAGGCAACTTTCTAAGCTGGTTTGGTAATTATGCCTTACCAATGGCAAGGCCAGTTTCTCAACAGCTAACGGTTGCTGTCGGTGGGGTCGTTGCCTAGCAAAGTGAGAACAAAACGGCAACGTACCAACGCATGATCTGAATCCAAGTACATGCTCCAATAAAGACGACAGTCTTGAATGGAACCCGCCACCTATAACTAACGGCTATGTGGTCTATCTGAGACCAGGCTTGATTCGGAGAAGGCGGGCGCAACGATGTGCACGATGCCTAAAACCAGTACTGGCTTAAAATAGATTGTGCTCAACGCACAGCTGCAACAATCGCCCCATTATCTGATCGATGTGATGCTATCCCAAACCTACACCCTAAACGAGATTCGGCTTCACCAAGGCGACTGACCTGGGCATTCATATCCCGGCCAGAACGACTATGTCAGGCCACATGTCAACCGAAGGAGAGTGGCCAGATCCGAGTAAAATGCGTCCTTGACGCCGACGTCGCTACAGCCGGTAGAAGCATAAGCAGACAATGAATAAATTTTTGAAAGTCTTGAGTCTAGAGCTGGTTTTATCAGAACCTACCAAGCGGACGGTACAAAATCTACTGTCGACAGGAATCCCATCTACTAATGCTGCTGCGGCCGTCTTGCTGAGGTCTATGTCTATCCCAGCCTGACCTGTAACGATGGCTGTGGAGTCACCCAAGGTGTATAACTAGTATCGGGTAGATAATGCGGGTGCTGTTAGTCCCATACGTTAACTGCTGTCCAGGATTCTAGTCTCCGAGATACAGCAGACATCAACATGCAATGAGTCTAACGTTCATACGAGAGCGGCCTGCTGACCTATCTGTTTTAGCATGCGAACGTTGAAGGCACCTATATTAATTCGCATTCTAGGTCTGAGCAAGGAACGAGGGAGGCCTGAAGCTGAAAGGCAAGAGACGGAACTTACCGGCTCAGTGTTACTGTGATTAACTATATTTATTATAGGACCTAAAAATTATTCATCAGAAATGGGGGTCGGGAGGTGCTTGAGGATTGAAATTGATAGGACAGTGGAAAAGAGGTCAGCAGTAGCATATTTTCGCCCATCCACCCTGCTGTATGCAGCAGATAGGGCGACCCGGGTTATACTGCGAGACGGTCGATGCAGTATGAAATTACTTGTGTTGTGATTATTCATGGTTGTGTGAGGGCTGAGATACTGCCAGGACGCCCAGACCTAGACAGGAGAACGATTAAGGTTCTCAACCAAAATCTTTGGCTCAAAAGCCTGCACCACAAGGCAGCGGTTAGGTGGCAGTATACCAGAACTGGTACTTTTAACGGAAAAAGGAGCCAACCTTCTTCTAACCCCCACCCTGGAGGACCGGGAGACTGGTTTTTCAGACCTCTACCCATTGGTCTGTCTGGTATGAGTGACTCTATCAGTGTGGTGGCCGCACCGTCCAGTTTAGCCCAATAGGTCATCGAGATACGCAAGCCGTCACACCATGTCATGTGCTTTAACTCGGTATCAACCACGAATTGTGTTCCATTATTGGCAAAAAAAATTTTAACTCTCAATCGCTGTAGAAGCGCCAGGAATCTTTCCGTTTTTAGTAGTTTATAACATTCCCTTTGGCAAGAGTGACTAATTTTCAATTTGCCTCCTCATCAGTACATAGATTACACCGCGGTTACACAATGTTTCTACAAATGGTAGGAAATAAGGTATAAAATGCTTCGGTACGATGTATGTAGCATATTTTCTTAGTGTAGGTAGTATAGTGTATGCCGGTTGCCATACCACTGGTTGCCACCGTTAACCACTATCCTTCTAAACATGGTTACTTATAATAACTTTTTCTGCTGAATACCCTTATTACATGGACATTTTGTGAACACAGAATTGTATTTCCAACAAAGTCATACGCACCCATTGCACGCAAGTTACCCGTTTGTCTTCTAACCATGAATAGTGGATTATCCTTCGTAAACTTGCATCCCGCACTTGTTAGACTTTTCATACGTGTGAAAAAATCAAACCTACCTCTACGGGACTCGGATTGACCAAACTTACTGATGAGAAAGAACCAAGCGATTAGATGAAACAAAATTAAGTTAGATTCATTAGGGTTACGGAGCAATTTGATGAACAGGCCATTCAGACTGTTCCTCTGTGACACCGTCCAAATTGTTAGAATGAACACTGGTAAACGTTTAATACTGTAAAGCAAGTGAATTTAAAAGTGGGACCCAACTAACTGATAAAATAGTCGAAGCTTCCGGAAAGAAGGATTTCCGGATTTCTTACCTACGATCAACAGGCTATCCAGCACCATATCCTTCGTTTTGTTTACGTTCTGTGAAGTGGCAGCTTCTCTATTTTGTCCACGTGAAATATGAGTAGATAGATCAGTCTTTTGTTCCATCGTATCGGCGTGTTACTATCCACTGTTTTCTTGAGCATTTTTAAAAGAGTTTTTTTCCGTTCAATTTCGGTAGGACTTAGTTTATTCGGGTCTCGATTCCTACCCGAAAGGGTTTACGTGCGTAAAGCGGGTTCTTAAAAATATCACAATATCGTTTACGTGTGAAAGAATGTAACTAGTTTATTCCAGGCTCTCCGTAGCCTAATTTTCATATTATTCAAGTAAGTAATCAAGTATTCAGGTCCTGTTCCTTCTTAAGACAGGAAGTGTTCTTACAAGTAAACCTCATTTTATATGTGGATATGAAAAGTGTTGGTTCTGATCCAATCAATAAAACAAAATCTATGACTTTACTGATCGGCATTACGTCAAAAATGCTATCAGTCCTTTTGAAAACTGTTAGCTTTTCACCTACAATTCATCACTCTATGTAATTAATGCAGTGGACGTCCATTTTTATTGCGTTGACACTGATTTGAAGTCTGTGACTTTAATCAGTTTCTACTACTTGATAGATTAGTATGATCCTCAAAATTTAGTACTGGGTTCACTTAATCTTCTTGACTGTTAATTGGAATGATTCTGTATAGTCGTATATAATTCGAGCACCCCTTGTCACCGCTTAAACGTATTTGATGAACTTGGGATCAATGTCACCATAGTGTTGCATAACACCTGAAACTTTCGATTTCCTTGGAACTTATGTACATTTGAACTTAGGGATAAATGTGGAATCTGAACGCATCAACGTTTTAAAGTTTGAATAGATGTTGCTAACCCGAGTTGATTGCCAAACCTGTTGATTACTACCTTAATTAGTTACAGAACTAATTTTGTAGTATGTTTTATCAAAGAACGTCAATATAAACCACATTCCACCAAGCTCAATACAACGCGATTTGCAGTAAGTGCAGAATATTTGTCTGTGAGGATAAACAGCATGAGTTGTGAACTATTTCGCAAATTAACAACAACAAACAACAGAAAAATCTTCAGTATCATTGTTTTACCTGTTACCAGTCAAGTAACTGTTGGTACTTCGTGCAGGATTGCACACATTCAGACCTACTCTGAACATTCATTAAACTGTGTATCCTCCTTTCAGCAATACATTCGCTATACTGGCAGATTTGCAAGAGGTGATCAGCAACAGGACTGTTTCGCCTTCGCCATTCAACGCGGAAGTTTTGGTACCATCCTCGGAGCAACATTCATAGAAGGCTTTTTCACTATTTTCGATCGTAGCTCACTTCGGGTAAGATGGTTTTGTTATGACATTTCCTTGATGACACTTTGAGCTGAAGTTAAATGAGGAATATTGTGTGCGAATACGAACCATTCATATGAGAAACCTTGCGTCGACTATCTCGAAGTTAACATGGCTGAGCGCTTGGTTACATTTTCTACCATTCAGGTGGTCAGATTTTTTTCCAATTTTTCCCGGGTAGCGAACGTCCGAGCCACACTTGCACTGGTCAAAACAGTAAGAACCTGCGAAGATTTGAGTAGACATTTCAATGGGTGGTAGAGCTATCCATTTAGCGGTGGGTAGTGATAACAGTGCTACAGAAGGTTGACTGGAATGTTGATTTTTATTTTTCATCCAGTCTGTTTGATAATGGCGAGATTCCTGATTCTCAGACGAATAAAGACAGGTAATTTGATGTTGCTCCTAATCTCTGGCAGTGTTCATCATTACTGATATTTAAAAAAACCTTTGGTTTTCGTTGAACGTAGATGTGAATTATGTGTGTTGAATTCAGTGTACTCTGTGGTTCAGAAAGATGTCCCATTTTTGACAAAGATGTGACCAAACTCGCGGTGTTCTACCGTCGATGGCTCTGGCAATTAGTCAACACCCAGTGAAGTGATCAACTGAACAACTTGTCCTGCCGACTACATGTATTTCCAGAAAGGTCGGCTGTGCGATCGGTCTGTCGATGGATGATAATGCGCGGTCTGAGGTGGTTTAATCACGTGCCCCATCAATTGAACAATCATCGCTTAGGACATCTGTAGAGAACAACAATGGTTAGATAAACCATGAAGTGATCACCTTATGTCTTGACCCAAGGGCACCAATATTCCGCTTGTGTTTTGACTGAAATCAGCAGGTCGCCCTTCACGTTGTGACTTCCTGATTATTGAAACGTTATCTAGCACCCCAGTGTCACAAATAACAGGGTGCTTGAATTCACACCATTGTTGGCTATTTCATTTGGTCTTATTAAATCTCGCTTTTCTTCCGATACATTGTTCTTCTTGAGTATTCTTAAGTGCTGTTGCGATGAGGGGTAGCGCAAGCCAGCTGATTAGGCGCACGGCTGTTCACGTATCTACGTACTTACTTTACATACTGAGTGCAGTTTCGTGCGTACCGGCCAAAGTTTCATAAGAAATCTGATTAGGTTAACGAATTGTAAGTCCTCCGGTTGTTTTTATTAGCATCTCTGTCTCTCAGTGCGCCGGCTAACTGCCACATTGCTCCCGCGATCAGTCCACTTAATGTGGGCTATTTGGCGGAGACAACGATGGTCAAATACAACAAGCTTGTTGATATCTTCCTTGCGAACAGGCCACGTTTCCGAACGATAGATCAGAACAGAACGTACACAAGCATTACATACTCTTCCTGTCAGCGACAGTCGAACGTCTTTTCGACGCCCCAGATGACACAGGTTGACAAACGCAGGTCGTGCCTTTGCTATCCTCGTTGATATCTCATCAGCTGACAGGATAGTGCTACTGAAGTATGTGAAACTGTTCACAGTCTTAAGCGGATTCCCTGCAATAAAGAAAGTAGGAGGAAAAATGCCCCAGTCTTGAAGCAACACTTTGTACTTTGGAGGTGCGAAACATTCCATACGAATCAGCGTGGTCACTCACCTTATTCAGCATGGTCTGCATGTCTTCGGTAAAGGGACTAAGTTAGACAATGTCGTCCGTATATTCCAGATCGATCAACCGTGCGCCAGGAAGCTCAACACTAACTTTACTGGACTCCTCGAATGCACCCTCCAGAATGTGGTCCATGACAAAATTGAAGAAGAGGGAAGAAATCGGACATCCCTTAGAAGTGATGAACGCCCGAAAAGTTGTCCATAAACTCTCACCCTGCCTGTAGAGTGAGAGTAAAGTGATCGCAACAGATTCACGTATTTCCCTAGCACTCCCTCGGGAAGAAGACAGTCCCAGAGAACGTTAAGAGCAACTGTATCGAAAGCAGCGTTCAGATCCAGAATGATCACGACCGTCGGTTGCCTATAAGGGTACCGGTGTTCCAAGATCCGTCGCAAGGTAAAAATGTGGTGAACACATCCTCGACGGGGTCGGAATCCTGTCTGTTCATTGCGTATCTGACTTCCTCTGGGCCTAGTGAGCCGACGAAAAATGCGGCCAGTGAGTAACTTGGACGCAACGGACATTAGACTGATGCTTTTGTAGTTGTCACTTATACTTCGAGCCTTCTTTTGGAAACCGGGAACTGCTGTTGATGAGCGCCAATCGCGAGGTACCTCTCCAGTTTCCCAAATCTTCTGGAAGAATTTTGTCGGTTCTGATATCAACCTCTTCCCATTATCCTAGTAAACAGAGGGAGACAGTAGCTCTGGTCCATGAGCCTTCTTACGTTCCTACAACTTGAGCTCCAGAGCTACTTCTGGTTCCGATGTAGGGCCGTCTGGAATGCAATAACTGAGCATTGTGATTCCGTCGTCCACATGGTCTGGTTGGGGCCAGCTGTTCTTTAAAACATTCAGCCCACCTTTCAAGTCGGTGTGACTGATTAGTGATAATTGAACCATCTCTTTCACGCATGGTCTCACTTACACCGACACAATGACCAGTACTACCACGGATCATAGAAAATAGCCTCCTCCTGTTTCCAGCCAAATAGGCTATTTCCGTCTCTTTCGACTGTTCAACCAAGTAGTGCTCACGGTCTTTGCGCAAGTTTTTAGTCGGTTTGCGTTTAAGTTCTCGACGATCGTCATTATATTCCAGAACCAGCAGCCACAATGCACAATGCGTGGTGCGGCAGACGCTCCGTGGACACACGAAGTGTGTGGACCAACCGGGGAAGACTGCGCGCATTTACTATCTCGGTTATCGTTTGCAAACTTGCATATTCCCAAAATAAGCACCGAACCGCTGCTTCATTCGTTACACAGTCAGCACATTTATTACAGACTGACTGGCACAGACAACAATAAACGAATACCGGGAGTCTGCATGCATCATCCGCAAGAATTGTCTGGGCTTCCGATCTATGCGTAAACTGTTCGAGAAATCCTGCCCGGGCGGTCGGTCCACTGGATCATTTGGTGGATTCCATAAGAGATAGTGGGGCGGGTGGGTAACCGAGTCCAAATGTGAAATTTCTGAGCTTCTTGCGTGGCTTCGTAGCTCAGCTTGTAGAGCGCTCGCCGTGTCGAGGCATGGCGTTTCTGTCGCTGGTTCGAATCCAGTCGAAGCCCTGACCTTTCACAATTGGGTCTCATCTAAACTAATAAATCTGCCAAACTAATCATTAGTAATAACGAACATTGTTAGTGTTAGCCCAACCTTATAAAAACATTACATTTTGAAGGCATAAAGTATATATCATGCAGACCAGCTACATCCTTTAACCGATTCAGAATATTCTGTTTGTTCTGTGAAGAGTAAGTTAGTGAGGAAGCTTCGTCACATACGCAGTAAAAGTCGGTTGGCTACCTGTTAGAAGATCTACTTCCAGATCCTTGGAACCTTTGAATGGCCATTCCAGAATATCATCCATCATAGAGTTGAAAAAGAATGGGAGATCGGAAATCTCTATCGACCACCACCGGATGTAGAGAACAGCCAACACGGCTGTTGATAAATACAAATTCTGCATTCAGAGCTGGCCGATAACGACTTCATCAAATTAACATACCCAACTGTGATGCTTGTGCAATAGAGACAGTCTCAGGTAGTGTGTCGAAAAACCGATAGGACCACTGGCTGAGAAGAGGAGTGCCGATGCTCTACAGTCGGTAGCAGGATGAAGATAAGATGGGCACACCGTCAACTAGTCCTGAAGCCTGTCTGTTCTTCTCTCAGATGGTTCTCAGATGCAACTTAGCCGAGGCTACTACTTCTGTCATCGTCACGTAATGTTCTGTTACCTTTTTGAAAATAGGGATGACTGTTGACAAGCACTACTCACGGGACACCACTTCAATCTCTCATATGAAACCGAGGAATGTGGTCAGTTCAGCTGGCAATCTTTCATCATCATCGTTAAAAACATTTTGGTTCACGGAGGTTTGGACCTGGGGCTTTACCACGTTCCAATACTGTGAGCTCCAGATCCGTTTCGGTTTCTGACGAAGAGCTGTTTGGAAAGTCATAACTAACCATACAATCTCCATAATCTAAAATTGAGTTAGTTGAATCAGGTCGACTGAACTACTCTTCGAAGTACCCGGCCCACTTGCCAAGTACTGAGATAGACTGTGAATTCCTCAGTCAATTATGTGTGTATGGTTTCAGCAACCCCTCGGCAATGGTCAGTGCGACCACGAATCAAGTAAAGCAACATCTGTTTGTTGCTTGATAAAAATGGCTTCTTCATTTTGACTAGCCTGGAGTGGTAAGGCTCACGATCTTTAAACAGGTCCGTCGTAAGTATGCGTTTTAGTTCAAGGTTGTCTTTTTAGTATTTGAAGTAAGAAAGTCAACTGACGTTCGCTCTTAAGTTTTACTGAGTCAGAAAAAAAACCACTTCTGTCGTATCTGCAGTGCTCTTCTGGACTTGACCGTCTTACGATAGGTCCACATAGCTATTATTGCCCACCGAGTTTAAATGTCGATGCTGTTTGATAAGAGCTTTTTCTCGCAATTTTTGCCTCAGTAATTTGTGCGTTAGCAAACGATCTTTGACTGAACGTTTTAACAAAACAGGCATGAATAATGACATGATCTGAGTCGAGCTGGTTACTCCAAAATGAACAGCGGTCTGTATTGCAGTGATATCGCTGATGACTGATTGCGACACGATCGATGTGCCTCCATTGTTGAGTTTTCTAAGGTGGCCTTCACATAACGCATTGTCCTTGTGTGCGCTGAAATGCACAGCTCGATAGATAAGGTTTCTGAGGTGCGCATATTTGTAGTAGTTCATCACCACTTTTAGTGCGTCGTGTATCGACACAGACAATATTATCTATCCGTTTCTGCTATGGAGTTAGATGAACAAGTTTTGCGTTCATAGCATTAGAAATCTCAACAATGCTCAGACGCTTGGTTTGGATCATAAGATCAAAGTTGTCGCAGAAAGTACTCTTGACACAATCCGAACTGATGTCTCTTGGGGCACATGTAGATGCGACTAAAATCTTTTTGATCTGCGTCGACAGACTGATTGAGATGTAAAGTTTGACGACATACAGACGACGTTCGCTAAGTTCTAGTCGAGTAGGTTCTGCTTTGCATTACAGTTCAATGCGATCCTCACTCTGTCCTGATCCCAAGTTTTGGTCTCAACATCACCAGATTCCCTGAGGATGAACCCTGAGTCCCTCGCATCGTTTGAAGATCAAGACAAATGAAGGACAAGACTAGGGACGCAGAGGCGTGTTTGAAGCCACAACACACATCCAGTTCCATGTTCGAAACGATGCTGGTCGGAGCAACTTGCTGACCTACTTGTCGACGAGTATGGGTTAAGAGCGCCAATGATTCCCAATTGTCTTGGATTGAAGATCGAGCAGTTAGCAACGGAGGAGGAAGCATCTCAAAATCAGTGGACCAGTCTGTCATTACAACGATAGATTCCCATACTTTCCTGTCGCTTGTGCTGTGGAAAGGGTTGACTTGAGGGACCCCAATCCAAGCCTCTGACTCAAAAGCAACGGGAGATAAGGTTTTTTGCGAGACCCTCCTCGAAGCCATTGACACAAGAGTTCGACTCACTTAATAGAGAGAAACTTGTTTGATCCTAGAGAACAATGACAATATCGACTCACTTTTGTCACTGCTGCACGAAGTAAATTCATTGGAATCGACATTAGGCTTCTGGATGATACCGGAAACTTTTCGATCATACTGGGTAATGCGCCGTCGGTCACGGTGGGACTTTGATCATCTGAAGCGCTTTTTGTTTGAAGTTATCTTTCCTATCCCCTTCTTTTCTGATTCGAAAAACAGCGGTTCTCTTGTACGCCCAAACTATCCTGTCTTAATACCTAAGCCTTCTTACACCGTCAGTAGTGCGATAAACAAACTTACGACTGCATCTGGTTTTCCTCTGACTGCTCCACTTTGACTCATATGACATGGCTCTACATAGATGTATCAAAGTCCTAGTCAGCATAACCCTCCACATGGATGCTGTGCACAAGCCCTACCACCAAGTTAACGTAGTAGGCTAGTTCAGAATATGAGCATATACGCGTACCTGGCAAAATATATTATGAGAACTAGCCAAGTGTAAAAAATGCCTGGTTCACATTTACTCAAATTTTATTGGAAAAACTACACAGCATTTTAAATCGGTTCGGCTCATGGTACTAAATCAATAAGAATTAGCGGTGATCGGTTTTGACTATCTGGGAATTTATCTAACCCAGGATATTCTTCGTTAAAGTGAATTAAGAAGAACACAGAAAATGTGGTTCCGAGAACTATTTCTAAAACGTGAATTGGATAAACACGCTTCATGCGGAAATGTATCGTTATGCACTCACCCCACTTTTTCATTTTCAGTTCGATACAGAAGTACATCAAAAAAACTTACCAAAATTATGATCGAAATCCATGCATCGCTTAGGAACGTTCTACGAGTTTTAACTGGCGACGTGTGGTGCAGTAGCATGGAAGACGAAACATGTGTTACTCAAAGATGTCACGACACACTGTTTCACTCAGAGTGGTGCTTCTGAGAGCTCATTCGGTCAACCTAGATGACGTCAAATGTATAAAACTTCTGGATGTGTGAGTCGCATGACAAATAGCTGACCGACCGAGTCCACCATCAGATCTAGGACGTTGAATTGTCACATTCAACGTTTCAGTAACTCGAGGTGAAAGTTAGAACTGCACCGAAAAGCAGACATGCCCTACGTTTGGTACCCATTGTTTACGTATGTGCCAGATAATTCGGTCGGGAAACGCTATCAGGTAATCTGATCTTCTTCGGAATGCTGCATGATGGGCCGAGCACGTCACCTGATTGCCCATTGGGAGCAAACTTTGTGTTCGACGGTTTCTCCTATTTTGCAATGGTCTGTGAACTAAGAGGGAAGAAATGTTTTCAGCACCATGTAGGTGGTAAGTCAGATTCCTGAGAGCCCAACTGTCGGTATGGCTCTTCCAATCGACCCTCTACTTCACCTCAGGATAATGCGGCACACAATTTTTACATAACTGGTGTACTCTTTTTGCTTTGAAGTCAGAGACCAACCTACATTCGCCTTTCCAACGCATGTGTGAATTTACCATCTTCTTAATACTGTGTACAAAAGCGTATATGAATGGCAGTTGAGAGACTGGACCCAGTAGTCTAATTAATTTACACAGTTTTGCAGATACCGTATTCTCTCATGTTTATGATAGTCTTACTAACATTCTTATCAAGCTGTGACTGAAAAGGTAATTGCCCGTCAGAAGTCACTGAGCCTAAATCGCCGACCTCAGAATATTGTTATTTTATCGCCTTCGCATTTATTAGATTGGATGATCTATCACAACTCGTTTGTTTCGGAGTAGTTGGTTGGAAATCTAGCCACTCTCAGTTTTGATTAACTACATTGGTTCAAGACAGAATATACAATGTTTGAGCAAATGTAATCAATGTTTATACTACCGTTTTGCACGCAAGGAGACGCCCACCACGTCAGTGAAACCAATTACATTTCTTTTGAACTGCTGTTGGGATTATTGTCAGTTTTCAAATATTTGCTCTAAAACTAACTCTACGACTGTTTGCTCTAGTTTGAATCCATCTAGTAAGGACGGCGAGATACAGCATCATCCTAAAAAAAACACTAAGCTACCGACGCAATGCACGTAATCGGTTGACACTTAGGTGGATCGGTTACGAAACGTGAACTGGTTAGGTCAGTGATGTGCACTCAATAAGTGGGAAGTAAGGTGAAGTTGTTAGGTAGGGGTCAAAGCATTCAGCCTTTTCCTATAATCACACTAAGGTTTGCTCATTCTTGTTAATTACACTCTGCGTCAATCAGGTCGATTTATCAGGCTGGCTGAAACGAAAAAGTTGTAGCGATCGATAACAGTACTGTTAATTTTTTGTCCTTCGGTTTATGACCGATGTAGAATCTTAGGGTAGGTTCTCATTATTTTTGAGCAGCAGTTCACCGTAAATAAAGATAGACTCAACTTGGAAATATGTTCTTGAACTAAAGCAACCCTTAAAACGAGAAGACCTATCCGACGAACATCTGTATTCTCATGTCCTACGAAGCGGTTCCGGCATTATTGAATCCGTTTGGCTTTCAACGCAAAATATGAAAGCAAGAACAACTGAAACACAACAGCGGAGTTATGGTCGTTAGTAGAAGGACACAGAACGGGTGTGTAAATTGCTCCTGCTAGGCGATATTTTAAATTACTGACGAACAATCGGGAGGTTGGTTAATTTCAAGTTAAGCGTCTCAATCGCAGGATTATCGGCTGGAGTTACCAGACAATAACAGTGTCTCCTATTGAGACGACAAAAGGTCACTGTGGTTTTTCAGTGAGTTTGTAACTAGGTCACAACGAAAATAAGATGATGTGGGTCAACGAACTTGTTCAGCTGAATTTATCGCGGTTGAGAAAACAAACGAGTTTCAAATAACAACATTCATGTCTCCTTGTATTACGCGTACATGACGACAATAACGTAATTTGTGCACATAAACACGACACTACTAGAACTGAAGAAAACATTTCCTTTTTTGATTTCGTTTGTAAGTGAGTAAACCAGACTAGTCACTGCCGTTTGTATTAAGGGCTAACAGTGACGAAACATTTAACCGCCCGTCAGAGATAAAAACTGAATGCTGCCTACTTTATAATTAAATTATAAATTTAATTAAAATATGAGCGAATTTTAAAGTGAGTTGTGATTCTCTGGTGAACGATTTTTCCGTTCAGATTTTGCAGTGTGGAATCTTTAACTCGGACGGAGTGGGTCAGCGATATCGATCGAATGAGCTGATAAAATTGGTTGATGGAGGGTGAGTAGTTGATTGTCAAACTTCAGGTCAGCTATACTAGGTAATGCGGCCAGACACATTTAGCTAACCGGCATTTAATACAGCCAGTACAATCTGTTCAGCAGAAGAAAAATCTCGAAAGCAGACAGGTTTTTGTCTGCCATGTCTGGTTTGCCCAATTACGATTTCTTGTCCTGTACCTATAGGTAGACCTGTCTAGTTACTAGTCTTTGAAAAGTGTTTTAAGCAGGAGTTGCGCACTACCATCCGGAATGACACGGAAACAGATGTCTTGAGCCTTGCCGACCGCTGTCTCTTTACCTCGAACAGTGAAAGTATTTGCCTGTCAAGGTTGACCTCTGACTGAAAGTGTTGTCCCATTCGAGCAGTGAGATATGACGACCTCAGCAGTTGTATTTGTCTTCAGGTGGTAAATCGGATCTTCCTAAGGTCAAAGATAGACAATTTCATCAGGTTGTTAGAGCTTACCGATTCATCAGTTACCGGTTACAAAATCGAAACGTAACTTATTGGATGGAATGTATAACCGGCGGAGTTAATCAACCGATTTCCAGATGTCACAATAATGCGCTTAACATTTGTGCCAGTGCACTCTCCTACTGTGATCAGTCTAGTCCACGAGAAAGCAAGATGGTTTCAATATGTGGAAGGGGAAATTGTATAACTTTTAAAACAGTTAGGTGTTTTCCAGGAAGAAGAAAAGTGAATCGGAGAGAAAGCCTTTTCAAGGACGAGCATGACTTAAATGATTATTATTGGGATTGCAGTAACTCCAGTCTTTATGCCAGTACATTTCTTTTGCGTTTATCGTGTCACACTTGTGCGTCTATGATCCTACTTTCACTTACAGCTCGGGTGTTTGTTTTCAAGATTTAGGCGCCTTGATACTGTATGTTTGAATATAGACGTAGCTATTTCTAGTAGCTAGGTCCATTTCCCCTCCTCTTCTCTTTTTCTTTTTTCTTCTTATATAGATCTCTTTCTTCGTGGTTGTGTAACAGTTAAGCATCAGTGTGAACCACTGATGTATTGCTGTCTATGATGATGATGATGATGATGATGATGATGATGATGATGATGATGATGATGATGATGATGATGAGGTTCTTCTCCATGGAATACATACGTTATACTGGCTAACCTGTACTTGTGATTTGTATCCAATCAAAGATTTCGGAGTGACATTGTTTTAAAAGATGTTCAAAAACTCTAGGACCCGAGGCTTCTTGACTAATTTGGGGGCGACTTCAGAATAAAATGAAATAATTCGAGTTCAGCCTACGCTTAGTTACTTACGGGGAACATGCCAAAATAGTGCAGCGTTGTTCCGGAGAGCACCTGGCGTCCATCCAAGCATCACAGGCCAAAGTGGCCACATTGCTTTGTCGCTGTCAGTCTGTGACTTTCCATACTAACGCATGAGTGTAAAACAACTCTTCACTGTAATTACACACGTTGACTCCTGTTATATATGAGGCTGATCGTTCTGTTTACTGTGCGCCAAAGTAATATCTATTTAGGCGGCCTTATAGCTCTATCAAGGCTACCAAACAATGCAGTTCATCCTGTTATTAATCTCCGAATTATAACACGAAATATTCTTTGCAGTAAAATTTCGGCAATGTTCTGCGTTTATTCCCTGCTATTCTTGTCTCAGTAAACTAACTGTTTACCTTGTCGAAAAACCCATTCACTTGCTTTCTCTTTTCCGCTGATGCCATCAGATTCTGATCTCGATCCGTTTAACAGTTTAACGTGTGTCAAAACTGTTTGTAGTTTTTGGCTTGCTATGGTTGGAATCAACGGTGTCATAGAACACATCTTTCTAATCATTTTTCTCACTTTGCGCCCTAGATTGCACACCTGCTGATCTAACATTCACTCCGAATTCCTTGGGGTTGTGTAACGTCTTACACTGACCAGTGTTTAGTTTCGATAGCGTGTATATTCAAGAATGAATGTTGAGATGCGATTGTGATGTCCTGTTTATATTCATGTACAGTCGCATAGGACTGCCTTATTCCAAGGAGGGGATTCTGAAGCGTTGAGCGTTGAGTGCACAGAAATGCACAGTGATAGTAGTATAGAGACTGGAGTCAAATAGCTAGAGGCCTGCGTGCTTTTGTTGTAGTTCTGTTGGTCCAAACTAACCTGCGAGATAGCTGTCGGGGTTCTACTTGTACTAAGGTTTCTCATAACTTCGTGTGATTTCCGCATATTCATCGGGTTGGATGTCTTAAAACCAAAAACATCCCCGTATGATGACAGATAAGAGGCAGTATGCATGAACTAATTTATTTAAGTGAACAAGGCGTGAGCGTTACTTTTGAATTTCACAAAAATCAAAGTACTTTTTTCATTTCAGACATGAGTTTAAAAACCTCATGTTCATTTTAATTATCTGCTTTTATTCACTTTCGACTAAATGGGATGTTCATAGTTTCTTACAAGACGACTAGGTATTGCATTATTTATGCAAGTGCGAAATGCAAGAAAAAATCACCGCGTCTTTCATATGTCCGCTAGGACCACCGCCGTTTCAGCGTCGTGGTGCGCAGTTTAATTAGTGTTGTATGGCTTATGATTAGAAATTGTCAAAGCCAGTCTGGGCGTTCGATAAGTTTTATTACGTCTGATGTCACTGAATGACGAGTTGGGATCCACGCTATGGTCAATACTTAATAAGCATTTATTATCCAATGAAGAAGCTTCGCGAAACAGCCCGTTATTTAAGGAAGTCGACTGGTACACATTTTTGCTAGCCATTTAGAAATACGATCAATTATTCCTGATTGGTGCTTCTTATAATTTTTTCTGGTATTTATGTACGACGCAATAAGTGAAACCATAAATTACATTTAGAACAGTAAATGTGGGACTACACCTTACCATTGTTGACGAGACTAATATCCTGGCCTCAGTGAGTAATGCCGTGTCTTAATCGTTTCTGTGGGTCACTGAGTTCCCCGATACGGTAGTTGTTTGTCCTAAAGTTATTTACTGCGTTGTCAGTTCACATTTAGCTGTCTGTCTTTTTCTGAAATACTGGATGGGTAAGTAATCATATCCGTAGTTACTCACAATATTTCACTAAAAGTGGGATGCTTGTCTGATAAGAAGGCAAATCACTAATCTACTCAGCTGTCCATGTTGATGATGATCGACGGCCTCGATTTTAGAAGCTTTCGAAGTAAGTGTTTGGGTACAGTGTGAACTTTAGGTGTCAATTTCAGATGACCAAGTTTCACCGCCTGACAGGTAATTTCACCTGCTTCACAAACAAATCAGACTATCAACGACTGCATTCACGTTTTTGAGGCCCATTAATAACCGACTCACTTAATCTTTCCGGCTGCTAATTCTTTGAATCGCGAAGGCCTGGGAAATAAACCCCATCTATAATGGCTAGCAGTTTGACGACCTACTGCGTTTCTGCTTTTCGTGTCATATTCTGTTCACCTCAAACATTACATCAATCGTAACATTAGCTGAGATTCATGACATGTGGCTCATTCCTCTTAGTTCTTGCATACTTTGCGATCCATCGCATGAACCCGCCTGCCATTCATTAACAAACGTATTCTTCCTACCTACACAATTGCTTACCTATTAGTGTCACTCGATGCGAGCGTTCAAACGCGGTCGTCGGTGGTAAGATGTTTGGAAGTGATCCACACCTGCACTTACTGACTAGTCTCGTTGGCGTGAATTAACTTGGTTGTTACACTTGTCTTACATAACGGATCGTTTTGCTCAAGTGAAACGCTTGTCTATCACCAAAGTTGTCCGAGATTAGCTACAGTTGCTCTAGTCTTAGAAACTTGAACTTCGCCGCTTCTGATTCATCTTCTAAATTATACAAGTAGATCAGTGACCTCTACAACTTCATTATTAAACACTGAACCTGCGTAATCACTGCAATCCTGGGCGAGCGCTTCCACTTTGAGTCCACAAAGACCATCCCAAAGTAGCTGAAAATGCAGGAGATAGCTTCAAAAAATACTGACTGACTTAACACTGCGTAACTACGTATTTTCTTTAACACAATCAAGCTATGTGAGCCTTTTACCACGCAAGAAATCCACAGCAGCAATTTGTGAGCAACTTTTGCAACTCTCCATTAATTCTTCTTTAAACAATTCGAACGAAAATGAAAAAAATGAATGGTCTTGACGTACACCGCCCTTGGTGCTGAAAAAGTCAGCCAGTTCGCCGTGGACGCTGACTTGAGCTAAACTATACAACTGAAGTAGTGCTCGATACACTCGTGAGTTTGAGCCATTCTGAAAGTGTACATCAGCCCAATAAGTTGAATAGTCCAGTAGAGTCGAGATAAACGAATATTGTTGACCTATGATACGTCTGATCCTGCCTGAGAATATTAAATACGGTGGAACGATGATCAATACATCTTGAAACATTGAGGACCACCGATAAGTTGAAGAAGGCTAAAAATAGTACGTATCGTGTGCTGCGCACTCGCATCTCGACCGCATCTCATCGGTTATTTTTCAGAAATTAACCAGCAAAAGATAGGCTGGGACAAACTTGCGGAACAAAATTAATATCGTCATGTCCGAGACAGTAAGTCAGTTGACCAGGACGGCAGCGCATGATGCAACTCAACTATTCATCGATACGGAACCTGAAATTGACGTAACATGATAGAACTGCTGCAAATGAGAAGAGCGTCATAAGTCCACCTTTTAAAGGTGATTTCCGGCCCTGACCAAAAGCCGTTTAGATGCAGCAGCCAGACGCATATACGATGTCGCTCAAGTGATCTTCATGGAAGAAACTACGCCTGTTCCAGCTTAACCTATAAATAGTGTCACATTTTACTCAACTCAGTGCTGTCCATAAATTTACTTGTCTGCGAAGACGGAACGTTGGTATGATTACGGTACACATCGACACGCTTAATAACGAGCGCATACCGCATTGGCTCCTGAATTCCACGGTCGGTGGTGCAACTACTGCCACTACGAAACATCTTCCCCAGATCACAAACAATGTGTCCGAGGACCGTCTTCGGAGTGTTTTTCAGGCCCAAACTGACGCCACAGCTTCACATCACAGAAGACGCGTCAATACACCGACTGAATCTAAACATGTGCGTTCAAAAACAGCCGATGGCCAACTTTCCACTGTGTTAGTTAGGGTGCTAAGTTGGCACTTATTTTTCATTCCACTTTCTCATTCTAATTCAAATCATCAGTTTTTGGACCGGTTTATTGATCACAGAAAATAACAACCGGTAGACTCCATCTCACCCGTTATCCATTTAACATTTATGAATCAGTGTTACTCGACGAACAGTCTTCTAACCCTTGTCTGACTTACGTAGATTTTCTATTCATATTTTGTTTCTTCTGCACGTGTAATGCTCTGTTCATCTGCAGTAGATACTACTGAATACTTTTCAGTTACATCGTGTAGCTTCCGCTGTGGTCAGTTCAATTACTGTCTCGGAAATGACGGTATCAGTTTTGTCTTGCAAATCTGTTCCAGCATATCTTTGCTTGTTGATTTTTTTAAAAATAACGGATGGGGTGTAATCGAAATGCGAATGTGTAACACATCGTACGTAATATTTTTAACCCCCTTCAAACTGATCAGTAAGTTCTTTTTCAGGAAGAATTCCAATTTGTTATTTTCTACTGTCTGCCTACTGTGCTGCAGTGGGTCGACGGAATGTGATATATTCCAGGGCCATAATTACGTTTGAAAATAAGCTTATGCTTATTTGCCGTCGTACTAGACCTTGACTCGCTTCTTGAATATGACGAGTATTATTAAATACTGTCCCAAGCGAAGAGGGGTGTTTACTGTTGTCCAGAATAGCTGAAACAACGGGGATAGGGTCTCATCTGATGCACTATCACTTTTTTTGTGAACGGCTGGCAGTCTTATAGGATTCAAAACTAAGATCTGTTTGTTAGCCATTCCTTAGTCAGATGTTTCTAAGGCTGCTGACCAATGCATTACATACTGCTGGTTTGAGGCGGCAACACGGCAGAAGCAGCAGGTCATCGGAGTTTGCGCTGGAAGTGCCCTGTTCAGTGGGTTTATATGCTGAACTTATCACGGGTGAGTATGTCATGTGCTTCGCTATTATTTTTGTTGATGTGTGGACGCTCAACGTCAGTTGCAGGAATGGACTTGAAGGGTGCTAGTGTGGTGGATTATCAAGCCGGAGGTGAGAGTATTCCAACACTTGGCAAAATACCTCAACGCGGAAGGGAGGTCCGTCCAAAAGTCCGTAGCGAGCAGATCGGGGACAACGTGGGCGACCAGATGAGTCACCGCTCGACTGGATCGGACCAACGGGCGAGACACGGCAGGGAAAATAAGACGAATGACCTGATCGGGGACCCCCTTATTCCAACACTCAAGGGAATATTTTGACACGGCCACGGGATGCGGTCAAAACCCATAGCGGATAGATCGCGGACAACACGAGCGACTGGACGAGCTATCGCTCAACAAGATCGGACTAAAGGGCAAGGACTGGCAGGCGGAAACCCCCCGGTAGAAGGCGCCAAGCACACACGTAAATCGGGCAGAAGTGCACACGACGCGTCAGCGGAAACCTGCACGTGTTCTGGACTGGAATGATGA
Source organism: Paragonimus kellicotti (assembly GCA_014220965.1). Taxonomy (NCBI): domain Eukaryota; kingdom Metazoa; phylum Platyhelminthes; class Trematoda; order Plagiorchiida; family Troglotrematidae; genus Paragonimus; species Paragonimus kellicotti. The sequence continues at coordinate 214,597 of LOND01000024.1, forward strand.
CTCATAAACGCGTGCACATGCGTAGCGTGTTAACTAACGTGTTGGACAATAAAGATTGTGCTTTATTGGACGCTTTTTCGCTACACTAGTACTCCTCAAAGTAGTAATTTCCATTTCATTGACGTTCTCAGTTAGGCAGACTTCAAGATCGTTTCAGTGTCTCGCGCAAACTTTTGGTTTCCACAGAGAGATAGTTTAATTCAACATCTTACAGCCCTAAGGACTTTTTGTGACTCAATGTTTGATCTTAGGATCACTGTACCCTATACGATGGAACCTGCCAACTGATTCGTTTACAATTCTGATCCAGCAGCTGCTGGGATCTTCCAAATTAGAACCGCTGAGCATTTATTTTGAAGGCGATTTTGGTACTTATTCAAAATTTCATGTTGAGCAGCGCTCACACTTGACCGTATCATCGGTAAACTTACTGAAGATGTTCACGAATGGGTCTGTTGGAGAACCATGGGTTTCAGAAGAATGTTCTGTCGCAAGAGGCCGGCGAGGATTGGCTAACTTTTAGTTCACTACTTACACCTTGAAGAAAGCCTAATTTACATCATAAAGTCCTCCACATACCAAATCCTATACTAGAATAATAGATGAAAGCACAGGGAATCCTATTTGTAAATGGAGCGTTGTATGGGCAGACATCTCCATGAACATGACTTTTTTACACTTAAGATCAGTTTATATTAAAATGCATCATCAAACTCTGTTAGAACGACCGAACATGTACTTGTAAAACTACCTACACTTTCGATTGTATGGCTATCTCCTCAGCCCACTGCCACGGGTAACCGATTCTAACTATTAAGTAAATCCTCGATTAGGCCACAACGAGTTAAAGCCAAAGGAGTTATCAATTTCGATAACTGCACGTGGCAATGTCATTCCCAAAGTTCGTTTAACCTGACCGATTCGGCTTTTTAAACCAAACCTCAGCTGACAGGTTTGATTCGTGGCCATGTTTATTCGGAACCATGTGTAACAAATAAGCCTCTATAAAAAGCAAACCGTCTACCGTTTTCTCTTTTGCATTCCATTTTTTTAAACCTGCGAACTTGAACAGCGCGCTCAAATTTAACAATTTTCGAGGCGTGTAAGTATCACTACTCGCGTATGTACCCTGTCTAGCATTACACAAGAGATTTTGACCATCCCGTAACCTGTTCCACCTTCCAAATTAATAAAAGTGAGTGCGTAACTTAAAGTATTTGGTTCTGATAACTGTATTTCTTTCGCGGTCGAAATATAAGCTTACTTTAAGTCCTCTTTTTGAAAAATCCATTTTTGCACTTTCTCAGGTCGGTCTCAGCAATTCTACATGTAACCGCTACACAAACGTCTCTACAGTTCCCCAGTCACAGGTAAATGGGTTCGTGCCCTGGAATCCAACTGACCAGCGCGCGGTCCCCATGGACTGTGCATTTCATCGTCCAGAGCCGATCACATGGATGAAATCATTTGAGTTGACAACCACCATCATAACCATGGGTAGTATATTTCTAACAATTATCACTGTGCCGACTATTTGTATTTTAAACTGTATATCACCATTAAAATGAAGACACTTTTATACACCCCCCTGATTTGTTGCCACTACCAATCACCCGTCAGAAAATACTTGTTATCGACTAATCATGCTCTATTAAGGCCTTCCACTGAGAGTCAAAAAAAGAGCTGTCGATTCTGTACTGTTTTTCAACAAAAGAAGCAACCTTTGAAAGACGTTTTTTCACCAGTTGAACATGCTTTCATCTGTAAAGTTATTTTGCATACAGGTTGACTTAAACAGTACAGCAACCTTAAACTAGGTATCTTACGCCCTCCCCCAGTTACAGCCAGAGGTACAACACAGATGCAAGGTTATTAGTTTGACTTAATTCAGTGACTTAAAAGAACATTAACCCAGATTACGCTCATGACATACAGCTCCGAAAGTGACGTGTGACATTGCAAAGTTCAGAGTCCAGATGAAGAACGCAAAAATGGCGGCGTGTCATCAAACAGGACGGTGAGGCGAACTTAGTCGCAATGCTAGGCCTAGCTAGTGTATCCGTACGTTTTGGGTCCTGGGGCTCACCACATTTCAGTTTTCATGGCCATTAGACAGGGCTAGCGCCCAGAATGTACAAGCTTTCAGATAATTAAGCAATTCTTCATCATTTCCTACCCAGTGAGGTTATATTTTTTGAAGGTTTATGCTGTTGGTTAACATGGATTAGTTAGCTTTGCAACTGTTCTTGAACGTCCTGATGAGCTTTCTTGTCCTCTACTTGCTAAAGAGACGTGATCAAACGTTGTGTGCCTGTAAGTCACGGTCAGGTAGAAGGACATAAATCCATGAGTGGAAGTTACATAACGACAGATATGGTAATCCATGATCTCGTCACAAAATGTATGCGTTCGTTTTGTTAAATTAATCAAAAGAATCTTACACTAGGGCCGGTACGAACCCTTGATGGACTCATGATATGGAAGATCTACCAAAATCACAGCGAAAAATTGTAGAGATCAGAATCGTGGGATCAACAGCAAGCAACCTTGGACTTAGTGCTAACCTCAACGCAGTGGCAATGGAAGACTGAGAGCCGTGGATATAGTTACAACTTCATCGCATTTCGGGTTACAAATACTTTACACCTGGCAATAAGTAAAACACCTGGTTAGGGATTACTAGACAGGTATCAACCACCGCGCCTTCTCTTGATACTCCAGACACGAAGGGTTTGTCTGTTTGCCAGCAAAGTAACCGGGACACTTCTGATCGGTTGTAGTCGTGTCGTTCCAGCCGATGAGTACGTGTTTATGAAGTGCTGACGTCCACAAACTGCATACTCGTAACCTGCGATTATCGCGAAGTGTGTTGCTTGAGAAAATTGTTCATCGGTATTATGAAGCAAGCAATCCAATCGACCAATTATACGCTTGTTGGTAACTGCATTTTAAAACTTTCTGATAACCAACGTAGTCTGAGTTGCCAAAATGACTGCATTTCGAAACGATCATAGTGTTAAATGCCCATATGTACTCGAATTGGACTGAACAAGGATGAGCCAACCGGAACGACGGCAACAGGAAGACAACTGTTTGGTTGTACGTAGTTCCTATTAACTAATTCAGAACAACATACTAAAACTATCCTATATGCCACCACAAAGTTACTGACCGCGAATATACCTTGTCTTCTGACTGGGGAATGTGATCCAACAGAAACTTACTGCATGAATACAACGTACGACATTGTGGCTAGTCCCCTGCGTCGGTCATCCTCATCGATAGCAACGCACAAAACTTTTGTCGATGTGCGAGAAAATTGACCAGTTTATTTGAGTAACGAGACAGGGAGCACCGCCATTTTGACTACTGTCTCCGTAGCAAGGTTAGAAATGTGCTGGTCCCAACTGTGATCAGTGACAGATGGTCTCACATCAACTGATGACACACTTCACCATCAACGTTTTCGTTTAACACCGAGAATGTTTTATTCTCCGTTCGTATTGCCAACAAAGTGTACCAACCAATCATGACTTTTTAAAACATGAAGAAATAACTTCGCCACGTTTGTCCCTCAAATGATGGACCTGCTGTTTCCGCGTATTAAAACAAGAAGTAGTTCGTCTGGCAAGCTTACTCTATTCCGTTGTCAAGTGCTTCACAGAAAGGTCACATTGTCCGTAGAATTCTTACTTTATATTGACATTTTACATAAGTACAGTTTAGGATGCTTACAGTCCAACCCATTTTTACTCGATCGCAGTTAAACTGTCCGTAAAAATGCTGAAAAGTGGCAGAATTAATGTTGCTTTTGGTGTTGTCAGTGGTACTTTTTTTCTGTTGAGAGTCACTTGTCATTTTCAGGAATATAGGTTGTAAAGTGGCTACTTCAGCGTTCTGTAGATTTCCATTTCTTTTACCAGACTGTCATTTTTATCAACTCGCTTAAAACAGTCTTTCCAGCTTTCCAGATTGATCTGTGACCTGTTGCGATTTTTCCTATTTGCACCGGCAGGGTATCCCCTCTAATCTGATTGAGTAATACAACTGGCTGTTACTATTGGCATCGCAGTAGCGTTGGCTTACCTGATATTTGCTTAACGACGATTATTCGTCCATATCACAAGTGACTTTCCTTGATTCACACGATTCCACCGCGCTGGGCATACTGACCGATAGTTAACAAAGGTGACACATACATCACGGACAAGCAAGTGTACGAGCGTAAAATTGTAATTACCGAGATACGTATCTATGTTCATTTAATATCTGCCCCGCAGCGTCTGAGCAATACTGTGTGTATATGTTCGCTTCTGTTCAACGTTCCAATCCATCTCAGAACACCGTCAGCATTTCTCAACGATTGACATTCGATAATGTGTTTTCCATTCTATACACCATTATTTAGACGGTTTGAGGAAGTTTTTGGCTAAGTTAAACGGCAAGTAGAATGATTTTCGCAACATTGAAATATGTCCGTCAACGTACTTGAAGGAACCACTACAAAATATGGCGATACTAACTGGTTCGCTGGAAACAGCACATTTTTAGCGCATAAGAGCACAAACTTAACGATGTGAGTATAATTTGCGTATGCCAGATGAGATTTCAATTTTTAAAAGCCTACCACAAAAATGCGGTTCAATAAATAATTATTGATCGAATATTTTTGACAGTTCGCTGAAGTCAGTACCCTGTTCGCTTAAGACTTTAAATGCCCACACAAGTAAAACTCTCACAGCCCTAACGTTTTATCCCTCAGTCTTTAGAATGTACCTAAGGCACTTCGCTTTTGAAACCTTCCTAGCCTTATCATCGCCAGTTGAGTGAAAATCAAAATTCCTGTAAGCCCGTTTCAAATGAATGCATTTGTGGCGTGATCGGTATTCACGTTGTTCTCAGAAACAATCCAGATTTGGTATTGTGATATGTAATACTCTGGAGATGAAAGCAACGCGATGGTATGGTGGAAGGTTTAGGGTCACCATAGAACACGCAGTAATCTATCACAGTGATCACACAGGATCTACTGACAAGAATGGTCTATCATATGAGTACAACAAATATAACTTGTCGGTCTGCTTTAGACTTAACACGTGCCGAAAGGATTCACAGGCAGAGCAGAATCGCTCGCATACTTTCATACCGATCAGTTCAGTATACGCGAGAAACTGTGAACCAATATTACTGCACCACTTCTTCTACAGTGTATGCCATGGCAAAGTTGAGGAGAAAGATCGGATTTCCGTAGGAAAATCTGTTAGAGAAAAACGAACCATGTAGAAATGTACACATTAAAAATCCTTAAATTGGCTCATACATCACTTTCAATGCACAACAGTGGCGTTGGTGGATTTCAGCGTGAACTGTTGTGAAATCCTACTTTGGAGGTCAAGCCGCTGGATCGTTTGGTGGACTCCATATGACACAGTAGATTGGGCGAGTAGCTGAGTCCAAATGCGAAAACTCCTGAGCTTCCGTTGTGGCTTCGTATCTCAGCTGGTAGAGCGCTTGCAGTGTTTGAGCATGCTGTTTCTGTCGCTGGTTTGAATATATAGCCGACACCCAGATTTTTACACTTGGATCTCATCTAAATCTTACATCTCTTTGCGAAAGAGACATCTTCACAGGGTGATAAGAGCAACCAAATCGAAAGCAGTATTCAAGTTCAAGAAGAAATGACCGTTGGGTTCCCATTAGGATGGGATGCTTCACTAACTTGTCCGGTAAAAATGTGATCAGTTCACCCCGGGCTGCGTCGGAATCCTACCAGTGATCCAGGAAGGGTCCCGGTCTTAGCGAACTTACACAATATCGGCAGCTTGGACACATCAGAAGTTGCACGCTCACTTCAGAACCCTAATTTAAAAATGAGAAAACCGTCGATAAACTCAAATCTCGGAGTGCCTTTTTCATTACAACAGCCATCGAAAATAGTGTGACTACTAGTGCTGTCAACCTCTCGCTAACCTCGCTGGAGATTAAAATATTGAGAAGAACAACTTCTAGTGCTGTCACCGTTCAGCAGTTGAAGGTCTAGGGCAAAGTCTGTCTCTGAAAGAGATCTTGTGATTGCTGTGGTTAAGATGGAGTCAGCTATATCGCCTCTCAAAATTGTCAGCTCATTTATCAAGTCAGCGTCACCAGTTACCAACAGATTAGACACCTTTTGCAAATAGTTTCACTGAAACTAAACCAACATAAGCCCAATCATGAATGAGAGATTATTGCAGTCTGCGGTAATTTCCTATAAACACATTTACCAACCGATCCGATTTCAATGTCCAGTGATGCGCACTGCTGTTGCTCAACCCTTTTGTTAGTTTGCGCCCTAGTTTTTGAAGGTCGCAGTTGTATTCCACCATGGTGTTTAAGCAACGCTCGTTTACAGGAATAACAGATGTGGCAAAAATTCAACAACGCTGTAAACGCAAAAATCCTTCAAACACATTAGCGCACACCAAACTTTCATAGTCGCCATTTCTTCACAGCAGCCGTTAACTCTTCTCTGAGCAATTTTTTCGTCAGTACCTTTTGGCAAGCGTTTCTCATGGCCTAATCACTTCATATTTTTCTTGGCCATTTTGTGAGCAAGCAATGCTTATTATGGTCTGTAGGAAATGCGTCTGGCGTCCTCAAGGTGCTACTTGAAGACTAAGGAGCTGCGACTATTCTCTTCATTGCACAACAGCCGAGTTGAGACGACAAACCATTTCACCTATTTGAAAAGCAAAATCTCAGCAGAGCAGTAAGGACACCAACTGCTTTTGTCAATACTCGTTACTTATGGGGTTAATATCGGATTTTTTTATTGGAAGGAAGAGTTATAATGCTTGTGTGCAATTCGTAATGCTGTGTGAAGCGGAAATGCGTCTTTGTGCTGAAGCAGTGGACAGATCTGCAGCGTTTGACCACAATTATTTCCATCAATTGGTCCGCATCAAATGAGATGGAAGCGTGAGTAACGCAGTTTGTAGATAGCGCGTGTCTCCCTAAAACAACCGAAAAGGTCAGTTTGTGGATCGCTAAAGAAGTGCAATCTGTGGTAATTGGATCACGTACTTCGTAATGTGTGAAATATTTAGCTTGCCGGATACTATCAGTCAAGTATACTAATATGTGGACAGAATTACAAGGTTGCCGAACAACGTAATCACGCACTACAAAGAACGTCACATTTTCACCATGTAAGGTTGGTGGATGTCACCCACCAAATTACAAACTATGTGATAATCCAAATAGTTGGCAGGAACTCCAATGAAAATGCTGGTGCGTTGCAGGGCTTGAATCAAAAGCATTGCTGGCTTCCCTTTTCAAACTTGATTTATCCAGTTTCTGTTTTATTCCTCTTACAATATCCCTTTCTTGCAAGATACTTTTCTTGACTGTTGCAGTGAACGGTGGCTTCAGTCAAGGAATTTTCTAGTCACACTGGTGACTGTTATGACTGGACGAATGCATAAATAAAACGGCAAATATATAATTACTATCACTGACAAGTATGACAGTTTCGTCTAGAGACCACTGACAAGGGTGGTCATTTGTGAGGGCAGCCTATCTTGAGACAGTAGGCAAGAAACTAAGAGAAGAAATGTTCTATTACTTTGAAAAGCAATGCCTTGCGATTGATTGAGCAGGTAACCTCTCTGTGTGAATAGTTCGCAATTTCAAAACACCTTGTAATTCCATCGTTTGAGTAGCATCAGTTCGCGTGAGCAAATTATCTGTTCAAACCATTCTGTATGGTTATGAACGTTGGTTTGTCGGGCTCAAATTACAGACCACATCCATAGACTGCATGTAATTTATTAGGATGGGTGTCCACTAATGTTTTGAACCCATTACTGATCCGTCATTTGAAATGCAGCAGTAAAAGCAGTTATAAAACAAAACACCACCCACAGTTGATCGTAGTCTTTGCATTCAGACACGTTTCCAGGTTAGTCCACTTAAAAAGTATTCCAGATTCCCTCTTGCTAGAGCTGCATAATCTCGTTCGAACCGGTGTGTTCCCTCCGACTATCGCATTTGTGAGGTGATCATACAAACCACAATGCCAGTAACCTCACAACAGATATGTCCAAATGATCACTTTTTGTGTCGCACAAAGCAAAATACAACAGCTCATCATTCTTTGGTATTCTGATATGTAGACCATCTGATAACAAATTTTAATGAACAGTCCGCTGCGAATTGACCTGGGGTAGACATGTATGCACTTTGCCAGCCTTCAACCGGTTGTATACATAACTGGTGTAATCAAAATGGTTTGTGGTAGGGCTCAGAGCATCTGTACATCCGCTTCCAGTCAAAATAGTGCTTATCAAGGAAACTGACGGAACGCGGATTCCGGGGAAAAACTGTAGTTACCACATGAAGTAATACGACCCATCGATTGCTTATTCAACCACTACTATATATATARATAATATTTGTCACTTGGAAATAATTTGATTGCACCAGTGGCAACCTAACTCCAGCATTAAATGGCGTGTAGTTAGCCACAGAATTAGAGCTATTGTGCAGTGTCAGAGGAATGAGGTCTCTTATCCGAAACATTCACGTGAAAAACCTGATTAACGTATCATTTCTTATTCCACCAACAGCTGCGATGATATTTACGTCAACAGAACGGACCGTCGCTTAACTTAATTGTCAGCTGAGGACACCACAAAGTGGTGGGTTCGAACGGTGGTGCAACGCTACTCAGTAGCGGCCCCTGTAACAGGTCAATTGGTCGATACACGAAGTTACTGGTGTTTAATGAGGAACAATTTGCTGGCACCTACCCATCTGTTTTATTGACAACAAACCGTATTACCATATTGTCGAGCACGCCATTTTTGGTTGACTTGAATCAAACCTGTCCCCCCCCCACCTTGCTACGACGATGTAACCATATATCTTGTGTAAATGTTACGTATGCGACTGACGATGGAAAATAAAATATATGCTTCTCATGATGTCTTCTACTTACGATTTTACCAGATCAGGAGTTTTTTATACGATGCCTGTCAGTAACCAGAAAATGCATAGAACTCAAAAAACTGTCAGAACTACATTTCAGAATCGTATTCAAATTGTGATTTAAAAACTGCGTTTTGCAAACAGCGCATAAATATTGAAGGTGCCTACAACCAACCGAAATGCTGATATCAGGGAAAACGATATGAACTTGTCCGTGCAAGTACTTACACATAAGCAGAGTAGACCTAAAAGTAAGTCGAAGATTAGTATTCGATTATCAAATGAATGTATAGAGTTAGTGGAACACGATATGTGGAACCCATGAAGTAATGAACCAGTACACGACGGTACTAAATTTCACAGCGAGTTGGAAGTATGTAATAAGAAAATGAACGCTGTGAAAGTTGAAGATGAGATATACATTAAACGGTATTATTTTGAGGTGTGAGAAAACAAAGCCGACATTTGATCAGACCGCACATCCACACAACTGCTTTTTGAATCCGGAAAGATCATAGTCGCTGTATGATTAACTTTATCGCTCACAACTCTGTTGAATGATGATGCGGCATGATGACCCGAATTACAAACGTTCGTCAACAAGTCACTCTGCATCCGAACCTTCAGTATAACTTATTAGACATTCAAAATAATTCTGAGACCACAACAACCCCAGTAGTCCTAGTTCTGAAGTTAACATGCCCCCCTCGGTTACATAACATCCGTTCTGTAGATTGTCACTCCGTTGCGAAAAACTATTTAAATATGCAAGCATGACAAGAATGCGCGGAATATTGACCAAGAGGTAGACAAAAGGTTACTGTCGCTTCATTATGTTATCAGTAATGTTCCTAAAATGTACAAATCCCACAGTAACTTTTAATAAACGTAGCAAATAACCGAGATATGATAATCATGACACTTAGTGACACTCATCATCAGATCGACACTAAATGATCCTTTTGGTCGTTATGTGGAACCACCAGTTGATCTGCCTAGGGTTCAGGCAGGGTATTAATTTACGTTGTAAGCAGAAGCTCTTAACTGTGGGATCACAAATCCTAAAAGCATCGACGGAGAGAAGAGATCTGTTATGGATACTGTGTGATATAACTTCTGTCCAGGGCCCAAATACAAAACCATCCACGGTGTCGGTGAACGTTGTGAATTAATAGGAACAGAATTTCGCAACTGGTGTAAACAGCCAATCCAAAGCGGAATTTGACCATTCATATTAATGTAGTGCGGACACATTATCAAAAACATGTCACGAATAACCCAGTACTAATAACTCCGGTAAGACTGGGTCCTAAGTACTGAAGGGCTCCTGCTCGTACCTCAGTGTCGTCAGTCCAAACCTTATTAAGACTATCCCTACCTGAAAAATATACTCAAAGAAACCGTTTGCAGAGTGTCGGTTTGAGAGTCAGTGTTATGAAATATGGTCCCATTTCGTTCCCTTGTGGCCGACGTCCGCGCATGAGAGCATAAGGAGTAGATTTTTCGGCAAAACTGTCCGAGACAAATAAATTTGCGATTTTGAAAAGGCGTCACCATGGCGACAGGATTTCCTTTTGAAATATTAGAATGACTGAAAAAAGTTTACACCTGAAAGGTCAGGTATTTCGTTCTTGTGATTTTCACTGGCTGCTGCGTCTGCGCTAGTGACGCGTATTAGTACAGTGCCTGTTCAAAGTAGAGTAAGCCATCGTTTGCTAAAGTACCAGCCATATGATCGCGGAAAACTGAAGCAATATTTGACGAAGGTGCAAGCATTAACGGTTAAGCCGACAGATTTTCAGTGGGATTGTACGAACAAAATAATAAACGCATTCGTTGAGTCCCAGTAAGTCATTACACACTGCATATCGACAAGTGCATCTCAATGTCGTACCATTTTATCTACTGTTTCATCTAATATTAGCCTTACGACAGAATTTCCGTCGTTTATTTAGTTGCCACTTGGACCTCGCGAGGAAGAGTTTTACCAACCTCGAGGTTTCCATAAATGGGTTTCTTACAGACTTCTGCGACCAAGTACTAAAGTCTTGCAAATTGTCGTTCATCTGTTGGTAAACGACTCCCTAACAGCTTCGATACATTGAAACCTGATGCCATTCAGGTTACATTTTTTTAACCGTGCACACTGTTTAGTGTATGGTAAACATTCAACGACACCTTAATAAAGGCACAACCCATAGAGATTACTAGAACAAAGGAGTACCCGCCGTCGACATAGACCGCCTGAACCACAGATAGCACGGGATTAGCAAAACGCCAGATGATGCATAATGTCCTGCATAATTTGCATAAAGTGATGCTTACGGATTGCAACAAAACCGGTTCGGTCCTGCTTGTGTACTACGAGACAGGCCCTACACAATCCATGGCAGTTTTGGGCTTCTAATCCTGCCAATAGTCGGTGTCCTTCAGCACGGTACACCTGCGACAGTAGCCTACGTCTGAGTGGTCAGTTACAAACCTTCCCGACCTAACGGATTACGTAATTGGCATATACCATTTAATGTTCAAAATGACTCGTCAGTCACTCTGAACACAACTATATTTTGAAGATTGCACATGTTAGTACAGAACCAATGGGATGAAAGCAAAATTTTGATAAACAGCGACACTTGCCTACTGGTTACCCGAGACAACCCAACAATTGTAACCTCACACAACCATCCTACCGTCTCAGCGTCTGTCAAATCGAACAGGAAGTTGGCCGACCCCAAACAGAGTAGGTAGGATAGTAAACGAATAAGTAAATGACTCATTCCTCAACCATTGGTATCCGCCTACCGGTTGAACAGGTTTCGTGTGTTTGACAATGAAGTATTCTGAGTAACTATCCATGTACGAAGGGCGAACTACAAACTGTGGTTCACATTTCAAGCACTAGTTGGACGTGTTTTTATCATAGCTGTTAGCAGCTTGGCGGATTTTTAATTACGGGAGAAAACCACACGTGGGAAGTCAGAAATCCAACCTGATAAAACTCAGCAACGGAAACTGCGTCTTAAGCAGCTTCACTAGCCGAGGTGAAAAGGTTCGGAACCTGGAAATGTCACACTACAGTTCCATTTACTCAACTGTCTCATTGCGACGTTGCTATCTAATAAATGAGCCAGTGGATGGACCGCCAAACAGAGATATCTCGAATAGTTAACAGCGACATCCATAAAGCAGCTAGTGAATATCGAATGTGTACTACTAATACGTAGTTTACTAGCTCTGTTCATTAAAAAAAATTCCAAGTGTGAAAATTCTGGACGTCAGATTGATTCGAACCAATGATTGAAATTGGGTGTTCGCACACGAACTGTGATCACCAACTCAGCTACTAATCCAAGCAAACAGCCCAGAGATCACACATTACATATTAGCTTTGACCAGTTGGATATTCGGTCAGATTTTGCTTATACTTTAAGTTGACGAAATTATAACACACTGCACTGGCTCGGGAATGCGATAAACGGGTCGTTTGAGTCTTTTATCTTTCCATCTGTTAAGAAAGCATCAAATCTGTCATCTGAATGTTTGTGAATGATTTGGATAAGACAAATTTTGTTATTAACGCTGTCTTGTTCGAAAGCTGGAGGTGAATCTTGAGCCGTTCAACGGTGAAGTACCAACACACACAAATCTCTGGTGGATTTACCAATGAAGATGTAGAGAAGGACAACACTCAGGATAATCAGTACGTAAGTGTGCATAACTCCACACCAAGAGCAACGTTTGAGTACATAAGGGAAAAAAATAACCGAATTACTCTAAATCTCACATTCATAAGTTAGAATCAAATTAGAGAGATTGCTAATTCACGAATTATCTCATCCTGGCTCAGTAACCAATGTAGTATTTGAAAACTATCATCGGATTACTAAAACCTTTAACAGCACTTTTTGTTCGTTCGTTGTCAAGTGGCCCCCTATCTAAAGCCCGAGAATAGTCCACAACCCCACACGTCAAAGAGAGATGTAGAGGTGACCGATTGAAATGTAATGAAATTGGACTGGAGCGGTTTCTTAATTGTAGACAGTCCAGCCAATCAGTGTTCGCGCACAAGCTGCAACAAACGGAAGTATGGTCAAACTGGCACCAACCAATCATAGATGGTAACTAGCTGCTGTTGAATGCGTATCTGTTACAAACAACCGAGTTTCTAGCTGCAATGTCATGGAACAGCAAATTGATCAATCAAAACGCGAGGACGCCTGTCGCTTAATAACGGTCGTAAATACCGTTGTTCTTCTGTAAAAAGGTGCTGTTTTTCCAATAAATTGAGACTGCCTAGTGCCACTTAGATTCCTGTCCTGATTTTTCTCGATTGGGCAGTTCAGTACGTGACATAACCTATCGACCAACAGCGTTGATTTCAGTTATCCCCGAAACAATGGAGAATTCACTAGATGAATCTCTCTGGGCCTCAAACTTGTCCCCCGGAAGAAGCACGAATTCCGTGAGGGATATTCGTGGGTCATGACTCCGCCGATTGCTCGTGACTTTCGGATGAAAGCTGTCGACGCAGGAATAGACATTGATGTGATTTATGTTAATTTTCCCAGACATATTTGGTCACTGTATCTTGCTAGGGAAGTTTTGTATTTAAGGCCTCCACGGGCGCCTACTCACGTGGCTTGGGTAATATCATACTGAACATGAGTACGACGTCACAGCGAATGGTCGGTTATGAGTGGTTCCTGGCTAGCAGTCACGTTCTGTAAGGATTCATCTTGAGACTCTCACTTTTTTCGATCGTGAACTACCCAGCACCGTCAACTAACAAATGTTGCTCAACGGCAATGGCAAAACTCCAATGAGTTCTAGAGTGCTCGGAAGATCTCGCAACCTGGCACAGCGATTCGAATTGTGATCCATAGAAAATGGCTTGCCGTTCAACGTTGCCAAATACAAAATCATCCATATTTGCCGTCAAAATTTTCCTAACTAATACCCTGACGACGTTAGTACATTCGCACCAGTATGCAAAGAAAAACTAAGTAATCTAACTATAAACAGTTTCAGTCTGTCTACAAACTGTACAGGTAAGGCCAAAATATCAAACATGACATTAAACTTTCGAGAAGAATTAGTGAAACCTTCCATCCTGACGTTTTCCCCACAATGTTCGACTCTATAAATGGTTCACACTCAGAAACGAACATATATGGCTGTCGTCATTATCCTAAAGAAGATCTGGCATCTATTGAAAGTGTTCAGAGAGAGGCCACCAGATGGATTATGGAGCTCAGTAAAACTCTTAACAAGGAATACTAGCAGAATTAGATCAATTTTCAATGAATTGCAGACATTTCAGAGGAGGTCTAACTCCTATCCATGAAATATACCATAATCGGGTCATCCACTGGCACAGCTCCACCTGTAAAACAGGGATTCATATTCGAGGATAACTCGCTGAAGTTGTGTTATGGAACAGGCAGACTATCTTACAGACGAGACCACTTGCCACTTGGGATCCTCTCACAATAGAACAGTCTGTTCAGCTTTAAGGTCAAGACCGAAGAAGTTGAGAGTTAAAAGTTTACTCCATCGGCACACACGTCAGAGACGACATACACTACAATTTTCCTAAGTCATTCTTGCCAAGTTTTTAAATAAGCATATCATACGGAATGTTGTTTCAGTGGGTTTCAGTATTCGTTGCTGGTATCACTGCACGCTAGCATATTCACTGAAGATTCCGTTCATTTGCATTTGTTCAACTTTGCATGTAAATGTAACATTTTCCAGACCAAAATAGAGACAAGAACGCACAAGTAAAAATCATCCCCTTTCCTGAAACAACTTATGAACTTGTGAACCTGTCGTTAACATCTCAATGTTTGCCAGATTCAGCGACGGTCATCAAAACAGTCTGCAGGAAACATTCGAGTTTGGAAAGTGATGCACACTGTATGTTGCAGCTTGTCCATGAAAGTGTCACTTAAGAGGAATGGGTCATGGAATATGCGACACTGTTAGTAACGGAATAGGATACGTGCAATTAAACAACGTATAACAAGTATACACAAACAGGAGTGAGGAATGAAATACTAACACAGACAACAGCATATGTATTCGGAACTTAGAAGTTACTGGCTTAATCAAACCTTACCAGGAAACGCCGGAATGGGTGGAAATGGATTTCAGCGGTCTTGTCAAGAGTGTAACACTTTTCTGAGATGCAGAAAAACACAGAACACTACAATCAATGTAAAAGACACGGTGCAATAAAGTGACAAATTAAGGGGATAGGCTGGAGAAAAGGATCAGAGACGCGAGGAATATGACGTCACTGAAACGATTATCACACAAAGTTACCACGTAAGGTTGTGAAATACAGTAACGTGTAGCAACAGACCTGGGGATAAATTCGAGATTATCAAGCAGACGACGGTTAGCGGAAGAATCACGAGAACGTTGGCCGTTAGGAAACGAAAACAAAACATTCTAGTACTTGGAACTATTAAGGATGTTAGGATACGAAACGGACCAGTTGGCCAAAATTGCAAGTTTATCTTACAAAAACGGGGATGATCTACTGCTGAAATGCAAACCTTCGACTTCGAGTTGTGCCGGATCTCGCGTGAAACTGTACACTTTAGCCATAAGATCCTTAAAAGTTCTGTTTCCTAGAACTACGTAAATTTTGTTGTCAGATGTATTTTTAGGCAACCTGTGTGGGTATGGTTCAATAACTAAGCTCGGCACGCAAAACCAATCAGTGTTAGGCTCTACGTAATCACTTGATGAATATTACCGGTTAATATGGGCAAGTCCGCAGTCAAAGCAATCAACCCCACCCCCCGCCCCTTTTGCTTTCAAATCCCACGTTATGTTGGTTTCGACGCTTGAAATCACATTCCAAGAACTCATTCAGCTGTGAGTGCACAATCCACACTTCCTTTAAGCTTTCCTTGTTTGACAGACTTTTCTTTACTCCTTCGCAGAACAGTGTGTATTCCAGTCAGTAAGCGGCGTTTGTGAAAAATAAACTAGGTAAAACACGTTGCATAAAACGTTAAATCTCGATGGGTGTTGGTGTATCAGAAACACGGTAAACTGTTTACTTCATTTTCTCCCTCATACAGCGTTTCCTATAAAAAGACAAAAGAAAGAACGAACTGACAAAATAAGAGAGGGAAAGTTTAAATCTTTCGTGTCATATACTAGCATGTTTCATTTTAATTTCTGATTTATGTTTACCAACTTACTTTTGAGATGTTTATGCCTTTTTGATCTTCACACAGAAGTTAAAGCAACATCCCGACAAACCTAGGCGTAA
>LOND01000024.1:233403-257640 GCA_014220965.1 Paragonimus kellicotti
ACCATAAATGTTTTTTTTGATCCGGGACGCCAGTTGCTTCGATCCAACGGGTAAGTGTTCTGTCATGACCAGAACGTACTGGTTACCGGGCACTCAGTGGAAATGGGCCCATAAGATCCATCGACCAGAGTTCACCGATTTCGGAGACTGGTATTGGCTGTAAGGGCTGTTGGGCTCCCCGATTGTCGCCTTTCAGTAACTGACACTGCTGGCATGCAAGCACGTAAGCTGTCACATCCTCTTTCATCTTCGGCCAATATGCTCTTTGTTGCAGCAGATTGTATGTCCTTGTGCATCCGGTGTGTGCCATTTCATGGCAGTTTGCTACCAGTTTCCTCCTCAGTTGTCTCGGGATGACTACCACGCAAGAGCGCCCAACGCCACGCTGCCACGTTAATACGCCCGCACTGTTTAAGCCAACTCTTCTCCATTGGGATGCGATTATTTTCAACTCTTCATCCTTAGTATTTGTTGGGATCCTCACGCCTCTTGCCAGAGCTTCAATCACTTTCCGGAGGACCTTGTCCTGACGTTGTAGACGCACTAGTGTTTGTGGGTCCTGCTCCATTACTAAGCCGTTGACTCCAAAGGTCACTTTGGGAGTTCGTCGTCTATCTGCGGTCGAGAAAGAAAATCAGCGACGCAATTGTTCGAACCAGGCACATGATTGATCGTGAAATCATATTCCTGTAAACGCAATGCCCATCGGGCTAATTTGCCTCTCGGGTCCCTCGCAGTCCTGATCCACTCGAGAGGTTTGTGATCTGTCTCCACGTGGAACTGTTGACCCAACAGGTACGGCCTCCACTTGTCCAGTGCCCAGACGATTGCCAAACATTCCTTCTCAATGGTCGAATATTTCTGCTCCGTTGGGGTCAGGACTCTGCTGGCATATTCGATTACTCCTTCCCTTTGCTTGAGCACTGCCCCAATGCCACGGTCACTGGCATCTGCTGCTACGATAAACGTTTCTTTTGTATTCGGAAGTTTCAGTGTCAGTTGTTGCTCGTTCATCGCTTGTTGCACTCGCGTGAACGCCCTCTGGGCATCGTCGGTCCATTCAAATTTCTTGTCTTTTCGAAGGAGTTCGTACAATGGTGATGTAATGGAGTGAAAATTTTTCACGACCACAAATGTGTACACTCATTTGCACGGCTGATATGCGTTCACATACATTGGGTAGCAGTACGTTGTCATTCGCCCTGGTGGCACTTCTCCCATAGCGCGTACACACTATTCCAATAGTCACTTCTGGTCCGTCGTCTTCCTGGCGTTGGGGCTTGCCCTTTGTTCCCGAATGTCGCTTGTGAGTAGTATACTACTCACAACGAAACTGCCTGTTATACAACACTAGTAAGAATATCATCCACCAAACAATGGAGGAAAACTATGCCTCGATAGGAGCTTTGATGCTCGGAAGCAACTGCTATGGCCCTAGCTTGCATTCTATCTTCTACCTGAAACTCAGTTGCTCCAAGAGGTTTTATTCAACCGTTCAGGTGTAATAGCTCAACCCAGAACCCCCTACTACTTAATCCGACTAAACACTGTCGAACAATTACTAACGAGAGGACTGATCTAGACGAAGTTTTCCCATGAAAACGTTGCCAGTTAAGAAAATATTCCAGTGCCTGCATCCTGAGTTTTGTACAAACTACCATTGAATAAACGAGAGCGATTTAATCTAAGTTGGTTAAACAAGTTATGTATAGGCCGACTGTTCGGCTGGCCCATTCTGCTTCACAAGCTGACAACGGGACCAAAAGTTAGTAAGCCGAATTGCAAAAAAACGCACTTTCCCACCTTCCCCTCCACTTCGGTGAGTCAAGGGTCTTCTATCAACCACCAGCTCGCATTCGTCAACGCTGTTCCAGGGAGTCAGCTCATTAATCCATTTCTGGTAGATTACCTGGCCCACATAATCACCAAAGACTAATCAAGAGTGAATTGAACTCGCCACACCGGCATCTAAAATCGTGCAATATAACATCGTGTTACATTCTTATTTAGCTTTGAAAGATAACATCAAACAATACTGAAGTCGTATTTGAAGCCTTGTTATTCAAAATCCTAAGGTACATCATACATATAGTTTGCATGTTCATTTTTTTTAGAAAATAAAAATATTTCCCAACAAGTATGCATGCAATTACAATTATTTTGTAACCAATCTATTACAGATGAAAGCAACCCGATTAACATGGTTGAAATAGGAAACAAGATCCAGCAAATTTAGTTCTAACATGGAAACTACAGTTTAAATTCCGGCCTGGTGAGTGACGCCGACAGGCATCCGGCAATATCAAAACAGGAGCAATGGGCTAACACAAAGGGAAGCCATCTTCAGTGTTGTGAATGAAAAGAAAACCAATTTGCAAACACAACGGGAATTCAATTTCTCTTACAAATGTTGTAAAAACGTGTCAACCCTTGTTAAGGACACTCACTTTGTACCAAACCTGCATAAAAAAAAATGGGATGACAGGTGTCACTAAACTTTACAATGTTCCAAACGAAGTCAGAAAATCGGTCTTGAGTTAAACTACGTTTTTGTCAAAATGGAGCCAAGGGTACACAATGCTATGGATGAATCTGAGCTCCTCACCTGTGGCAACCTAATGGACTGTGGTGCTTCGTTATGATTGATCAGTAATTACGAACACAAGTTTAGTGTGTTTTAGTTGCAGCATGGCTCGAGACGCATACACGAAGATGTAGAGGTAAATACCTAGGCTGACCACGGGTTTTGCAAACAATCCGAAGATTCTGGTGATAAACTCAAGCCACAATCATTATACCAAAAGAATACGTCCCTGTCTGCTGGCTAAACTAGAAACCAAATCAACGAGTGTTCTACAGAGGAAACTTTCTTTGGACAGTAAGTAAGGAAAAAGTGACTACAGAATGTAGTCGAATGTTCACAAGTAAACAACCCCACTACTAATTAGACAGAGAACTGACTACCAACATTGCTCATAATATCCACGAGTAGTATGATGACGCGAAGACTCGAGACGGTGCCTATGGACCATGACGAATCACCGATCAGTTTCAACATCGGGTTGTTCTTTACGAATTTACTCAAGGAAGCCACTTATGAAAGTGTCAGTGGTCTGATTATATCAGCCACCTGACCAACCCGACTGACACGATGAATTTGATCTGCAGCGTCTGTGGGACGCAATCGAAGCAAGCTGTTGTGTCCAATCGAATGCAAGTGAGCCATGCAGTTGGCCAATCAGATTGCTCTGACCTTCAAGCGATCGATGACACTTGCGGGTAGCGGCTGCCCGTGCCGTGTGGACTGAGAGTTTTCCGTAACGTATCGTGAATCGGTTGCTCTAATAAAGCTTACTTACTACTGGTATTTTCCGTTGTTCTTGAACACACTACAAGCCAATGGTTGTTCACTAGCAGTCACAGAGATTATAGCAGTTGCTTTACACTCACTCCCACCATGTACCCGGAAACACCTGAACAAAAACAAATTGACCTCCTGTGGGTACACATTCATATTCTGGATAGATCTATCATGTAAACGTGCTTAGTTCCTCAAAAATTTTTTACAACCCAGGTGACTGATGTTCTGTGACCAGAACTCATGAATCGGACCAAGTTGGCAATAATATGTACTATTCCTTACTTCATTCGGATGCTATCTACAAGTCCCGGTGAACTCACAAAAATGTGTTGTTTATATGACAGTGGAGAACCGAAGTAAACTAGTTTGCCACGCGTATCTTCTCGTGACTAAATGAGGCATATCCATCCTACTTAACAACCTGTGATATGACATTTAGCGGTGAAACATTGTGGCAATTAAGCCTCAGTGTGAACCACTGATGTATTACTGTCTATGATCTGTCTCCTAGAACTACGTAAATTTTGTTTTCAGATATGTTCTGGTAAAACACGATTGCGTATGGTTCAATAACTAAGCTCGGCACGCAAAACCAATCAGTGTTAGGCTCTACGTAATCACTTGATGAATATTACCGGTTAATATGGGCAAGTCAAAAGCAATCAAACGCTATCTTCAAATCCCACGTTATGTGGTTTCGACGCTTGAAATCACATTCCAGAACTCATTCAGCTGTGAGTGCACAATCCACACTTCCTTTAAGCTTCCTGTTGACAGACTTTCTTACTCCTTCGCAGAACAGTGTGTATTCCAGGTCAGTAAGCGGCGTTGTGAAATAAACTAGGTAAAACGTTGCATAAAACGTTAAATCTCGATGGGCTGATGTGTACTTCAGAAACGGTAACTGTTTACTTCATTTTTCCCCTCATACAGCTTCCATAAAGACAAAAAGGAACCGAACTGACAAAATAAGGAGGAAAGTTTGAAATAACTTTCGTGTCATATACTAGCATGCTTCATTTTAATTTCTGGTTATATGTTACCAACTTACTTTTGAGATGTTTATGGCCTTTTGATCATCACACAGAAGTTAAAGCAACATTCCGACAAACCTAGTCGTAAAGGCAGCCAACAAGCAAATACCATTTATATTAGAATGTATTCACAAATTCGTTTATAAGTTCCTATTCTCTACAGACCTTGTACATATATTTAACGTACCAGCAAGCGCGAAATCGGAAATTGTACCATGCATGTTCTATCAGAAATTTTCGAATTAAATCCTGTTCTAAGGTTGTTAAATATTGTACACTGTACGTTATCTACGCTGTCATTCACGTGACTGTGGACATCAGTAATGTTACATAGGATTCATCAAAACAGAGAAGATATGTTGCGAACTATTGAGATTTTGTGTAATCTTTTCAGCGGCCTGCCCAAAACAATCAACCCAAACATATGTGTGAAGCTAATGTGAAGTTAATGTGAAGCTATTAGCATACAAAGGAACGGTGAAATAAACGAATGTTTTATGAGTAATATTTTTGGACTGAATTACAGAACCTAAAGGCCAAAGAATTTAAGATACTTTTCCGAGGCATGGGGATGAGATTCACCAAGATCACTAATGAAGTTCTCTTTTAGAAAATGGCCCATTATTACCACAAGAAGCATAATTACTGGATAGCAATGGTTTGCCATCACAAAAGCAACTCGATTTTTTTAATTCTCGAAATATTCAGCCGCTTTTCATGAACTGTAAAGTAGCCTAACAGAACACAGTTTGGTTGTCTGTTTCATATTCAATATCAAGATTAATGATACAAGGTTCGTGGATAACGAATGTTACTGTGTTTTGTTCATTGATGTAATTAAAAATATGCAATGACCCAGTAGAAGAGAACTGATATTTTTGCAGAAGCCTCGTCAAAATCTATATTATTGTAGTGGAGGCGAACGATCAGAACAGGATGATGATGATGATGATGATGATGATGATGATGATGATGATGATGATGATGATGATGATGATGATGATGATGATGATGATGATGATGTGAAACATTTCACTGATAACTATAATGAAAATCTACCGTTTTTCAATAGTTAAAGTAAACAAACAGATAAGTGCTTCTTTTCGAAAGGGGCCGACTGGAAAGTCTATGGGAATGCGACAGCTGCGATCAATTGTGGGTGATGTTCAATCTATATGAAAAAAACACCTCAACACAAGGCACTAGAACACTAATTTGTGGTACCAGTAACCAGGAGAATATTTGAATGGAAACGAGAAAGTGAGATTAATTAAAGGAGCTACCAATCGTTTTGACGCGCTCCAACCGATGGGTTGCGCAAACAGGAGACCCCAACCAGTGGAGCACTATCCAAGGTCTTCATTATTCAAAAAGAAGTTTACACTTGATGACGCGTGGTTTTGCTCCACGAATAGCAGACTCGATGTCAAAACTTACGAACCACACTTAGCGAGTATGAAGACAAAAATGTGTATGATGATCATCAAATCGTCTGATACTACAAAGATAGTCGGAAATGAACGTTGAGTGTAAGATAACCTTCAGCGTGAGAGCGGAATAAACAGAGGGGAAGAAAGTGGTGACAACTAAATACCCGAGAGTTCGATGGAAGGCGAATATAAATCATCCGGCAGGTTGAAACAGATTGTTCAGATGCAATCGGTACTACCGAAGAAGCCTCAGGATTTCACAAAGGAACCAACATCCATGCTATCTAACTACGGAAGATGCTATAAAATCCGTGATTCTTCATCACTGCGTCGCTGAAAGTTTACCACTGTGTTATGTTGTTAGTCGCGTGAGTGAAGATAACAGAACTGTACGCTTGTAGCGGATTCGACCAGACTGGTTGATGGTGGCCGTGCGGAAGTGTTAACGCAAACTTGTCCAAATGGCGCTGGCCCACGTTCCGTTTCAGCTGTTAGGTCCAGTTAATCGTCTCGAATCTAAGCATTTAGTTGGCCGCATGCGCACACGCTCGTACGGATAGGATCAACGAGAAGTCATGCAGGGTGGCAAAAATCGCGTGACCAATAAGCGAAAAGTGGATGACAAAGAACAACAAACAGGAGATCCCGAATGGGTTTACAGTTCAATCGTTCACCAAACAACTATGGGCACGTGAATTCAATCGCTGTGATAGAGGCGAGTATCAATTCTCAAACGAGAATAAGAACGCACATGACAAAACTACCTTAAGCAAACCTCGCCGGTGACGATTTTGTGTAATCCCACCAAATAATCTCTCTAACTGACACTGTTCGCTTGCCACGCATGTAAAGAACTTCCGTCACCTTGAGTAGCAGGAGAAATAAACAATTACGGTACGACTGATTTCTTGCACCCTATTTCCGAGATCTTCTGCAACGACAATATAGGATGAACTTGGGTTCGTCAGTTCAGATGACTTGACTTCACTCCTGATTATACTAATCCCCAGATCAGTCTTATCGTCTCACAAACTTATGTTATAAGAAAACGTTGCACTTATTCGCTGCACACTACCCCGGTTGGTGGGCCTAGCTAACACCGCTGATGTGGGTGCCATCCTCTCTTTCTCCACCCTCCACATATTATCTTGTATGAAAGCTATCAGGTTCCGGTACACGCCACGAGGTGTCTCAAGCGGAACGACAATCACAGCAGCAGGTCGTGCCTTGGATCCACATCACGAACTAAGCCACACATAGCCCTACTGGGAGGATTATCAACTAAGTCTTGTAAAGCTCATTCAAACAAACGAAGTACAAGTTGAAGACCATTATGACAACAACCCATCCTCCTGCTGTACCCTACAAGCTTTCAATCGTTCAGTCGGTGATTCGCCAAATAGTAAATCCTTTCTACTGTACTCCCAGGCTATTGGAAAATCCATATTTTGTTGTCCATTATTGATGTCCACGTATACCTCGTACACTGCTCTTAGGCGTCGTGTTGTTATTGGTGTTCATGGATAACTTTTGCCCGAATACCATTTACCTACCATGGTCTAATTTGAGCAGCAAACACTAACTTTCAAAGAAAGGACACACGACAGTAATTGTCGGAGAGCTCCTGGTCCCTTCAAAAAAGCCTCCCAGAGAAAATGACTTTAGCCTAGTAGGATACACAGATCCTCTCCAAACATTCTTGAGATAACGTCCAATAACACCTAAGTCCTGTAATTTGATGTGCTGATTATCCATTTGATGGCCAAACTACTGTTCGCAGTACCTGCCTTTAACTTTCCGATTCTACGTCACCATTCACCTTAAACCCGCGAATTGTTCCTCTTAGGATA
This sequence comes from Paragonimus kellicotti, assembly GCA_014220965.1. NCBI lineage: Eukaryota > Metazoa > Platyhelminthes > Trematoda > Plagiorchiida > Troglotrematidae > Paragonimus > Paragonimus kellicotti. The sequence continues at coordinate 241,079 of LOND01000024.1, forward strand.
CATGCTCAGTTGGCAATAAGGTTTTTTTTCTAGCTGCTCGGACTTGACTTAAAGAAACACAACAGAATCCAGCGCGTTACTCTCTCTTCCACTGGCAATCTGGAGACCACCGACCCAAGATCCCGTGGTATGCTGCTTTTCGTAGCAAGTTTAGGATAGTTTTGCAACGTTTATAACGGCAACAAAAATAAGAATTGCAGAAACGCTGGCTGCCAAAATTAGCACTATGTGGACGGCGCAAAGCCATTGAGGTGTTCATTCGGTAAGGGTGACAAATGGGGCCAATCACCAGAGCCAACAAATAAGTACTGTGGGAACTCTCTTTAAATTCAACAACAACAAAGTAGATCTTCAAGCATAAGTGAAAATCAAAATTTACTACTGTCCATGACGACGACAACGCCAAAAAATCAGATGCTAGCAAAACCGGTGCATATTTAGCGGGACAATAAATGCTCTCTTATAGTAAGAAGTCTGCCTGAAATGGGGCGATCAGCGCCAAGTTCCTTGCAAAGAAGTAGCATACCTCCTCAGGGAACATAAAACTGTCAGTAGACAAAAATCAATGATTACGAAAGCAAGCAGTCTCAGCCGAAAACAGCCTTGATTCAGGAATAGCAAGTGATTCCGTGATATGACTGTCACACGTGCACTGGTCCACACGACGGCACATGACATGGAACACTAGTTCAATGAGAGCATTGTAATAGGTACTCCGTGCAATGCAACCTCGGTAGTACAAGCCGTCTGTCTTCGAAGGTCATCTACTGTATTGTAATCCAGTGTCATCAGTTGAGATTATACGGAGATGTGTTGCAACATGAAGCTCATTGTCGGTTGCATAACCGAGCGAGTGCTCTTTCTGCTGGGTTCTTAGCCATACAGTCGTACCGGACACATCACGCGCGATACAGTGTAGGCGAAAGACACTAGTGAGGTATTCCGGTTGACGACGGTTACCGAGACAGAAAACTGAGTGGCAGCCCTAGAAGAGTGTATCGGAGCCGAACGGCCTGAATAAATGTCGGAGTAGACTGACTTCGGATAGTGCAGACGAGTTGAAAGTTAAAAACTTGCCATTTTCTGAAGGCCAGGGCAATTCACCGTTTGCCAGTGTGCCGAGACCCTTCCTCGTTCGTAGCCATCGCATCCTGAATGCCTACTAGGTCGTTAACGTTCCTCATAACAGGGCAAAAGAAATGGTCATTGACTATATTCCGAATGACCTCGCATTGACTGTAATGGTACAACATCCAAATAGCCCGAACTTCTGAACATAACAATTCGTGCGCTATTTGAAGGATATGACAGATGAGAAAACCTCACTGTATGCTTAAATGCATGCCCGTCACGCAGTTCCCGGAGGAGAATTCAGTGCCATTCAGTTCAGGTTTCGAACCCGCTGCACACGAAGCATGTTAACACCAAGGAGGGCATTATATCGACCAACCTAGCCCGTACCCTTTGGTCGTTTGAAATAAACTATGGATCGCATCCTAGAAATCTATTTGGAGATTTTGAAAAAACGTGCTTTTCGATTAATCTAGAGACTCACCGGGAGATAAAATAGATTTTGTGATCTCCACTGGGATAAGTTTTGATCGAGCTTATCGGATGGAACAAACAGGACAGCTACTGTGATCAGGTAGTCAGCACTAATCGCAAGTGATTTTGGGTGAACGTTCACACGAAGTGAGTGGCGCTAGCCTCATAGGCAGATGAGCCGCAGTCTAACTCCGATCAGGTAACGGGGTGTGCACTATTGATAATCTCTGAAGAAATATAAAACTGAATGTAGTGTTTTTTTTATAAAAGAGCTGATAGACATACCAGTATGACAAAATTGCAGTCAAATGTGGATGATGTGTTTATCGTACATCAATCTAAGCATCGTTCAACACCCATAGTCACGAGTGATTTTCAGATGAACAGGCTGATTTTAGCTCCTGAAGGGAATCTGAGAGCAAACTGGAAGAAGTTACGGTGTTACATGATTAGCGAAACAAACAGCAACAATAATTCGCAAATGGATTACTATACACAAACCTCAGCACACGCGTTCATATGAAGTGATGGATGACTGCGATTCACCGGTGAGTTCAACCAATCACGAAACTGTTCAGGTGTTCCCTACAAATTCTTACCACTAAATATGTACTGATTATGCCACAACGTTCCACAAAACAATAGAGAGCGAACCCACCAAACATCACTGAAAGTCCAAACGAAGACAAACCGGTTTTGGACTGTAAACTCGAGTGGGAGCCTGCAACGTATTAACATCTATTCAGGAAGCTTGTTATTAAAATTGGTCAGAAGTAGTTGGTTGGCATGCAGCTGAGAAGCGTGCTCAGTAAACAAGGTTAACTATGGTAGAACTAAATAGAATGTGACAACGCAGTATCATACATGAGAAACCTCACTGTATGCCTGTAACAGAAATCCCGAGAAAAGATTCGGTGTCATCCAGTACAGGTCTCGGACCTAGTGCACACAACGTGTCAGTTCATACATTGACAGCTTATCTGAAGAACAGCATGATACTGCAATTCACAACTGTTTGCTCACCGAATTGCTTCCAACATATTCAGCCTAGTAGCCTACGATAAATACGAACAATGAGACACTACACGACAGTTATACGAGCGCACAGCCATTAAAAAAAGTAAATGGTTGAATATAGACGCTCTACGTTAACATAAGCGTCGTGGTAACATAAGATACCCAGCGCTGAAAGCTCGATCGGATAGGTCGGTGACCGAGGCAGGCTAATTCACCCATCATTATTAGCAAACGGTGTAGGCGAGAACCTTCTATAGACACTCCGGAGTGCACGCTTCTGATAAACAAAACGAAATAAACGAATCCGGTTTCGAGGTGACTGAGCAACATTCTTTAAGGGATCATCGGGGTCACTAGTAGGGTGAACATGAACACACTATACTACTCGCGAGTAGCCAGGCAGAAGTACGTAACTCAGCCACAATGCAAGAGTGCAATCAGGCAAGAAAAGATAGTCTCCAGGCACGAACGCGTAATGCCAACTAACATGACCAGGAATCATAGACAAGTGCAAATGAGTGCTTGTGATCGTTGCCGTTGAAACATGTCATCTGTGTCGGTTTACGAAATGAAAAATCATTGTCATTCGCGTCCCAGGCTCCGAACACTAGTTACAGTCAGCGTTAAAAGAAAGATTATGAACTTACAAGTTTAGCGAACGCAAAGTTCGTCATTTAATATACACGTTTAAGCATCAATTTGTTCGCTCTTTTCAATTACATACACCAAATGAAGTACAAACATTCGGACATGTAGGGAGTATACGGGTGAAAATTTCCAAGGTGATCAATCATCATTCAGTCACGTGGTCTAAAATAGGGATAACAGATACGAACATAGATGTAAGTGGAAACGAAATATAGGGAAAAAATAGAGAGAACAGTCTATTTCTGTAACGCACTATCAAGGCAGCGATAGGTTCACAACCATTCATTTTTGAGCACAATTGTGGTTTCATACGGTGCACCGCAACAGTTTTGGAAAAAGCTAACGCGTGTTTGTTCATTGCCTGACAGATAACACGAAATGCTTTAACAGACTCTACTCGGTGGCCAGATTTCTGCGAACGCTTTGCAACTGCACTCTTTGCAGTTTAATTTCTGGTACTCAGAAGCCATTCGGGAAGATGCTCCGAGATCTGAGTGTGCAGTTCAATGACTGTACGGCCACCGTACCACAAACCGCAGGTAGAGATAAATTCATAAACAGTTTGGTTTGGATTTTAAGAAGTACTGCAACACATCGGGATAAAACAACTCCAACTCATCCGCTTCGAAACACCGTTTATATTACGGAAATGTGCAATCCAGTCACAGATTAGCCTATACGACGTCATCTGGCAATAGAACACTAAATCGAAAAGATAAGTTTCGAATCAGAATTTATTCAGGAGAAAAAAGCAACGTTGATCTGAACGAACCTGAGCAACTTAAATAAATTGCCAGTAAGGCAGAAGAAACAGGGTTCAAGAGAAATAGAAATGCGATCTGTCTGCACAACCGCCAGCGTAAGGACGTGCAAGCGGGTGAGCTTCATTAGAAGTCAAGCGGGTGTGAAAAAAACACTGTTCCTGAAATAATCACAGAACGAATCCAGTGGACAAAAATCCACCATACTGGCAGATGTCATCAATCGAAAACGCACTAATATCTGTAAATAAAACATAATAAACAGTTGTGATGTATTGTGTTTAGTGTTCACTACGGTCGACACCATCATCGTCATTCGAAATGGGTATGCTGCCTCCGTTGGCGCAGACTAGATGGCATTGCAAAATGGTTTGCATCACGGCAAGCGGGACCGTAAACGTCTCATCATTCACTAAAACAATGTCGTAAATCGTCTTGTATTTCTCCAAATTTGTCTCAATCTGAAAAAGAAAGTAATGAAAGTAAATGATAGAGGGATCGATGAAACAAAATAACGTCGAATGGCTGTTAGTTCAGACGAGAAACAGCATCTTGACAACTTGCAATAATGCTGAGCTGTTCACGAGGAAATGACTATGCACTCGCGAAGATTGGCGAGTTACCATTAGTTTCCAACGAAATGTTCCCAACAAAGTGCGTCCTCGTGAGTCTCTACTTGAGAAGTTCAAGTCAATCAATGTTAACTTTCATACAAAATGCCAGAACGAAATACTTTAGAAGGGTTCACATTTGATAAGAATCCATTTAAAATGGATCCACCTACGACGATAATCCACTACTGTAGGTGTCCACTTCAGTTCACAAAACAAGCCCAAATACACATAGTTGGAACGTTGTGTCACTCGTTTGAAGCTAACCGCACTTCGAAAAAATTACGACGCAGGACGACGATCGATAGAACCCTGGAATATCTCGTGCAAAATGTGATGGGATAACTGATTGCTAAATTTGTCGTCAACGGAACTAACACTTTCGAAGTTAGCACAGCATACACTTTACATTTTGTCCGGAAAACAGTATCCAGTTTCACTTTGATTTCCATACACCGCATCATTCTCGTCGATAGGAAAATGCGTCACATACGTTTAACCACAGTATCCCTCTCCTACAGTGACAACTTTTGTGGCAACAGCCGCAATTCCATAGAAAATATACGGTAATGAAAAACCGCTTCCCCAACCCTACTAGAACATTCTCCTTCAGGTTGGCTATTATGGTGAACACGTTTACGTCGTCTACGAATCCGTAGTGATCGAAGACAATGGCATCAAACGACACATTGTGAGGATAAAAGATAGTAACCACTGCAAGAGCGGGTACATTGTACCAAGGGGCCTAAATAAAGCCGAGTGCATCGGCATAGTAAAATAGAGCCAAGATAACTGCGCGAGGACCTACATTCACAAGCCCTCTACGTGAATCTGATGGGCAAAGGCAAAGGTGGGGGAGAATGTTATATTTTGTGGTATTTGTTTCATCCTTGAGTTGGTAATCTATTTACGTTTTCCATTTCAGCTGTCATACGCCAATTGTTAGACGAATAAAGCCTATCATACGGGCCTCTTACTCTTCTGCTTCTGACGCGAGATTGTTGGTTTGTGCCGTCGAATCTGATTGTTCACAACACTATGGCCCAATGGCGCGAGGCGAAAAAATGACTAAGCGTGCAGAAATGAAGTCGTTCACGAAGGGGTTGGTCACTGTAGATCGGGTTCGTCTCCCGGGCTGGGGCCCTCGCGACTCACAGAGTCGGTGGCTTGAGACGTTAGGTGAGATGGCGGCTAATCGAGCTCAGTGGCGTGAATGTTGTTGTTTGGCCGAGTTGTCTGTGAAGTGAGTGCACTTAATGACGCGGGGCAGTGAAAGCCGTAAGGAAGCTGTCTTGCTGATGACGCCTTACTTTCACTTACAGCTCGGTTGTTTGTTTGCAAGGTGTAGGCACCTTGATGTTGAATGTTTGAATACAGATCGTAGTTGTTTTAGTAGTCAGACCCTCCCTCTCTTCCTCTTCTGTTTAATTACTCGGGGCATGCTTTTTCCTTTAAATTTGTATGACAATTAAGCACCAGCGATAATCACTGATGTATTGCTATCTTTGATATCGAAGAGAATGATCGCTGAATCAACAGAAATAAGGCTATGCTAACACTGAACCGGCTTCGTTGGCTTGGACACATAAAACAAGTAGATACCGAACGGATCCTTGGGCGGCTGTTTCTACGGGTAGTTAAGGGTAGAGAACGGCAACAAGTGCTACCGAGATCACTGATATGGAAATGTTATTCGGGTTAGCTATTCACTATGAAATTAGGAGTTTGATGCGTAAAAGCAAAAGGCATTGGAATGAAGTGCATGATTTTTCTACTGAGATTGAAATCACGATCAGGAAATCTCATCTAAACCTTATGAATCGTCGACTTTTAAGGACGTACATGCTACCTGTTCTTACTGGCTTCATTTACAACCGTCGATTCGCCGAAGAATCTAACATGCAAACAGACCACACATGTGGCATGCTGTCAGCACCCCTTCTTTTAATCTTAAGAAAATCATTGTTGGCTCCTAATGGAAGCCCACTTGCCTCTTCTCAACGACCTATCTGGCTGGAATCTGTCTTATCTTCACACTCTAATAGCTTCGGATCTACATGCTATTGGACCAAACGTCACAACAGAACATCCGCCTGTAGTAGCCAATGTGGATCGGTAACAGATATCGCTAAGTGAACATCACGGGAATAAACTCAATCCATTTCGTCCATCTCACGTTTTTAATAACACATCGTACGGTTCCCGGCATGGTTTGTAAACTGAGTGCTTAACCGTAAAAGTTGGGATAGTACTCACTGATTCATTCAGAAAACCAATACGAAGAACAGTCCCGGATATACCATTTGGATCGTCAACGGTTGCGCCGTCAGCCATATGGATGTCCCCAGTTGAGTCTCCTAAGAGTAACACACACGGCCGCTGTGAGGCGATTAGGGCACGATCCCCACTGATTATGCTCGCAGCCGTCTTGTTGAATGAGTGGATTATAGGATCTTTGAAGCCAACAAGCAAGCCCTGAAGAGAAAAAGGAGGTTATAATACGTAATGCCATGCCGTAAATCTGTCGGACGATAAGTTCTGAACTAACACGGCTACAGTATAAACCAATCAATTCCGAATAATTTTGAAACCGTAAGCGTCCAATGAAGTAGACTCCAGTGCTCAAGAGGAGAGGACAAAACTTATTCTATAACAAAACAATATGGAAGCAGTGAGACTGAAAAAATGTTGGACGGTGTGAGGTACAAACGACAGGTTTGAGCACCACATGCCACAGTCAGTGGTGTGTTTCATTTATAGCAATTTTCATCACTTTCACACTTGCCTCTTGAGAGATATTCCACGTCATCCTTGTAAGTGAGCGGCGCCCTGAATCATAGTAGCTTCATGTCAGGTACACAGCCACAATGAAATAATTACTGAGACGAACAGTACCTTTACGTGCGCCTTCAGCCTGAGTGGGGCAACGCTTCAGTAGATAAGCTGCACGATTTACTAACCAACAAACCAGGGCCTCAGGTCAAAACATGTCTGTAGAATGGTAAGCACAAAATTTCACGAGTAGCTGTCTCAATCCAGCGATTAAGTATACGCACGTGCTGCAATTTGGTCAAGTTAGAAAAGTAAGCAGCTAAACTGCATCGTTGAGGGGCTAGACTGCAGTAAGATGCGACAAAAATACCTGCCTATAACCGACAATAGACGCAACTACCACGCCTCATGTCCATCACGGCTACTTAGTAAAGAAGCTTAAGCCAATATGAAGTACTGAGTTCCTCTCATTGGCTCGCTTATTTCAACTTTGTTAACCGCTTACCAAATAGTGTCAAATAAGAGTGGTAGCGGTCTGGAAACTGTCACCAATACTTCACAATCGAACCGATCAGGTTTAGAGATAAACATGACAATTTATGCAGCTTTTCTTACTATATATAGAGAGCAGTTTTTCGGTACACTTGAGGGATGATGTATAAGCAGTGTTTAACAGAACAGATAAGAACAGGACAGTGGTGTAAATAATGAACGATAATGTAACAATGAACAGAACGGCTTCTGGAATGTAAAGGCGTATTAAAATACCACAATGTCAAATAAAGACTGTGAAACCTCAGACTTCGCAAAGTAGACGACTGATTTAAACTAACTAACTGGGTTTTCAAAAAGGATAATGTCAAGATTTATACATTAGAATATGGGTTGAAAATTTAAATGACTAGACGAGTAACAAGTAAGTATACTGTAAGCGGTGTTTTGACAGCGTAGAAGTGTGCGTCCAGTTGGTGGTCGCGTTAAACCTGTCTTACAGATGTCCCTTTGTTCTCACTTGCAGCTGTTTGTTCTAAAAATGCTTGCATCTTGATGCTGATGCTTTGGGTTTCGTCACAGGAATTCTGTGAATTACATTCCTCCTAATTTTCATCTGACCTTTAAACACTCATTATGGTTGTGAAAATTTGTAATACCCATCAATGTACTGCCACTGCTGTCGTCCACCTTCGAGGTTTGGGCTAATGAGTCAAGGGCTTCGATTAAGAACCGTGACCACTCCCGCTTTGGGCCTACTCCACGTACAGTCGTAACTTTTTGTTCTTAATTCTAAACACGTTGAAGCTCATTAATTTTTCCCAAGAAATACCCTGAACAATCCCACGCACCACACGCTGCACCAGTAGATGTTTCTTTCCCGCAAACTCCCTACTGTGCAAACGCATCTGCACGGACGTTTATACGTAATGCGTTATCTTTGTAATAAAAAGAGAGTATACTGGCTTAGATAAACTAATCACTTACAAGTAATCGCACATTTGCGGCCCTAGGAATTTTTTATCGAGAGTCTTTCGGAGAGCGTTAAGGTCGGGTTTCGTTCTTGTTACGGTTTACCAGTGGCGTACATCCCAATCGCGGTCGCGATTCAAATTCTGGTGACCCTCTCACTAGGCAACCACTTTAATCACCGGGCCGCGTACCTCGCACTAGCACACAAGACAGCACAACCAGAGCGTGCGCAGGTGTGTAAGGGTTTATCCGATGTGTTCGTGCGACCACAATTACACAAGCACGCTGTAGCAGCTAAAACTGGCGTTCTGTCAAATATTGTGGTCGCCCACCGTGATTTCGGTAGGGAGCAAGCATCTCAGAAGCTGAGTACTCTGCTGTTCGCACGGTTTAACATTTACATTGCAAAAGTTTAATCACCAAGGTGCAATAGTACCAGTTAGTACAGGTCTGGAAGTGGAATTGGAAGTCTGACTGACGCCCGTTTTTATGTATGCAAAAGTAAGTTGACCTGACTGGCTACTTTTTGACGCTGTCAAACTTTGACCTGAAATCCGATTAATTAATTCTCGTTGGCTTCTGTCATTGATTAGGTCGGCCACTTTATTACGTCTGAAATTAAACCTGACAAATAATCCACTGTCCACATTTGAGCATCGATCCGACCAGTTCAAGTTGCATCGTTCGGCGGTGTCGGCATTTGGGTATGATCGCGTCATCAGCTCAAGTCTTTGGTTTGCATTGACTCAAAAACTGTCTAGTCCCGTACGGTTACTAATCGAAACTGCCTTAAGTCCGCTGTTTCTATTATTGTATACTTGTCTTTAACATGTTACTGTTCAATGATGAACATATCAAGGCTTTCGCAAACACTTAACGATGGGTTCTGAAATCGACTGTGTGTTGGACCTGCAAAATGTGTCATCCAACATATTACACACAAACATTCAGCCCTCAAATGTGTATATCACAGGTATGGTCCTGAAACTGCATTTAAATAATCAGCACATAGGCACTCTCAAGACATCACTGATATTGAGTTTTCAGAGTAAGATGCATTTTCTACGTACTTCGACAATGGGTAGTACGCGAATTATGACCGTATACGTAAAAAGTCACGTCAGTGAATAGCATAACGCAACCCAGCGGTCGCTATGAGTTATTACCTACGAGGAACCTACTGAATGAACTTGTTTTTCTAGAAATATCCAGGAAGTAGTGCTTAAACCTGCCAAACTTTAGAAACCGGCAACTTTTTGGGATACTGTACATGTTGGAGACTAGCGATTGATTAGAAATTGACAGCTGAAAAATAGACACAAACTGATTTCAGACCAATAAAGTTCACTGCTCCTTATCCTCAGCATTGCTTGAAAGTATAAGCGTATCGTACTTACAGGTTCATGCGCACAACCCAGTGGACAAGCTCAAGCAAACTAACTTCTTCCCGTGGGTCGTCAAAGAAGCAAATCACAACAACCGCTGTATCACGTTACACTAGTGACTGACGAGGCTACCATCACCTGTACGGTAATACTAATTCGCAAAATATATATTAATGGAAAGTAGAGAATAGCCCTTTGACGTTGGAGGCTTGTCGTTAGTTGCATCAGAGTAATAGTTTGATGTGGACTGCGTGCCAGTAAAGTTCCGGGAACACAGTCTTTCGATGCACAAGGAACATCTGGGGTCAACTTATGGGCACAGTTCATACATACTTGACACTGCAGAGGGACGTTGGAATGCACCTGGATCAACCTCCACTATAAGCATTGACGATTAACCAATGTCGACAAAGCAAGGTTCTTATGTACAATCTGAAACTAGTAACAAAACGGCTGAACGAAAATTTTCAATAATGGTTAATGGGACTAGAGAGGCCCGTAAAGTGACCATTTAGATCATCTGCTTTTCCGCCGAGGAATTCCCTGGTTGGGGGGGGGGTGTAATACGAAATCGAAAAGCTGCACTGTGAAACCAATGTTAATTAAACGCTTCAAGGAACGAACTCAAGCTGAATGTCATACTTTATCAGAAGAAACGCCGCTGAATGCCTGAAAAGTCACAAATTTGCTGCTTACTGTAACAACATCAAAGGAGCAGCTTTAACAAAGCTGTAGATGAAAGCTGCTTCACATAATCGTTTCGCAGATGATGTACACCTTACTCTGGTCCAAACTGAGTCCCAGTTCGGGATAGTTACTATAGTTAATATGCAGCTTAGACATGTGTCCGCATGCACAAAATGCGAAATGGGTTTTCGCTACAATAACTGCGGAATATTTATGTACTGAGATGAATAGGGACTCCAAAGACCGGCCCAGATTACCAAGCCGATAACGGATTTGCATTCAAATCGACGGTCCATGCTTCATCATACACTGTGGTAAGCAAAGACTGATATAGCCTTGGAAAAATCTTTGCAAACCGATATGAGAATGGTGAGCGTAGTGTGAACCATTGAGCATGATGCGTCTTTAGGCTTAAAGTACAGAAACAGAGCGCAGCCAACCCAAACGGTTCAAAGTCACTGATATCTACATCATCACCATCATCATCATCATAGACAGCAATACATCAGTGGTTCACACTGATGCTTGACTGCCAGTGATATCTACTGAAACCAATAAATGCCATCGGCTGTCCGCTTGTGCATTACACTATGAACTACAGGACGAGAGTTTTGCCCATCATGAAAACTGTGTACCGTTACGAGTGACAGATCTCAGTCTGCGAGAAAACCCCCAATGCAAGCACGTATTCACAACAGTGTACAAACCTAAAGTTAACACGGTGAGTTCGCCAAGTATGTAAGTGCACACAGGAGCACTAGGCAGAATGTCAAATGACGACTTTAGGCTTCGTCTGACTTGACGCAGAAAATGGATCAACAACCCAAAGTTACGGTTAACAGTCGTGGCGGAACCTCTGCTTAAATGCTGCAAACTATCCAACAGCGTTCTGCAATTGACGTACTCTGACTGGCAAGTCCTGCTTACACGAAAACCTCGATTTACAACGCCTAACTGGTAAGCTGTATATGACCAGTTCGGATCAAGTGAACAATTTAACAAATTTTTCAACCCCCTTGTCAAACCGGTAAGATCGATTAGCGGCGATAAAGCAACTTTTCACAGCCTCACTAACACCCGGGCAATAACTAACAAGAACAAATCGGAAACAAAGACATATCGATATTACCCGACAAAAAGGTGTGTTCTATATACTCTTACCACTCAACCTACTAGTCCTCACGCTCATTAAGCAAGTTATACCAACATAAGGTCGAGGTCATAATGATTGTCACAAAACTCACATCCCATTGAGATCAGACGCTGCTTGTTTGAATAGATCACGGAGTAACCGAAACTCGGCTCCATCAAAACTGGGCAGCTTTTTCGGAACATATTTCTTCGCAGCAAACGTTCATGATTATTACCACATTCGTTCATCAAGGCTAAATAATTTTAGCAATCTGATCGTCAGCGCAATTTCTATAGACCTCATTGCCTCCGAATCAAGTAAGTTTCGACAATGTATGGTTTGCTACCATGTTATCTGATGATTCATAGAGACTGGCTATAGTCAGGCTGTCAAGCTTACAAAGCAGCGATCGCCCGAACTGAGCCTAAAACCTCTAGCCACGTAAGTAGTTGTCGGCGTCCTTAATAATACGCTTCTTCTAAGCAAACAACAGCATTACCTCAATCCGGGCGATTATCCCCAAAAGTTAGCAGGTAATTTGCAAACAGCTGCAACGTGACCGATTTCCATCCACAGCTGAGTTACACAGGCCGTCTCCATGAAAAAGGTTTATCCCTCCTGTGCTTGGATGTGCTGCACGAAAGACAGACCGTAAGAGGTTCGTACCTGTAACGGTAACTCGTCAACTGAATATCATCATTACAGACAGCAATACACCAGTGGCTCTCACTGACGTTTAACTGCCAATACAGCCATCGTCATCATCAACACTATGAAAACCTTGAGCCTAACCAGAAGGTGCCGTGGCTCAGGCGACTGTTCACTTCAACAGTGACGGGGAGTAATATAGAAAAAGGAAACGTTACTGAGAAGGTCGTACTGATAATAATATAAGTGGAAATGGTACGAGTACGGGTACGTCATTGACTGCGGTACACTGCCATCTCAGACAGCGTTTCTAGGGAACGCCCTGAATGAGCACAAGGATCCCAGACAGGCAATCGACACTTATCCACTTTGCTCAGCGGAATAATAACGGAATGATAAATAGTCAGGGTCATCAAATTACGCGACCACGTCATTGTTTAATAGCCACATGGTCGTACTAGATCACTGGTGGTCTCGACAAATAATGCCCGGTACGGTAAACGCTCAGCTGGCATGCGGAGTACGTGACCCAACCATCGCAGGCTGTGCAACGTGAGTAGTTGACCAATTGATCGCGCATCCCAGAATACGCGCCGGCGAACTGTTGCATTGTACACGCGATCATCCCAATTGATGTGGGCTGACTGATAGAGACAACGATGGTCAAATACGGTAAGTATGTTGCCATCTTCATCATGAATAGGTCACGTTTCAGAACCACACAGCAAACCAAAACGCACATTTCAGCGATAACTGGACGTCTTTTCCACACCGCAGATGACGATGGGTTGGCAAAGGTGACTCATTTCCTTTGCTATCCTCGCTGATATCTCATCAGCAATATTACAAGCTGACGAGATAGTGCTACCCAAGTATGTGAAACTGTCCACAGTCTCAAGCGGATTACCTGCAATAAGAGAAAGTAGGAGTGGAAATGCCTGTCTTAAAGTAGCAATTTGCACAAACCAGCTCGTTTACTCATCTTGTTCACCGTGACCTGCATATCATCAGCAGAAGGATTAAGAAAATGTCACCCGCATACACCATATCGGTCAACCCAGCGCCAGGAAGAAGCTCAACACCAAGTTCACTGGACTCCTCAAGCGCACCCTCCAGAATGTCGTCCATGACAAAATTGAACAGGAAAGGGGAAATCGGACACCCTTGACGAACACCACTAGAAGTGATGAACGCCCGAGACAGTTGTCCATAAACCCTCACCTCTGTTTGCAGAGCAGGTACACAGTGCAGTGATTTTGACAAATTCGTGTATTTCTCTGGAATTTCCCTACGAAGGAGGCAGTTCCAGAGAACGTTACGGACAACCGAATGTGAAGTACCGTGTAGGTCAAAAACGACCACGGTGTCTCCGAAGTGACAGCCCCGAGAAGGCGAACTTGTCTGCAAAGCTGTGCTGGAAAGGTGTTAGCAAGTCTTGTTGAACCGGTCCAATGCGGACATTTCGGAGACCAATGTTCGTAAAGAGCAGCGTGGATTCCAAACGAGTCACAGTATGATCGACGTGGTGTTTGTGGCTCGTCAGATCCAGAGGAAGTAACGTGAACGCAACCACGTTTGTGGATTTTACCAGAGCGTTTAATTTGTGAGCCATGAGGCACTAAGAACGGTGCTGAGTATCTTTGAATTTCGAGGTAAGTTCGTCAACTCAATTAGAATACTGTATGTAAGCAGGAGGGTGAAGATGCAGTCGTGTGTATCGAACTCCGGTGATTGTTACATTGTCACTGACGTGAAGTACGGTTGTGTCCTAGCCCCAACCCTACTTAATTTACAACTGACAGCAACGTTAACAGTTTCTCTTCAGAACTCGCAAGGCCTTGAGGCAGAATATTGGACGGATGGGCGCCTGTTGAATATTCGACGTTTCGGCGCCCCAACCCGGCTACGTACCTCAACGATGCGCATGCTTCTGTTCGCAGATGATAGTGCGTTATTTACACAGCACAGATTACCTACAAAGAGTGGCCATGGTTTTTCCAACCACGACATCCAAATTTAGATTGGACATAAACACAGATTAGACTTTCTTTCAACCTTCTTCGAGTGGAGGTGCAGTGTCTGCATCTGATATCCGCAACAATGAAGAAATTGTTCATAGCTGCGCAGACTTCTGCTACGTGGCTAGCAACCTATCGACGGAGCTGCCGTGGACCGCCGGTTGCCAGCTCGTGTAGAGCAGTAAAGCGATTCGTCCGGAAGTCATGAAAGATGGGTCTGGAAGAACCACAGCCTGGGGATGAGAATAAAATTGCTTGTCTACCGCCCAGTGATGCTGTCTACGTTGTTGCAAGGTGCGAGGTGGACAGATGATTGCTTGGTATAGACAAATGAAATCGTTCACGAAAGCGGTTGATCACTGTAGATCGGGTTCGTCTCCCGGCTGGAACCCTCGCGACTCACAGAGTCGGTGGCTTGAGACATTAGATGAGATGGCGGCTAATCGAGCTCAGTGGCGTGAATGTTGTCGTTGTTTGGCCGAGTTGTCTGTGAAGTGAGTGCACTTAATGACGCGGGGCAGTGAAAGCCGTAAGGAAGCTGTCTTGCTGATGACGCCTTACTTTCACTTACAGCTCGGTTGTTTGTTTGCAAGGTGTAGGCACCTTGATGTTGTAATGTTTGAATATAGACGTAGTATTTTTAGTAATTAAATCCCTTCCCGTTTTTTTCTTCTTTTTCTTTTTTTCCTATGTAGGTTTTTTCCTTCGTGGTTGTGTGGCAGTTAAGCATCAGTGTGAACCACTGATGTATTGCTGTCTACGACGATGATGATTTTCCAAATAATCAATCTTCACGCTACCCGCGTTATTGGCTCACCGCACATGGAGAGAACCAGAAACAGACACTCGATTGGCCAGCAACACTGATCGTGACCGCGACATGTGGAAAGGAGTGACAATGACTTTCATTCACATACTATGCAGGAATTTTTCTAATACTGTCATGAAATAAACTAGAATAATACGACTTGAAATGTACCGAACATTAGTTATTGTCATGCATCAAGGTAGAATGTGGCATTCTATCACCTGTTTCAAGAAGCATCGTGCAAACATCAGGAGAAGGCTATTTTGGTTCAAGCAAGTAAGTTGTGATATTAGACTAGAGCCTCCAAATTGGGTCAATAAACGTACGTCTAACTTAATCGGGAAAATTACAACTGGCAATATATCCGTTATACTCGATAAAACGTGTGGACGACAACCAGACCAAACACAAACGGATAGTAACCCTGAACACAGGAGCCTTTATTGTTGGCTCGAAGCTGCTGATTCCCATGCCGATAGCAATTTTCTCGACAGAGCGCAAGTAAAGGGTTGGCTGATGACAAAACCTTTACTCGGGTAATCTTCACGTTCATGACACTGAATGTCCATTGCTGATCGAACAAGGTCACGTGAACGGTTCCAGGATAGCTCAACAAAGTATTCCATCAGCTGCAGAGCCAATCGCAGACGGCAATAGATCAGTGGTTCACGTTGATATCTAACTGTCACACAACCACGAAGAGAAAAGGAAGAGAGAAGGAGGAAAAGGGAAGGGGAGGGGGACCTAACTACTAAAAATAGCTACGTCTATATTCAAACACAACATCAAGGTGCCTACACCTTGCAAACAAACAACCGAGCTGTAAGTGAAAGTAAGGCGTCATCAGCAAGACAGCTTCCTTACGGCTTTCACTGCCCCGCATCATTAAGTGCACTCACTTCACAGACAACTCAGACAAACGAGGACAACATTTATGCCACTAAAATCGACTAGCTGCCATCTCACTTAACGTATCAAGCCACCGACTCTGTGAGTGACGAGGTCCCCATCCCGGGAGACGGTTTCCTCCTTCGCCGTCCTGGTATTCGACTGATATTAAACTTAC
>LOND01000024.1:257910-284229 GCA_014220965.1 Paragonimus kellicotti
GTTGTCGTAAACTAATAAAGCTCTCACTGTTGTTTGATATACGCGACCCTTAAGCTTCAGAGAAATACCTCTCTGTCGCCATAGGTGTCTCAGATTAGCGAACACCGCCCTAGCCTTGGAAATACGCGCTTCTATTTCATTCCCTACGCCTCTGTGGAGCCAAGCATGTCCCAGAAATCACCCGTTGCAATATAAAAATTGCAGTTTCTTCGGTGAGACTGAACTGTGGTCACGAAGACGGACAGTCCAGAAGGGACTAGAAATGAAGTTGTCCAACTTTCACCCGATGTCTATTTTAGTTAGAAAAATAAGAACCGCGCTAAGTAAGTGTTGCCCTGAACTTACTAACATTTGTTTATAGTCGACGGGATTCCCTCACTACTGGAGTTTTGCCAGGAAGCTTCAGTGCATAATTAAATTTCCTGAACTTCTGTGCTGGGCGGAGGTGCACAAGTTTCAACTTATATTCCGTAGAAAACTTTACTGTAAGAATGATGACCTGCGGTAACTCCAAGCAATCCGGTCCAAGCAATCAGGTTTTTCAAATTCTACAGCTGGTCGACGGCTGCACAAACCATAACCCATCAGAAGCTTGCAAAAAATCCGGTAAAACGGAGACCAGAATCTCGCGGCACTGAACGTATTACCAGTTCAAAACAAAATCTGTAAGTTACAGTCATATTCGTGCCCTAAAATACGCACCGGCGCATTAATGAATCACACAGAAGCGGCCCGCGCCAGTCAACACAAACGCAGTAGATTCGTCACGTGATCAATCAGGTGCAAATGTAAGACAGACATAAATACACCTGCTAAAGCACACTTTCACCGTATATTGCCCGATCAACGGTGAAGGGATGCAACAAGCTGAGTACGCTTGAGAACACGGGTGTTGAATAACTGACAACTTTAATGCAGATTATAAGGCTCTCACAATGAGTACATTGCCATCTGACTATAACTGCACCACCACTTCTATACTACCAATCAGCAAGAAAGAGTATCATGCCCTACGTGGTTATTTTGTTTGTCTTCTGTTTTTTACTTCAGCTGTCCATGTGTTGAGGTGATATCCATAACAAAAACCATAACCTTACAATGTTCAGTTCGGTCTTGTCCTTTGAGTTATCCATTGAGAGATTGGGGACCCAACCTACAACAACGGTCATCCCAAAGTGTTAAGTCGCCCTGAAGAGAGCATTAAACCAGTAAGAGCAGTAACCATCCAAACGATATAGTTTGTGGGATGACGCACATACAGCTAACGGCGGAATATGCATACACACACGATTTATTTCACTCAAGTGCATGTACACGTCACTGCAACCCGGGTTGCCGTAAGTAAGTTGGCGCATAACTTTGGCGAAGACGCGTACAATAGTTCGGCGCGTTACTATTTTGAGTTAGAACATCAAACAGCAGAAAGCAACTCCGAGGCAAATCCAGTTATCAATTTCTGTGCGTGAAACTGGCGATTGTGACCTGTTAAAATGGCAGGTGCTCGTACTGGCATTCGGGCAACTTTGCCAAGCCGCTGTTACATTCAACCGGCGCCCAACCAACCGGGCAGAAAAATGGAAGGTGATTAGGCGGATGAAATGTGATAACAGGGATTATTTCTTCAAAAAATCGACAACCGTTGTTGACTGTAGGTCACTTACAGTATGGGAAAACGCAATTTGTCCCCGAAAGAGAGAGCGCAAATAAGGAGGCCGAATGAGAGTGAAGAATCCTCAAGACACTGTACAGGAACCTGCGATCACAGTGATTTACGTTTTGAATACCTCAAAACAAGACACAAACATGGATGAACCGGAGGCTCATAGAAGGCAAAGGAGCACCAAATTAGTCAGCTAACGAATCTTCGTGTACGTCCACCACAGAATCTACCCGTATTCGTGAACAATTCCGTGTTTGCTGTGTAACTGTGTCTCGACTTGAGACAGATCTTCGTTACAAATTGGGATAAATTTGAAGGTATTACAGGTTGGCATGCGTCTTTCCAAAACTAAGTATCTATTTCATTTACTTGTCTTTTGATTAACGGTTGGCAAGCTGTGGAACTTCCCCACCTAACGAGGGCCCAACTCCAAGCAAGGACCAATTTGGTTATCTCCTATGAGTAAATCTTATTCGGAGAGAATACCACACAAGTAATGATAAGCAAACCCCGACCAACAAACGTACATCCTCTCGTTAACGCAAATTTAACGGACTTCTAATTCATTATACATTTTACAACTGAACTAAGCCTCAACATCATGACCACTGACAATGAAGCATTACCGATCAATGTTATGCTGTACTATCAAATAAGTCTGAGGAAAAGTCCCTCACAGTAAGACAGGGAAAAAAGAGTAAATGACTCAGGAAATTGATAGATTTGTCGAAACAGGAAATATCAACGTGTAATAATATATTGTAACAAACATCCGATTGTCGAGGGCAGGTCGACTTCTGCAAGACATCATTCTTCTGATATTCAATGACTCGCCTCAATAGGCGTCCACATTTCAAAACATAATTCAGAAAGGGAACGACGACCATCACGCCAATGAGCGCAGCTGTCGCCCAATTTAAGCATGAAAACAAATGCATCAAAAAGCCCACATCCAGGAGACAAACACGATCCGCATTTCGTAAACATCAAGACGGCTTTAAATCCCCGCTACAAGTTACCGGCTGGCTAACTGGCATCTTAGGCTATTGAGAATAAGGTTGGCCAATAAGACCGACGACAATAAACACTGATGTTTAATCGCCATACGACCAGAAAAAGCAGCCTCATGTTGAGGACAAGGCGGGAAGAAGGTGAAATTCAGCCGAGTGCCCATGCTTAAAGGTAAAAGAACATCGATGCATTCCTCGTGACTTTATGGCGCCTACAGATCTTACGACAACCTTCACTGGCGAAAGATTCTTGTACATTAAGTAAAAAATACTAACGAAAGTGTACAAAGTGTAGTCTTAATTTGAAAAGAGTGGACGGAGTTGCAAATGGTAAATCGACACCCCTAACACATGACCTAACCACATAAATCAATGAACTGAGGGTGCAAACAGGGGGATGTATTTACGTTGTATTAAGTAAAAAATACTAACGAAAGTGTACAAAGTGTAGTCTTAATTTGAAAAGAGTGGACGGAGTTGCAAATGGTAAATCGACACCCCTAACACATGACCTAACCACATAAATCAATGAACTGAGGGTGCAAACAGGGGGATGTATTTACGTTGTATTTCGAAAAGTCGCTACAAACATCAACGTCACTAACCCGTTGAGGCCATAGAATGTGTCATTGAGCGCACAAATCGACGAACAAGGTGGCATCGCTCAGGTTGAGATCCTGTGGTCACAATTCATCCGTCGACATGAGGAGGAACGATGGCTAATTGGGTTTAACGGCATTAACGTTCCTACCGTCTGAGTTGTCCGTCAAACAAAGGTAATAAATTGAGTGGGTTAACAACAGCTGCAAGGAAGTTAGTTGTGTGATGGATGTCGTCTTACCCTAAGCTACACTTTCAATGTTTTTCCCCAAAGCGTAGGTACCTTGACACCAAGTGTTCGCGTTTGGGCATCGGAATAGACTGAGCCAAATTTCGTCCGTTTGAAATTAGGGTCTCTAATCACACTAGTTAAATGATGAGTAGTCATAGATATCGATGGGAAAATTCAAGCGAAAAGTGGCAATTAACCATTTCAGCTAAAGAACTAACTTCTTCGTTGAATTCCATGAAGTTCGAAACAACGCGAACATTCTCGGTACACATCGAAAAATTTTCCAATAGAAGTTCAATTACGTCGCCCAAGCCAGCGGAAAATATAAGAACAGGTATTTGGTGTTTGTATAGTAGCTCCGTGAAATCCTGAAGTTTATCCCTAAAACATGGTGGTAAACTGAAAAATAGAATCATGCAAGAAATGGGTGCAACGGTTGAACACGAGAGCAAAAAGCAGGGATATCCGATGGAAATCACGGCAGTAACTATCAAATTCGATGATTCTGGTTCAGAGTGATCTTACATGGCAGTGCATTCATGCGTTTCTTAATAAGCAGCTTGCAAGCAAGCAGATGAGTAACGAAAGACCAAGCAGCGAAACGGTCCCTAACTTTAAAAGGAAATAAATTGAAGACAACAACCAATACTAGTTACATGTTCATCAAACGTTTGAAGCATTCAAAAGGACCATCTAAATTCTTCCAAAACCCAGAAATGTATATTAAACAACAGATGCAACTCGACCGTTACGCGAGGTCGCACGATCGGAGTCCGAATAACTGGAATTCGCTACCAAGAACAGATGTGTACAACATCAGACGTCCAAAATATAACCCCTGGTCTCAATGACCACTAACCACGTTATGTCAATCCTAGGTTGCAGTCAACAATGTATAGGCCTCCATAAGTATAACCCTAGGAGTCATTCACGAATGGTTAACTATATACACGAATTAAATTAGGGATGAAAATTGAAAAACACGCCCCTCATCTTATCTCTGAATTGGAAAAATGAGCAAAATAGTTGCTCGACAAGTTCGACAACACCGCTGATTCAGGGAACAAAACAACGGAGGGAGTCTACTCAATATGACACGAGACTGATGCGTGAAAATACGCAATTACCTACCAGAGTTTAGAAACTGTTATACAAAGACAATGAAACGTAAGAATACCAACAGTTAGATAGTCAGCCCTAAACTAGGGGATCAGTCTGCACGCAATTCTACGTGAACCTATCAAGAAAATATCAGATATTGACGAGCTAGACGACGGTAGAATATTTGAAGTCCCAATGCAAATAACCGCTCTATAGATGTTTTCTACCAGGCGATATGTGGGCTATGCCATGTTGCTCAAGTCAATACAAGAGTAGACGTCATCGGAGTTCGAACTTTCGTTCGTTAGAAGGATAACCGCCGTCGTTACTGCTCGACAGATCTCTTGATAGACAGCCTGCTTGATATGCTTGTGGTTTAAACCAATCAAACAGGCAACAACTGCTCTCGACACCGTATGACAAAAACGAATGACTGACCACGCAAGACGATGTGAAGGCATTCATCCAAATAAATGTCTTGTAGTAATACCAACGTAAGGAGTGGATTGTACGGCATCCGTTGTAATAACCTTTATTCGTGTGCGCCGCCCAGCATGAGTCGTACTACGAAGCGACCGTCTGACAGCATGTGAATGTCACTCAGTGTGATCGAACAAGGGTAGGAGAGCAACAGTTCCAAAAGTGGCCAACGCTCATCTGACTAACTTGAGTCATTCCGTTAACAAGAAAAACAGATCACTAACCAAGTGTCTACAAACAGTGACATACATAAATCAGTGACGACGAACAACTGTTTCTGAAGTCACTGGTACCTAGTTATGGATTCCCTACTTTCCAAACAGAACGTTGTGTCGACAATGAGCCTCTTGGAATACATGGTCCATTTAACCCAGGAATCCGAACAGTGATTACGTAGCTGATGGAAGGCACACAGTGTAAAATCTCTATTGATTTTCCAACCCACTACGGTGATTCTAAATACCTTATATGCAGAGGGGTTCGACAAAACAAGTACTCATTGTTTTGTCATCCATTTCTGTGTGCAGCTTGACGCGGAAGTCCTAATCCAACCAACTTGGTAGATATACATGTTTCCTTGGGGTAACGTGGCATTCGACCAACAAGTAATTCGTACCGTTCGGTTGAGATGATTCTGGAGTGGATGTAATGTAATGTAATGCAGTCCGATTTCAGCAAATTAGTGCAACACTCGGGTGGTCTCATCATCTTATTATCACAGGGAGAAGGGACAGGAAGCCGGCGTACCTGAGCACCACACCACAGTCACGAACTGTTTTAGCAAGAGCATCTCGATGAAGACCACAGCTAACAATTGTGTCGTGGGACAGTCGCCACCATTCCAACATCTGGGGAATTTTCGCGGCATCGGAAAGATAGGGGTCCACTTCAACTGGATAGTATTTGTTCCGCAAATTCGTTAACTAAGCAAAAATGACGTACAATACTGAAACATACCGTGGTTTTCGCACCTTCCGTAAGTTCAGGGTCCATTTCAAAAATCCCTGAAACTAATGATAACCAAGTGTAATAAGATACCATGACATGTCGGAGTGAGATGATCATTATGCCGGTATTTCGACATGGTACGATCGAAATCACTGACCACCTGTCTAGAGAAATGCTAGAACAATCATAATCAATTACAATGAATCGCTTCCACTGGCGACCAACGTTTCCAGCTTTCTACGCGTGTTTTCTACGTCCTTTATATGAACAGAGGTAACACTCAGGTCCTTAAAGATATCGCAGTTCAAACTAGCTTACTTTGGACTTTAAAGCAAACGAATGAAATAGCCTGTCCACCATATGCCTACAACGCACATGGGGATTGGCGCTTGTGAAGGCAGAACAAGGAATGGCAACTGCAACGTGACCAGAACACCTGTTCATTTTGAGGAAACGGTAGCACAAAGACTGCACCCCAGACAAACCAAGGGAGTAAATACAGGAACGTTCAAGGGCTGGCATACCAGCCCTTGAAGAGCAATCGACTTAGCGCGATAAAAGCATGAAGTAGAGCCGAAGGGTTATGCAGTTACCCTGAATATTTTTTCAATATTCCGCGAACGTTCTTGGGAATATGAATCCTAACGTATGTAACCGTGACGACGTCAACGCGGCCAATTTAAAACGAGGACGCGCAATTGATAGAACTTCAGTTTTGAAGATTAGGACATTAGTGGGGCTGGTTTTAGATTATGAGACATTTTACTTGTATTTCAGCTACATCTTGGCTTTGTGGATGAAAACTGGGACATCGATAACGTTCACTAGCTGTGATGTAGAAATATAGTGTCTATAGTCCACAGTTATGTTTCGTAATTGTTTTTTTACTTTTTTGCTCACACCGTTTTGTTAACTCCATTTGCACAGTCGTTTTAAAGCATCACCGTCATTTTTGTAGTCGATCAGCAACACGATTTTTGGACTGTTGAAGTCACTGCATGGTGAAATATTTTAGTTCAGCGCGTCTGATGATTTACCCGAGCTCAACTTTCATCAGCCGACGCGGCGTGTGAAAGACGTTTTTGGCCGTCTTCTGAACCTACTCTGTGGCGCTGTCCTACTCTCTTATGATGACCTATTCAACTCAGTGGACCGTTTCGGTGAGTCGTTCCATTTTTGTTGATACGTCTTCCGTTTTATTTGTACACATACCTTCTTGCACTTATCCGTTACTGTTGCAAAGTTTCTTTGGTGTTACCATATTTTGGGTATTTTTATCATCCGACTGATTGGGCCACTGAAGAGATTGCAGTAACGGAAAACCAGCAGTGCGCTTCAAAATACGTTTATTGACGGGACAGAACACCTGCGGTGAGCTAATAACGCATGCAGATTAATTGAGTGGTTATGAGATTATTGAGCATGTGGGTTAAAGGAAAGAAAAATCAAGGTTTCCCACAACCACGAAGCATTGAAAAAGGTTGACAAGCAGGCAAATCCACAAAGGATAGTTTACACATCATTTAACTTATGAAATGGGAAGGCATGAAAGTACACCAAACAAACTTACCAAAGGACGTTAGGTGTATGCCGATGAGTGAAGTGTAAATTTACAGATGAGCGAATAATACACAATTATCACGAAGCTCAGTTCAGTTCATAGGGTGTGGCAGATGATAGCCTAGCAGTCCAGTTTCTTACGCTAGTAGCCAACAGCTTCCAGCGCTTCCATTGTCAGAATCCAGCTTCGGACTTCGTTTGCATGGTAGGCTTAACCTAGAACCACAGTCTGCAGCGACCCTATTTGTTTATTACTAACTGTGTTAGAGCTACGATTGCCATTTGTACTCTTTTGGTTTCCAACTTTTGTATGTGCTTAAACATTTGTTTGAACGAGTATGGATACCGACAAGTACCCCGCGCACTCGAACGTACGACCCCGCTGCATGCTCGCTTGTCGTTCCGCTCTGTTACCGTTTCGTCTTGTTATTCGTTCGCTCTCACGTTGACCTCGCGGTCGACAATATATTCCTTGTTTACTCGTTGCGTTATTCGTAATTGGCTAACTTTGTTTCGCTCGGTTTCACAAGTGTCAGATTTGTATATGGGGAAAACAGGCAGGAAACGTTAGAGCGTGTAACAGTTTGCGTGCGAGCCTGTGAAGACGAGGCAATCGTACTGAGGTAGTCACGCAAACCTGCACACCCATCCTCATCCATAATCAATAATATTTACGCGGTCCATCAGTTATTTGTGATACGCTTATATGTAAATGCGACATTTCTGTAGCGCTCCGACCGTGTGATACCAAGGGACACAGCACCACACAACTTGCACAACAGAAAGAATGTTCGCAGACTGCGCACGTGCATAACAGTTTGTCGTTGTTGTAGATGAAAATGGATAAATTATGAAGGAAGGACGTGCTTGGGGAAAGCTCAATCTATTTGAAACCTCCCATTACTCGAGGGCGACATATGAACTCATTGATTCTGAGATTGTTCGAGATGTGCTGATGAAAAATAGGAGCAAGGGAGTGTGACTCTACGGCCCTCGTCTCCCATTACATCCTTCGGTAGGAGCAAGTCCGTAGCCTCCTAGATGGGAGTATGTGCTCGTCTCACACATTTTTTATATAACAAAATGTTCTCAACTGGTTTTGACGTCATTGCCTCCTTATTCCGGCCAAAGGAATCCTTTTTAGCCCGGTTTTTACAGTTTTTCAAACAGGCGACTATCTATAAACTATAATTAATTACAAGGGGTGGTGACATACTTATCGGTGCTATCTCAGTTTACGCCCTGCGTCTGCCTAACCGTCGTGTCACGGGACCGCCATCGGCTAGCAAGAAATGAGGAGAAAGGATAAAAATTAAGGTTCCTTATAAGTGGTAGTGCTGAACCAAAACCAAAAGTATAGTGCTGTTAACTTGGAGAGAATAATGGGATTCGATAGTCCACGCTTTAGAGATGTTCTCTAATCGTCAGAAGGCTTGCGCTCCAGGGCAGGATACAATAGTGCGAATGAGGCCTAACAAACGTTTCGTGCAGCGGAATCACTGCTTCCGGCTTTCTGGATGGATAAGTTCTCATGAGATTAAAAAGCGGGCTTACTGCTTTCTTTGCCGCCAAAGCGTACTGCGTCGCGGGTCCAAAGTTGCTCCGGATCAGAACCCCCAAGTTTCCAACCTTAGTAACTTCCGTTAGCTCGCTTGGACCACTTGAACTAGGAAAACGTCTTCGAGTTGAACCGTTAGCTCCTCTGATGAGATGTATGCATTTTTCTGGGTTAAGGGATAAATCCCATTCCGGCCGATCAGTCGGATAGCTTTACTATGTCGGATTAGATGACAGCCAGATTTGGATTTCCGAAAATATCCAAATAATCAGTCAACGCAATGCGGAGACGTATGGAAATGGTTAGGTCGTTCTCATGAACTATAAAGAGTAGAAGTCCCAGAACCGTGCCCCGTTGCACTCCGCTTAATACAGGGTACACCTTTGAGCTGGTTTCTCCGACGGTAATTTTCGAGACCCTGTCACAATGCCAATCTACTATCCACCGAATCATAACTGGTGTTAGCCGGTAATGGTCTGGTTTCAATAACAGCATTCGGTGATTAAACCAATCACATGCTTTACTGAAGTCCAGGCAGCAAAATTCCACAGGTCCTCTTCTATCCAAACGTTGCGTTATTTCATCCAGGAAAAAACGGGTTGGATAGACAAGACCTTTTTCATGCATCCATGTTGATTCGCATACAGCAACTTGTTTTTGGTTGGGTGATCGGCAGCCTCGTTTCTGATGACGGGTTTGCACACTTTCAGTAGAATATAAGTGAGATTCACCGGCCGATAGTAAGCAGCTGCCTCCTCGTTTCTACATTTATGCAGGGCTATGACAGTTGCCTCAAACCAATCCCGGATCATTCTATCTTCCCTGATGTACTAATCCAGCAGGCTGGTTACTGGGATAAATAATACACTGGCTAGCGGAAGGGTGATGGCCGCGTGAATACCATCTGGCCTCAGAGCTTTATGAGTAGTCAGCTGCCGTAGTATTTTCTCCATCTCATGAGGTGTGGTGTCCTCATGAGGCGTCTTCTCGTTTAGTACGGAAGGTAAGTTTAGGGTAAGGTCTCCCTGACTATCCTTCGGGTGGACACCTGCAAAGTGCAGAGTTAAATGTGCTGCCTTCTTATGAGTACCAGTGGGTAGGTTGCCAACGGAGAGCCTGAGGCTACCTATTTCCCTGTACATCTCCGGCTTACCAAGGACATACGCGTGGTGCTATTTCCGATGTAATTCGGCATCTCGAATTAGTGCTTACTTGTAGGTGGCTCGGGCATTGTTCCGCAATCAGACAGGTAGAGTGAGGTTGAGTAAAAACTTCCTTTGTCCGGTTGTTTTTTGACAGCTAGCCAGGCTCTCTTTCTTCTCTTACTTTCCTTATCTCTTTTGACTGTCCACCAACGGGGTTTGATCTGTTAAAGGCGCGCGATCATTGAAGCTCGTTTTGGTGTGAGAAGGTGCACATTTCATCTGTCAGAACCCAAGCCTCATCTACCGTGCCTCAGGGATGATCCCAGTCCAGTGACTTTGCATCTAGGATTAATCTGTCGATTTTAACTGTTTCCGAAGTTGCGCGTTAACTTGGAAGGTATCGACTGCCATCTGAAGCAAACTCAAAAGTGATAGTCAGAAGGCCACTTTTCCCGACGGGAATACCCACACCAATTGGAGTAAATTGGTTTTCCGTACCTGCTTAGTATTATTAGATCAAACGGTGAGGGGATCTGCCGCATTATAAAATGCGAGTTACATCCCACGTGCTCAACCTCCATGTTGTCGTGAAGGAGCTCCGGTAAGTCTGCTCCCAAGCTTCCTGCTCCCAGTCGACGTTAACGCAGTTGAACACCCCAATGATTAGCAAGGAGTGCAGTTCAGCTGTAATGACCAACAAAAGAGATATGAGCTTAACATTTTCGATTTCTTGTGACATCCAGCTACGATACGCGCACGCAACTGAGAGATTCTGTGTGTTCGACTCCATCACATTCCCTGTCAATTAACTGTTCGGCGTACTAACAGAGGAGCTCTGCAGCTGCAGTTGAAAGTAGCAACCCCTCCTCCCTGCCTCCCGTCAGATCTATCTTGTCTGCAACATGTACAGTCCTCTGGATACGCTGCATCGTACTTGGCATACAATCTGAGTTTAGATTACTCGACGGCAATCACGTCGTAACCACTGCTGTGAACACTGCGTACCCCGTGCCGTCGCCTCCCCGAAGAAGCGGGGGTTAACGAGTCTGGGAAGATCTCAAACGTTATTTAATTTAACCTTCATTTCCAATAATTTCGCGAGCAGTCGGTCCCGATGAAGAGGATGTGCGAATTCCAAAACGACCGGTCTCGTTTCCACCCGGACACGTTGACCAGCGGATTTCATTTCGTCAATTGTAATACTTGACCTATACCAATATCCGAAATATGGTTGAAAATGGTATTTCAGTGCAAGTGCCCGCTGTCTGCTGTTTCTAAAAGACGGTCCGGGTAAACCATATACTAAATCATTCCTCCTTCTACCGAAATCCATCTTATGCTTGTTCTCCAGGCGTACCAGCCATTCAATCAGCAGTTCGCTGTCCGCCTTCAGCTTAACTGCGTGAGCACTTTGTTCCTCTGTGAGCGTAAGCAATATGACTGTGGTTTCTGTGGAGGAAACTGTATTCTCAGATGTGCACTTGGTCGCAGATAGACGAAGGAGTGTATTCGGGCTTATGTCAGTGCACTTGAGCTGAGAACCAGTCATACCAGCATCTCAAAAAGAGAACGTGGACCCACTGGTGCATGTTTTTCTAATCCTGCATCTAAAGGCTTTGTTTAGGACAGGTCTTGTAAGGTCCATACCTGATGAACGAAGCTTTGTGGCAGATGAACACTTTACGTACTGTGTCGACGAATAACTGAGAGTTAACGTTGGTGACCCAGCACCTACTGCAACTCACAGGGACACTTTTTACAGCACTTGCCTTGCAATTAGGCACGAATGTTTCTTCTTGTGCCGCGAGGTGCAAGCTAGTGTCAGTAACATCGTGGTGGGATGTGGTGGTTGCACATGCCGGGTCACTGATAACAGGCACCGGATTGCTGGCAGTGCCTAGCGGACTATCAAATAGCTGCCTAGGGACCTA
Source organism: Paragonimus kellicotti (assembly GCA_014220965.1). Lineage (NCBI taxonomy): Eukaryota > Metazoa > Platyhelminthes > Trematoda > Plagiorchiida > Troglotrematidae > Paragonimus > Paragonimus kellicotti. The sequence continues at coordinate 270,136 of LOND01000024.1, forward strand.
CACGTGCCGTAATCCAATTGGATACAGTCTAAATTGGTCGCAATCAGAGCTCGGTACAATTCCGAATAAACATCGAGGCAAAACGTATGGAACCAAGCGTCACAAGCAAAGCATGAAAGGGCGTGACCTCTTGCGCTAATTAGCCTAGAACACAAGCTGCACGCGGACCGCCTTAAAATGCATGCAAAATATACACAGATGTAGAATAAAAGCGAGAATGAGACGAGGTGCACTCGAACACCTAGTACACAAGGGTGATGCCCAGCTATAGCTAAAAAAACGTTTGAGGAAAAAGGAGAACAACAGACGTAGTCGTTGACGTTAATGTCATAAGTTTAAAATAACGTGGGAGTATCAAACTTAATTGGGTAACGGAACGACCTAAGTACTCACAAATCTAGAAATGGAATACTGTAGCAGTATTAAACTACAGTTATTGGTTGGAAAACCACCAGTACAAAATCTGAAGAGCGATATGTCACGAGATAACCTGAGTCGAATTTCCTGTCAAAAGGAATTCCCCCGAGCACCACCCGAGTTTGCCTCAATTTCCGATTTCGCACTTCCGAAATAACGCCTTGCATCATTGGTTCACTGCAATAATATCGTTCAGCCTTCCGCATACAAAGATGACACTTTCATTATTTTTCGGATAGTTTGAACGGAGATAACGACGGGTCATGTTGATAAATGATTGAGCCGAAGAATTAGGCTTTCTTCAACTGCGTGATTCCACTAATGAACACCTTTCTGTCATGCAGGAAGTCGAAACTACGCTAGCCAGTTGCTTGCTTTTTGATTCACACGCTTTAAGTTTCCTCAGCCCTATGGTACCACGACTCAGAAGTCGTAACGAAAAGGCGGTGAATCTGCAAGCTAGAGTTGCTTAATGATTTACTCGCCGTACAACAAACAGACTCCACCGTGACATGTGGAGGCGAAGGGAAGTTGACACGAGAGAACATTCGAAACAACCGCACGCCAGCCGCCAAAGAGGACGAATGTCAACGGAAACTCAGTCAACCTTCAGAATTCGAAACAAGCGTCAGACTGGTTGGGCGGCGTTCCCAACGGTACCGGCTAAATTACTGGAAATCTACTGAATGCAGCCTGCAGTGTTGAGGCTGAAAAGAGTCAACTAGTGGTTCATGGTAAGTTTACACTTACAAATTAACGTGAACACGCACGATGGTATTTGGTAAGGCAACTCTCAAGTCGCATGGAGTTTAGGATTTTAAGGACATCAAAGACGATCTCACCACTCTTGCATTTTATATTACGACCTTACAGGTGGGGATCCTCTCCGGAGTTTACCCCCATCCGGTGAGGCGAATGAGCGAGACGAGTTCTTTCTATCAGCTTCGGTTATCAGGCACTTAAAAGACAGGGTAAAATCGATGTCACTGATGCTTATGAGGATGAGAATGACGCACAGTAGTGAGTCCTACCTTACACCTGTGGAAGCTTGGCAAATGATGGAGCGACAGCAAAACCAGTTGAAGTAGTGTAACACCCGTGGTTAGATACATCGAATGGTCTTAAGAACCGTAATTCTGCTCGGACCCGCAGAGTAAGTGATTACGTGGAAACCTCAGACGAGTTGCAGTAAGCACTCCTCAATCTTAGTGTAGCGAGAAGGCGTCCAATAAAGCACAATCTTTATTGTCCAACACGATCGTACATGCTACGCACGCGCTCGCGTTTATGAGTCAGCATTCCAGTCCACAACACGCCCCGGTTTCCGCTCACACGTCGTGTGCACTTCTGCCCGGTTTACGTGTGTGATCGGCGCCTTCTACCGGGGGGTTTTCCGCCTGCCACTCCTCGTCCGTTAGTCCGATCTTGTTGAGCGATGGCTCGTCCGGTCGCTCGTGTTGTCCGCAATCTATCCACTGTGGGCTTTGACTGTATTCCGCGGCCGTGTCGAGATATTCCTTTGAGTGTTGGAATAACCGCGCCCCCGATCAGGTCATCCATCCTATTTTGCCTGCCATGCCTCGCCCGTTGATCCGATCCAGTCGAGCGATGACTCATCCGGTCGCCCACGTTGTCCCCGATCTGCTCGCTGTGGGCTTTTGGACGGACCTCCCCCGCGTTGAGGTATTCCGCCAAGGATTGGAATACTCTTCGCCTCCCGCTTGATAATCTAACACAATAAGACGCGGAATCAAATTTATAGGTGTACATCGGTATTGAAGATACAAATGGCGTATGCAGCGTCACACGCTGTAATGTGATTGCCCCAACAGACAGCAATAAACTTGACGGACAACGAATGATACAACACTGAAACTGGTTATTCAATCTTGAGGTTACACAACGAAAACTCCGTTAGATTAGCGGGTCTTCAGATTCTTTGTTATGTGGGTTTTGCATAGGTGGTGAATGGAACAGAATTCCACTAGAGACACGTACATATTCGGGCAAACTTGGCAACTTGCTTCGAAAGGGTTGATGTATTCCTGTAGAGTGAATATCTCATGGTGTTGACGTCGTTAGGCAGGTAGATTATGAAATGCCGACTGAAACCTCTGGGTGTTTAGCTGGATATTTGGCAGTTAAACATATTACTACTCCCCTTGCTTCTTGATCTATACGAACTTCACACTTTTATCTCCTTTTTGGAAAGGTAAATGTTGGACATATTGATAGAATGCGTACAGCCTTAGAAGAACGCACGAAAAGTCTGTGCGGAGAACTATTACCCTTCTTTGAAATCGAAAGTTATGTACCAGTGTGGGTGAGTTTTTGAAAGGGTTAATAACTATCGCGTGCAAGTATATATTCTGGCTATATCACAATCGACCGAAGTAACACACTACTCACTTCACTTTATTATTGCTATTTGTTTCGAAATGGTTTGAACGGAACTTGGTAATAAGAACGGAATATACTGTAACGTTCACCAAGTCAAGTAACCTCCAGTAACTGTTTGCTGTCAAGCGATTAACTTCATGCAGAAAAACACGGTGACATGAGAGAAAGGTGAAAATTCGCCAGACACCACGATCAACATTTGCTCCATTTATAAAATTTTCGACTGCTCTTCGGGAAAGTCGTTTTGAATTGTTGGTGGACGAGGGTCTAGCGCATATCCACTTGTCCACCACAGAAAAGGTGTGCTTCATTGCAATGAATTTATCGAGCCAGCCAATTCTCTCGAATTGCTCAGGGCATTTCTAAGAATCATCTGAACATTCGAGCCAGTAATTTTAGGGCCAACCACCCGAAATTACTACAAAGTTACTAATTATATATTTTCAAAGTTTTAAATAGGTTTCTCAGGAAATGCGAACAGAACATTCTCCCGCGCTTCAAGCACTGCCTTATACGCATATCCCTCAGTAGCAATGGTGATTTTGTTAAGGACTCTCGCATCACTTTTGAGATTGCCGTGCTTTGTCTTATCAGTGTTGAGATGTGGTGCCGTTTTTCCATTTCTCTCATTTAGCCTGGACCCAGCAACTTTTTAAATGTCAAAATTGGACATTCTCCTTCTGTATTTTTCTCCATTGGCTAACAATTCTTATCCTTTCTAGAGGTGCAAACGGTAATTTTGCTGTGACCCAACCAGTGACCATTTGTTCGAGTGAGTTCAATCCCGTTTTATCGTCCTCCATTACTGAGCGGTGCTAGTTGTCGAATACCTTGTTCGGGCACATTTTTCATTCAGTTTCCGAGGATTATTCACATTCGAGATGAGGGATTTAATTTTCATGCGCAACGATTCAGTTAGTACCGCATTACATCCAGTTTTTGCGAGCTCTTTCTCATTAACCGCTTCCAGGCTAGATTATCTTATCTGTAATTGAAGGCAGAGAGTCATTTGTTGGATTAAAACATTACGGACTTGAATCTTCAGCGAACGATTCAATAAGCAATAGTTGGTGCGTACATACATTAAATTGATGCCTTCCCAGGTATACTCAATAATACCAGACGCGAAATAAAAACAAATAATTGCGGGAGACCCAAAGTATATTATACGATAATTACAATAGGTCTCAATCAGTGCTAAGCGACACCGACACGTGGAGATAGCTAGGGAGGTTGAGGATCCGACCGTCGAGCGCGCGATCAAGCCGGAAAGTGCGTGAGGCGCCATTGGCGCGCATAGACCGACAAGCATGCAAACAAACAAACGCGATCGCATGCAACAAGCAGACGGCAGGCAAAGATCCTTAAGATCCTATGTACAATGTGAACTATGATTTTGGGAAGAATTTTACACATCGTACAGCAGGCAGACCGGGGTTATCTCCAGGTCACTACACCACTGCTGAAAAATCGGATCGGCCGCAAACGCCCCTAAAAACACCATTTCCGTAGTTACCTTCGAATTTCCGTATCTCCCTTGACAACCGAGATTCAACAAAAACAACATAACAACAGACGGATAGTAAACCCCACTTAGTTTTTAATACTGTGACGACTATCTACCAGTTCTTGACGATTAGGCTCAAAACTTACTTTGTACGAAGTTCAAAGTTCACCCTCGACATTAACAGTCTTATGGTTGTCTTCGAAGTTCCACGCCTCTCTCAGTGACCGAGTTACGAAAACTTTGACGAAGAGCAGATGGGTAGGAAACTACAAGCAGCTTTCATTAATGTAAGCCAAGTGCAATTGCAAATTCCGCAGACAGTGACCAACCGCGGTAACTTTTACACAATGCCATTTGTGGTGTTCACGGTCGTTCATCCATGTTTATAAGTGCAAAAACCGAGGATTCACGAATGTGTATTTCAAGCTGCGGTTTACCGCATATTTTCGGAAATACACGGCAGTTTACTCGTGATCCCAATCTTCTCGTGCATTCCGAGTAGGTCACACTAGGGTGCCAAAGTTGTCGAAATAACTCTCGTCGGTATGTTGTGAACCGCCCCGCCGCAGGATTGACCACCGTAGCTTGACAGCGAGCGCTATTGAGAATAACTGTGATTCACCACGGTAATTTAACAGTTTGCTCCGTGCGTCACCGTTCCGCAGTTTCTCTTTTAACTGCACTACACCGTGAAAGAGGGTAATTTTTATGGCAATTTTTCCTACAAACCACTCATGCATAGGGTAATTTCAGCTGGCTGAGTTTCCCATCCGAGAATAGGTGGTCGTCGTTTAAGTGTAAATTTTGCCTGTCCGGGCTAGTTCGACAGCGCTGTCATTTGATTATCACGTGCTAACACCTATCGCGTGCTAACACCATCTTTGTTTACGACTATGTAGGTTGTGTTCGTGGTTTCGTTGCATGCCTATTCGAACCCGACACCTTGCCAACTAAGGCCAAAATCGGACAGGCTCATGGCAAGGGTTGGCGTGATTTGTGGAGAAAAGCCCACTAAAATGCCACACCGGCTAGACCCGATAGTTAACGTTTTAAATACCTCACACACCGTCCCTCATAAAAATACCTCTAGTCACAAAGATCTCGTAGTTTCTGAAACGTTTATTAATACAGTGGTTACCAATCTGCACGAACGGTTGCACCGTGCAAGTGAAGTGGTTGTATCCCAGTTGGCACACGAGATGATCATAGGACTGTCGACCGTCCCTTGAGTCTCCTATTATAATCCGATTTTAGGGTGAATTAGATCGTCTCATACGCGGCGAACCATGAAGGTATGCAATGGAAAAAATTGTTCATCAGTGATTATACTGCCGTTGCACCGATTAACGTAATAAAAGTAGTTATATTGCTTGATTTTGTTTATACCAACGCTACCGAGGACTTGACGTCAAGCTGAATTTGCGACAGGCTGCAGCATCGTGGACCTTTGCGTTCTAACTTACTTTGCCTCTTTAAGTTGCCTAAATGTGGCAGAAACGTTGCCGGCAGTTTTCAAGGGATTCTGTTAGATTGATTGTGCTTAGCGATTGCTTGTATGTAGGTACATGTACATGGTTTATCGTGTCCAGGTTGCAACACTACAAAAACGGACGTTTTTGCGCAAGCAGTTTCCGACGAGCAACTGTTCGCAAATGAAGCTGTTATGGAGGAACCGGTCCAGAGGACAGTAAACCAATCGACTGATTAAATCCGTGATGTTAACTTGGATGCGTGTAATGCTTTACTGTTACACATAGCAGTGCTTATAACTCGTTAAGATACGTCTATAGATTGCAAAGAGCGGCTTCATAGGTGCAATGTTAAAGAAGTTACTCAGAGGGTTGCCATTTATGTGATTCATCCGCCGCTTTGTCACACACAATATTCTGGGGACTTCGTCATCTCTTCCCAGAATTGCCCAGGGACTCACGGACACTAAAGGGTAATCCAAGTCTCTGTTCACGGAGTGAGAGACGGTGACGGATGTCCACTTCGAATTAAACAGCTTTCTTTAGAGTGTATTACACGGCCATTCCGAGTACAAAACTGCGAGAATGTTGTTATAGGTTTATGGAATAAGTTGGTTCAAGGGCAGTGGCGTGCAGTTATGGCCCCTTATCGGTCGCTGGACAATGCTTCTGACGCCCGCTTTCCACGGTGAGAATATTCTGCGGTTAGTAAAAATCGGGAGATTCCTACGACTTTTCCAGGACCTCAGTCAAGAATTGCCGGAACTCGAAAGATGAAGGTTCCATTGCTGAGAAAATCAGACGACGTTCACTGTGGAGTTGGGTGGTCTACTCTCCGATCCGCCCGCACATGCTTTTGTCCGGCAAATGAAGCAGCACATGCACTATTCGCGTGGGCAGTGCACTGTACGTGGCGTCCATTCAAACGGACGTTGTGTTTTCAGATGGTGGTTGTCCACCTGAAGCTGACCTAGACTTTCGTCCAAGCGTACAACCAAAACGTCATGTTGGTCAGTTGCCCGTTGAGGTTCTCACAATACATGTAATTCGAGTATTCTCCCTGGACCATATGCACATTTTATCTTCAGGTAACTGGGCGACTCATCACTCTCTGACGTTGCGGCCCGACTATGTGAAAATCAGATTACCTACGATGGATATAAGATGAATCAGTGATTGCTTTAAGTTGAATCGTAAAGTCTTGACTTTCAGGTTGACTTGTGCAGGTCGTTAGATAACGTTCATGTATGGAAAGCTAGCGAATAGCGGCAGTTCATGCTTTACATTGAACCCCTTGTCCCAAAGGACTTGTTGTGTGCGAGGACGGACGAAACTTTCCTTCACCTTCCTGCCGGCATGTACGTAGTGTACAGCAACGAGCTATCACAGTGGTATCTTTCCTTCGTGCGGAGGATGCTGTGTAAGACAATGGATCAGCTCGCTGTCCTTTACCGTGAGAGTGAGCTGGTTTTCGAAGTGTACAATGTGTTTATTTTATGTAGCGAAGCCAGGCTCCGCCGTTCCATGGATACCTCCTCAGCATTCTTGTTTGAGTCATGCTTGTCAACGCTGAGAAGGTTGTTGTGCTCACCAAATTTACCCGCCTCAAAACTACTCCGGAACTGTGAGGACAAGGCTGCATGCGACGACGGAAACGAAATTCAAGTGCATGATGGCATGTCATCCGCATGTCGGCTGACACTGTCCTATAAGTCACGCATACCCTGGCCCAGGGTCGGCAAGAAGTCGGATCCGAGGGGGCGTGCAACAAAATCCAGTGTCGTTTCGGAGTAGGCCAGAGTTGGTTCCCAGTTGGCCAGAGTAGCATCCGAGTCGGCCAATCACGCTGATGGCACCTTTCTTACATTTCCTGATTATTTGCTTCAACTACTAAAGCAATTCGAATCTCACGTGATACAACGCTTACGGTCTGCTGACAATTGTCCGTAGGTCTCACCGGCCTTTCTTAAAGATCAATTTCATTTGGCTTAAGCTGGCAAGTCAATTCGACAGGATTATTTTTATCATGAAGCGTTTACTTCGAACGCTTTCAAACAACCTTACGCAGACCGGTATAGAGATGAACACGGGACGCATTGAATAACTCCCCAAGTTGCCCCACGACGGATTTATTTCCATAACAATGTTCTACCTGACCGCTGAAAACGCAGAAATTTATAAGAGAACAATAAGAGAACAATAAATACCGCGATCTAAAAAGGTATCTGTATATTTCGGATTAAAAACTGATAAAATGAAATCCAGGGAGTACCAGGAATCAGCAACCACCCCCGTATATGTTTAAGACGTTTTCGAATCCAGCTTTCTACACGCGACACGTGGGTTGAATTCAGAACAGCGATAAAAACAAAAGCCAAAAAAGAAGGGACAAGGGGGCATGATAAGAAGGAACAACGGGAAAACAGGAAAAAACAATATTGAGATTTCGTAACAAATCGTTTTCTGAAAGGAAACAGGCTAGCATCTGAACTCACAACACAAATCAACAAGACTTGAAACAGACGAAGCGTCGTCGCATTCAAAATCAACTTTCTGTAAAGAACGCATCATATGAAAAACGGTGACATCAATAACGGAACATTTTTCAGTGACAGGCAGCCGGATAGTTACATTATTATCGGTTCTACGCTCGCCGTCATTGAACTTCCTCATGGGAGTCGCGTCTAGATTCACCGTTACTCACAAACTGACGCTTCTTGTGATGAACATAACCCAACCGTTGACCTGCGCATTTTCCAGTGTTTTTGCATGTAGTCGCTTACCCTGTGGAGGGCAACCGCAGACGCTCAGTGTAAACGTGTGCGTTTCATGTCAAAAGATAAATTCATTGCCCACCCAGTTTGGCATACGATACACGTATTAGGCAGTCTTACTGTTCTTGTAATATTCATTCATACGTCGTACTAACGGCAACTGCATATTTCAGACGTATCATGTTGCAGAGTTCTTAACCGGCAATTTCGAAGTTGCTCACAAATCTCAGCCCATCCACTATTCTGTAACCAGGTTTGGGATCCAGACAGCACAACAGGTTGTTTTTGGATGGGCTGTTGGCTTCATCCTTCTTTAACCCATACGCTATGAAAGTACATCCTCCAACAGATAAGTACCTCTATTGCTCACAAAACCTTCAAAGATGACTTTGAACTGACAGGCACGTAGGAAAACCTGTTACAGGAGCCTTCCGATTTGCTATCATCGGATGCAACAATGTCCATGGAACTTTGTGGAAAAAGGAAAAAATACGTACTCACGCACAGTATTGTATCCACGTAAAAAACCAGTCGTTTTCGCCGACTCCAACGATGAGGGAACCACGCTGTGGTCGAAGGGAATGTACGACATTCATGTCACCTGCTCCACTTTGACATGTGCCTGCCTCAAAAGTCCGTCTAACATACATCCGTTCCAGCTGCATGCAGATAAAAAGTACTGAGAGCAGTCACTTGCAACTACACCTTGATGCTTCATATTTCGCAGCAATGACTTGACGAGGATCGTCGTGCATCATGGGGAATTCGGTGACATGGAGGCCTCCGTTGAATTTGTGGTTGACACTGGAATACGAGGAGCATCCTCTTTGTCCACTTGCGTAAGGTAAGTGCAAAATCTGTGCCCTGCAGACGCATGCATAAAGGCATCTTTTATAATCACCAAACGCAGGTTCGGTTTAACGGATACAGTGTGGAGGGCCCAATCGAGCTTCGAAACACTCGAGCCCAACTGCATCAAAATTTTAAAACTTTCTTGGGGACGCCACGCTACCAAAATGCTCCTGAAACTACATCGTCAAGTCAACAGTAGTCAGATCCATGCTTCCATTTTGAGGGAAGTCGTCCTTCTGACGTATATTGCACATTTATTTTGAGTGCAAACCAAAGAAAACCAATGGACTGAGGGCACACAGTGTAGGTTCATTCGGCACACAGGTTTGACAAGGTGAGGTTGAAGGCAGATCATGTCGGAGAATGAGAGGTACACCAGGTATGGGCAGTTAAACAAACATCCACGAGGCACACGATGGTACTACACCACGCACAATTCGGATTGCTCGAAGGAGGAAGTTTCAACATTAGAGACACTGGACTAGGTTTCGCAGCTTACCATTGACACCAAAAGGATAAATGTTGGATATTAATTTGTTCAAAACTTGCACGTGAACAAAGACGTTTGTTTCCAGCAACATAGTCATGAACATTTTTATAGTCAACCGTTTGTCCACTACTGCTTTTGAGCTAACCTACACGTATAATAGATTTCACGGCTTACAAGCACTACCCGATAGCTACGCCATACACTATTGTAGTGACCCTATTTGTTCGTCGATAACTATGTTGAAGCTCTGTATACGCTTAAACGTTTGGTTGGCCAACTATGGATACCAAAAAGTACCCTGCACACTGGAATTTATGACTCCGCTGCGTGCTCGCTTGTCGTTCCGCTCTGTTACCGTTTCGTCTTGTTATTCGTTCGCTCTCACGTTGACCTCGCGGGTCGACAATATACTCCTTGTTTACTCATTGCGTTATTCATAACCGGCCGGCTTTGATTCGCTCGATTCTACAAATTGGTGAGCCCGTTTAAATCGTATAATATAGTGTACATTCGATTTCGGTATTTTTCCCCCTCATATCACGTCTCGAGTGTGTATAGTGTACAAATATATATTTATTTAAATTTTATATCTCGTTCGCATTCACTCAATCGCAATGGACATTAAGGAGACTAAGTCTGAATTTTCGTCTTCCGTATCACTGATCACGTTAGCTGTTCCTGCTTTTGGAGATCTTGATCCAGAGCTGTGGTTCGCCGTGTTAGAAATAGAGTTTAGCAACCGGCGTATAACAAGCGATTCGGACAAGTTTTCGCAGCTTATACCACGCCTTCCCGAGATATGCTAAACCTGGTTAGCGATATCTTACTAGGCTCAGCAACTGATCGCTATGAGTCGGCTAAGCAAACGATTCTTAAAGAAACTCAGCCGTCCGACAAAATGCGTCTGGAACAACTGTTCCAACGGTTACAGTTAGGGGACAAGAAGCCGTCGGTTCTTCTTCGAGAAATGCGACAGCAGTAGGTAAATCACAGTTGCAAAAATCTATTTTTGCAAGTTATGAATGCAACAACTGCCTGAGTATACACAGGGGCTATTGTCCGTGTTACCCTCACGTCCGTTAGGTGATCTAGCGGCTTCGGCCGATGCAATACATGAACGTTTCGAGGCACGACGCCGTCACCATTAGTTGGGCAGGTAGTTACCTCCAACAGTCCCGCGGATAATTTGTTAACCATAAGGGACGCCGAAAATAGCAGTCTTGCGCAAGGCACTTCAATATCTTGGACGCAGGTCAATTGCTACGTAAACTGGCAGATCTTCGTGCTAGCGTTCAGCGTATTAAGCCACCATCGAAAATTCCTCCGACGCGCGCCCGATTGCTACCCAGCGATCTCTGTTGGTACCATGAGACGTACGGTGATCACGCTAAACGATGCCGATCACCATGTAGCCGTCGTGGTAACAAACGTTTAAACTAGCAGGCCGGCGTGTTTTAGCGACGACAGCCACAGGCCAGTCAAACAACAGTCGCCTTTTCTTTCTAAAGGATTCGACCTCCAAAATGCACTTCTTAATCGATACAGGAGCAGAAGTTAGTGTCATTCAGCATTCGGCAACGAATGCGCGATCAGAATCTGGCACTACACTCCGAGCTGCAAACGGTACGCCCATTAGAACTTTCGGCCGTCGACTGTTGAGTTTAAATTTTGGTCTTCGACGCGATTTTCGCTGGGTTTTCGTGGTAGCTGATATACCTTTTCCTATTATTGGGATCGATTTCCTCCGGCATTTCGATTTGCTGGTCGATGCACGTCGATCGCGCCTGATTGATACCTCGACAAAACTCAATGTTCGGGGTAAGCCGTCGCATACGGCTGTGATCAGTCCAATGCTAGCCAATCCCGTAGTTTGCGAGCCTTATGGGGAAACTTTTATCCGAATTCCCTCAACTGGTCCGCCCCGCTAACGAACTACCGGCCGTGACGACCGACGTCGCGCATCACATTGTCACACGAGGGCCGCCAGTTCGAAGTCGTCCACGCCGTTTAGCTCCAGATAAGCTCAAAACAGCCCGAGCCGAATTTGAGCATATGCTTCAGCTCGGCATTATCCGTCCGTCTAATAGCTCCCGGAGAAATCTCGTGGACAGCTGCCATGACGCCGCTTCGGACCTTTCGAATTTTTACGCATGCCGTTTGTTCTGAGCAGCAATGCTCAGACTTTCCAACGTTTTATTCACGACGTGTGTCGTGGACTAGACGGTGTTTATCAGTATTTAGTCACTAGCTCATTACACGAAGAACACTATGAGTACGTGCATTCATTATTCGCTCGTTTGTCGCATCATGGGGTGACCATACACCTAGCTAAGTGCTCGTTTGGGATGCCCCGAGTAACCTTCCTAGGGCACAGTATATCCACGAGCGGGATCGAACCTCTCCCCGACAAAGTGCAACAGTAGTTTACTACCCGGTTCCCACGGTGTACGATCAACTTTGCGGTTTCGACGGTTTAGCGAATTCTCGTCGACGCTTCATTCCTAATTGTGCCCATTTAATGCAGCCGCTCACCGACCTGCTCAGAGGTAAGGTTCGCTCATTTTTAATTACAACAGCCGCAAAAAAGGCCTTCATTAAGTTAAAAACGGCTGTGGCCAATATAGCATCGCTGTCACATCATCATCCGTCCGCTCCTTTAGCGCTAACTGTGGATGCATCAGACGTGGCTGTAGGAGCGGTCCTGCAACAGCAACTCGGTGACGACTGGTGCCCACTAGCCTTTTTCTCTAAACGTTTACAACCAACTGAGTCGCGGTATAGTGCTTTCGGAAAGGAACCGAAGGCTAGATATATTGGCATCTGTCATTTTCGACATATGCTTGAAAACAGAGATTTTATCATCTTCACAGACCATAAGCCACTAACGTATGCCTTACGCTCGACAACCGACAGGTACTCCCCCAGGGAGACCCGACACTTGGATTATATCGCTCAGTTCACGACCGATATCCGTCACATTTCAGGTATTGCGAACCCAGTCGCCGATGCTCTCTCGCGCATCAATGCTACAATGAGCACGGCAGACAGCTCAGTCGATCTGACAGCGATCGCAGCTGCACAGAACAACGATCCGGAAATAGAACAACTTCGTCGGTCCAGTTCCCTTAAGCTAGAGAGCGTTCCCATTAATTCATCAGAAGGGATGATTATTTGTGACACTTCACAAAGCATCCCTCGTCCGGTTATTCCACTGGCTTTTCGCCGCCGAATTTTTGACACGTTGCACAACATGTCTCACCCAGGCATACGTTCAACAGTCAAAATGGTCACCGAGCGCTTTGTCTGGCGCAACGTCAATCGCGACGTCCGCACATGGGCCAAAGCGTGCATACACTGCCAACGGTCTAAAATTCATCGTCACACGCGTGCCCCAGTGGGGAGTTTTGCAGCTCCCGATGAGCGTTTCTACCATGTACATGTTGACCTGGTCGGACCTTTGCCACCCTCGAATGGGTGTACGTATATCTTGACATGTGTAGACAGATTTACACGTTGGCCAGAAGCTATACCAATTCCGAATTGCTCGTCGGAAACCGTCGCACGGGCATTCCTGGAACGTTGGGTTGCCCAGTTTGGTTGCCCCGCTGTAGTGACCACCGATCGCGGGTCACATTTTGACTTAGCCTTCACGTCACTTCTTAACACACTAGTCGAATTCGTGCAACAGCCTCCCACCCAGCATCCAACGGGTTAGTGTTGGGGGTTCTAAGTTGCGAGAGTTGGGTTCCGATATTTGCGCTCTGATTTTCGTGCAGTTTTGCGATATCGTTGCGTTCGTTCGTGATAGAGATACTGCTCGCGGTCTTTGTGTTCATTCTTGTCTTTCTCTATCAGGGGGTCGTAACAGTTGGCGACGGGTACCATTTCTAATCAATGGCGTTAGACGGTGCTGACGTTAAGCTGCTGTTGCAGCAACAGATGAAGCTCATGGAGATGCTTGCCCAACGTATAATAATAATAATAATATATATTTCTCAACGCATTCGTGAGAGACACGCTCGGATGTGCGCGATCATGACAGATAATTACAGGCGTTACAAAACAACAAATCAACAACATTGTAAGACAAACATGAAGTCTGCTGACAAAAGCAATGCATAATCAGACAGAGATAAGTTGCGGTTTACGAAAGTTTGATGAACACATCGGTAAGAGGAATAGTTC
>LOND01000024.1:292758-320599 GCA_014220965.1 Paragonimus kellicotti
ATAAGAATACAACGTCAGTAAGGAAGTCGAGAATCCGCTTTCACATACCTGGTGAGAAACTGTTGCCCAGTTTATCTTGGGTGCATTAAAGTCACCCATAATAAGCAGATGAGTGTAGTGTTGTAGCCCTAGGAAGTCGTCTAGGTTTACAAGAAGAGTGTCGTCGTCGGAGACGTCGGATGAGGGAGAACGATAAATAACCCCCACTAGGAGTGAGTCGTGGCCACGTAACGCCAGTCGAAGCCACAGAGCGTCACATTTATCAGAAGAGTGAAATCCACCGATAACCGTGGGTATTGGGAGACAGTGGTGAAAGAAAATCGCAGAACCCCCATTCTCCCTCTGGCGGAGTCAGCTCGGTAAACTGAATACCCGGGGACACTCAGTTCACTGTCGCTGACGTCATCTGCGAGCCAGGTCTCCGTGAGAGCAAACATGTGGGGTTGTGTATCATGAATCAACTGTCTGATTTCCGGTAATTTATTAAACAGACTCAGACAGTTCGTATACATGCATTTAAGAGCTACTTCCTCGCTGGACTTTGCGAGAAAAGAGAGGAGAGTGCGAGGAATAGCTTGGGAAAGAAGACCTAAAATTGAGGAGGGTGGTGGGGTTGCACTCGGTCTGTGCTGCCGAGTGGTTCTGATGACCCTCCTCTGGGGCTGCGAGCGCGACGTCACCGCTTGTGCGTACGTCAACGTTTCTACAGGACGTTTGACATGCAATCTCGGTGTCGCAATTTGCGACCTCTGCACCCCTGCTAAATTCCGCTTTTTGGGAGGGTGTTTGGGAGTTTTCACCCACGGAAAATTTGACTTTCTTACCTGCTGAATGCAGGGTTTGAAGAGGAGCATTGTGCGCGGCTTGCTGGGACCACTGATAAAAGTATCCAGTGGGGCGGGCCAAAGTAATGCTTTCTGAGTCGCAGGAGGCGGCCCCAACAGGCTCCCATTATTACGAATTCTTGGAAGAAAGAACTTTCTGCGGGGCCTTTTGGTGGATTTTGGCTTAGGTAACTCGTGAAACTGCTTTTGTGCAGTTTCCGTGTCTTTGACACTTGCGCCCGGGCTTGGGGCGTCAGTCGTTGGAGTGGCGACTACAGAAACAGCGTCCCCGCTTTCCACCACTGGCACAAACGCCTGGGTGGATACTGGAGCAGACACTACGACCTTAGTCTCCAGTTGTAGCTTCCGGTCCGCCATAATTTGTGACTTAGTCTTAACCCGCTGCTCACGCCTCGCCCTCTCTTGTCGACATCGATCGAAAGATACGCCTTTCAGGAGGGCGTTGGCGGATTTCAAAGTCACTGTTTTCTCCACGACCATCTCAGGAGTGAGCGTGGCTGGCAAATCACTGTTTTCTCCACGACCATCTCAGGAGTGAGCGTGGCTGGCAAGGTTACCAAAAGGCCAAGGGACTTTTGGTTGTCTTAGCGCGCAGCCTGCTCGCGAGTACGAGGTTGGTGACGTCCGGGGAGAATGAAGAAGCTAAGACTGCCCTAGCTAGCTCAGTTGGAGAAGACGTTGTGGGGAAGCGGCCCCATAAGACAACTCTCCTTTCTCTGAGAGCTTTCTTTTCATGTTTGCGGCTGCCTCCTCTATATGTGCAGTTGACAGGGCAACTGCCTTCTTGGTGATTGCAACACCAGGGAGAGCAAGCGCTATGTATTCATTCAAGGACTGGAGTTCCAACTTCATTTCAGACAGAGTCCGTTGGAACTCCTCCACCCTACTCCCCATGAAGAAATGGAAGGACATACGGTGCTAAGAAGAGCTCCGCATTTGCAGTCGCAGGTTTTCTGCGTCGCTCCACTTTTCGCGGTGCGTGCGTGACTAGTCGGCGCTTTGACTGTCGTCAAACCTGCAGCTCATGCAGATAAAATGAAGAGCTGAAGAAGGCAAGCTGCTTGTACTGGTCTTCGTTGAGGCCAGTGCATTTAAAGTGATACCACTTCTGGCACTTGGAGCACTGCATACCGTTCTGTACGGACATCTTGCACCCGTAACGGCCGCAAATGCTTACCGCCTCAGTCGGTGTTTGTTGAGTCCCAGCACTGCTAGATCTAACTCGAGTCATTGTCAGTAGGAACAATATAAACGGATACAGTATAAAACGGATACGAATATGTAACCCAAAAATTCAATATTTAATGAATTGGTATGTTATTCGGTAACGAATAACAGTAATCGTATATAACTTTTTGATGCGCAGGGCACCAATAGGACAAAAAATATAGTCAGACAATGACAGCGAGAAAATTTGAATCAAATTTCGAGTTACCCGCACAAGCAGGAAACAACACCAAGTTGTGTTCAGTTCCTATAACCGATGTATTTTCAGATCAGGTTAGAAAAATAACTGACTTAGAGGCTGCAATGGCAAAACTACACAGTAAGTACGAAGAGCTTACCGAAATTTTGCACCAGCTGGATCCGATAGTTAGCATTCTAAATGCCTCAAATAACACCCGTCCTGAGACTACTTCTAGTCATAAAGATCTTGTAGCTGCTGGAACTTTTATTGACACAATAGCTACGGAACTGCACAAACGGTTACGCTGTGCAAGTAAAGTGGTTGTGTTTAACATACCTGACAGAATACCTTTGTTGACCGTGAAAAGAGTCTTACTCAAAGCTGGTAGGATGGAAGACCAGGAGTGCCACTGCAAGAAAGTACAGCAAAAATGCTGTCCACTGTTACTGCAGTTCACAAGTGAATTTGTAGCGAACGAATTCGTCAACAGACGAGACCAAATTATGCGTGCCACAAATTTTAAGTCCATAAAAGTGTTTGGTGACAAGACACCACTCCAAAGGGAAATATTACGAACCAATATTTCCCAAGTAAAGAAGTCAAGTCACAAAGTCAGCAACCTCATTGACTTGACTGTCGATCTCGACTGCTCTACAAATTCCGTAGATGAGCAAGTTGCAGCTGGCAACACCGTTACGTTGTCCGCTCAGAAGAATACTGAAAAGCAAACCACGTCCAGCTCTGTTGACGCCAGGCGCGTCAAGTTTCTCCAGTAAAACCCACGGTTAGTGCTAAAAATACCTCCCCTGTCATCGACGACTCCCTCCGTCAAACAAGGTGCTGACTGGAATGAGTCCTGGCCCTAAGGCGCCGAAAGTTCTCCAGAGTGTTGGGGGCAGTATCTCAAATTTCCAGAACAAAGACGAGGCTGGACAAGCAAATCCATCTCCTTTTTACTGTGAGCATTTCCCTCCATTATCCGGAGTGACTGTAAATCCCAACCGCAGATCCAAAACGCCTGAACAAGGCTCCAAACCAGCAGTAAGACCTGTACGGTGCTTACTACAGAATAATGTTCTAGGTTTGCAACATAAGGGTAAATCGACGGTATTTCATAAACGCTACGAATCGGGTTCTAAGAATCACATTCAAAGAGCCAACGCTTCGCAGATGAAAATGAACAATTTGCACACTACTGCTTTTAAGCCAGTCCACAATTACAATAGGCTTAGAGCTTTTCGTGCATTACCCAATAGCTCCGCAATATCCTTCTATCCCGGATATGAATACCACTATTAACTAAATTCCTAACGTCACACCCCGTCAAGTGCACCACCAACTGACTATATAACTAACACAAATGTCCGCCAACCCAGTCCTTTTTAGTGCACCCTTCGGCATTTCATCCACCACCACCTGGCCCCCCTCCCCATATCCCACTCAATCATCCTACCATGATGACCCTGTTCCAGCACTTTCTGTCCTGCGACATCCGCTCGAACATGAGTGAAAAATTGGTACATCCCCTGGACCGGAACTCTCCGTATGATAACTTGCAACCCACTGCCCCATCTGTCATGCAGTTTTCAGCAGTTTAAGTGTTGTGCCTTACAGAAAAAATTCCATTAATTTATTACTCATGAAACGTTAGATCATTGGTAAGTAAGATACACATTATAGTATTCACGAAACTGGTGTATTGTACAATTATTAATTGTGTGTATGGTGTGCATTTATGCATGTAGCGATAAAATGTGTACATTGATCACGCTCATCTGAGCGTGTTTCTCACAGATGCGTTGAGAAATATACCATTATTATTATTATCTTTTGTTTTTTGTCTAATCCCCATATCATTCTCGTCACTGAGACGTGGTGCTCTCCTGATACACCAGACACGCATGTAAGCATCATGGGATATCATGTTTCGTAGGGATCGTCTCACAGGACGAGGAGGTGGATGCATTATTTACCTAAAAGAGCAATTTTCCGCAGTTACACTTGACGAGCCTAGTCTTCATAAAATCGAGGACTCGTTGTGGTTAATGGTCTCTATAGGTCCTCGCGACCTACTCATAGGATGCATTTACCAACCGCCTAATGCAAATAGCAGTGATTTGATTGACCTCGTAGAGGTGATAAATCATGTATCAAACATGTCTTGCGAACACAAACTAATAGGTGGTGACTTCAACATGCCTAATATCTCCTGGACTTCATTCTCAGCTCCTGCAAAGCAAGCTGAATTTCTTTCATGCATTCAACTGAATGGATGGAACCAACATGTCATAACGCCCACCAGACAGAGGCATATTTTGGATCTCATATTCACCATAGGTATCTCGTCTGTAGGTATATCCGTTCTGGAACAATTTCCCAGGAAGTGACCATAACATAGTCAAGTGTCAGTTTGACTTCAATACAGTTACCAAACCGACAGTTGTATTCTATCGCCCGATCAAATACATTGATTGGAGTACCTTCTTCTCCTTACTAAGATCCTTAAATTGGAACACGTTCTTTCTTACATCTGACCCAAAAGTAGCAACGGGGAATTTATCAAACATTTCACATTTTGTATCGACGTTCTGGCTCCCATAAAGTCAAAACGCGTTGATTCGTATGTACAAGGTAAAATCCTTACTGCAAAAGAGACTGACAGACTTAAAATACTTAAGTCGATGCACAGAACACTAGATTTCTCCCTAGTAATGCAAATGAGCAGCATGTTTCAATACATAGAACTCAACTGCGTTATATAAATGAAGAAAAGCTGAGAGGTATGGAAATAATGCAATTGATGAGACGGAGGAAATTCCTTGAGGGACCCTTCTATAAAAGTTATTAACTCTTAAAGATGAAACGGTTGTTGATGACCCTGTTGGAATATGTGAAGTCTTCGGCCCACATTTAGCTGTCTTGTCTACTTCGGAGGACACTGTATTATCTGTTAACGCTCCGACGAAAACAAGTGAAGTTCTGAGTACTGTTCTGATTGATGTTAGGAGTTTTCGTCTCACATATAGCTACCATCAAACACTTAATCAATGATGGACCTGATGGTATCCCGCAAGTGGCTATCAAGCAGGAAGGTAAAGTTATACTCACATTCCACTACTGAGAATGTTCACCGTTTCGCTTTTATCCAAGCACCTTCCTTCCCCAGTGGAAAAAGTCAATCATTATGCCTCGCTACAGAAGTGGCTCAAAGCAGGACGATAGCAACCTATCGCGATGCTAGTTCCTAGGTTCGTACGCCCAAGGTTTCCCCAGCCTTATGTTAACGCGGAACGGAAGTCGTAGTGAGAAGACGGCGAATCTGCAAACAAACTTTATTTATTGATTTACTCACCGTTCACAAGCAGACTTCAACGCAACAGTTAAAGGCGCTAGGGAGTTGGACGTGAGAGAACCTCAAGCACAACCGCACGGCAACCGCCAGAGAGGACGAATGTCGACGGAAACTTCAGTCGACCTTCAGAATTCAAACAAGCGTCAGACTGGTTGGGCGGCGTTCCCAACGGTGACAGCTAAAACATTGTTATCCTAGTGAATGTAGCCTATAGTAGCAGAGCTGGCGCGGATTCATTATAGAGTCACGACTAAGACTGCGATACCTACGCCAACACACTAACTTTGATGTTAGTGGTTTGTAGTAAATTTACATTCACAAGATAATGTGAACAGGCACGGTGGTACTGGTAAGGCAACTCTCACGTCGCAGGGAGTTTAGGATTTTGGGGACGTCGAAGGTGATCTCACTACAAACCATCGTCCCATCAACCACACTTGTCTACTCAAGAATGTTTGAAAGGATAATAAAAGTGCCCATTGTCGAGTTCTTAAGGTCAGAAAACCTTATAAACCTTTCGCAGCACGGTTTCCTTAGTAAGCGCTCTTGCATGACGTCAGTTGGAATTCTTAAACCATATATCGATGTCCGCCGACGCAGGAAATGCAGTGATCATCATACTCCTAGACATGCAAAAGGCTTTTGATCGTGTGCCCCATAAGCGTCTGTTGATCAAAATAGCATCTCTTGGCATACAAGACCCCTTGTACAGCTGGATTTCGTCATATCTTGAAGGCCGAACCCAAACAGTCAAAATAGGAGAGCACTGCTCAACACCAAAACCAGTGACTAGTGGGGTGATTCAAGGGAGCGTTCTGGGACCTTTGCTTTTCCCCATGCGACGTCATTAGGCATGCCAAGTCTTCTCTGTTTGCTGACGATATCAAAATCGTCTACACATTCCGACAGCCCGGCAACCTCGTCTTCTGTCTACAAAATATACGACAGGACCTAGCATCATTGGAGTCGTGGTGCAAAACATGGCTCATGACGTTCTCAGCGAACAAATCGAACATTATCACTTATGGTTGTCAAATACCCAATGGTTCTGTCCCATTGGATGGTCGTATTGTTAATACTGCCACTTCCATTCGAGGTCTGAGAGTACGGTGTTCACAATTCTTCTACTTATCTGAACAAGTGGCCTTTCACATAGCAAAACTAAAAGGACAATAGGCTGTATCAAAAAGGACATTCGGCCTACCGGATGCGAAGCTGGCTCTTCACAAAATGTGCGCTCGACCTCAACTCGAGTATTGCACCTTCACGTGCGGCCATCTGCGCAGATCTCACAGGTTTCTGTTACGAAATCTCGGAGGGATATTTGTTCCCCTTCCGCTGTACAGAAAGCTATAAAAAATGAGTAGTGACTTACTCTGGTTACGAAGGCCGAAACTGAACCTCACGATTTCTTGTGGTTTGGCACATTCCAGCAACTTTACTACGTTTGTCGTTTATTTACAGCACAGCTGCACACATCAGCTAAGACGTAGTGATCCCACACTGCAAGATCTGGAGGTGTAATGGACAAGTGGGCATGCGCTAGACCCTCGTCCACTAACAATTTAAAACGCCTTTCCTGAAGAGCATCGAAACGTAGTCCCAACAGGCATCGAACTAGAGAACGCAGTGAGGTTTAGAAACAAACCGTATATTTCCAGCAATGTTTGGAAATATGATAAGTAGTTAGCTCTAGCCTAGTCTGGGACCAACGGCAGCAACCAAGAGAAGAAGAAAAGAATCGCGAGGTGGGCTACCGCCCACTCGGCGGCACTCAAAAGCGCGCCAAGCGAAAAGTGCGTGGAACCTTCGAGTGCGTTAAACAACGCTCGAAAAGGTTCGGGCTAAACGACCTTGAAGAATGGAATAGATGAGTCGTTAGGAAAAGGACAAGCGTTACTGCGTGCAATTAGTTGCACGACTGAAGAAAGTGGCACTGAGTTCATATCAGGCCTCCTATAGCAGGCGTACACAGAATCATGCGTACAGAACAAGCAAGCGGGAAAACGGTTGCAGCCGGGATCCTTAGAGAAGCCACACGACCGCTGGTCACTACAGGGGCTGGATAAAACGTTCTGCAATCTTTACGGTAAATACCCCTATATTTGATATAGGCCTGCGAACGAAATTAGAGTTAGTAACAACATTCAACATTTTTCTAAGGGCTTTAGCGACTATCTTACGCCATGAAACACCTGTCTGCCTTGATGCTGTATCAGTAGCAACACCGCTCCGATATGGTCTGAAAAATAAAGGTTCCACTTCACCAACCCTGCTAGTTTGGGAAAAGAAACACGGACTAACTTCAATGTTGTACATTTTTCCTATATTTGGAAATCTTCCGAAAGATATCAGAGTCAGTAACAACATTCAACTTTTCAAAAAAGACTTGAACATCTATTTTGCGTCATTAAACATAATGTCTATCTTCAAACTTTGCGTATCTTCTGATGTCCTTTTTGAATGTGGTCCGGAGAACATCTTAGCCGTCAGCTGTATATGACGCACATACCCGTCCCCGCCACCAGGATCGTGGCAACACTATTTGTTTATTGCCGACTATGTTTGAGGTACGATTGCACTTTGTACTGCTTTTGCTTCCACCTTTGGTATGTGATAAAACGTTTGTTTGAACGAGTCGAAATTCTGACAACTACCCCTGGAGCTTGAGCGTACTACTCCCGCTGCGCGCTCGCTTGTCGTTCCGCTGTGTTGTCGTTTCGTCTTGTTATTCGCTCGCTCTCACGTCGACTTCGCGTGTCGACAATATACTCCTTGTTTACTCGTTGCGTTATTCTCAACCGGCCGTGTTTGGTTCGCTTGATCGTACAAGTTGGTAAGCCCGTTTGATTTGTGTAGTATAGTGTACACTCGAGTTCAGTGAATCCGTTGATGTGAACATAATTCCTGACTTTTAATTCATTTTGCTGTGTGGAGTTGTACAAGCCTCAGAGAGAACATCCTCTTGGTGCGACCGTGTACGGCCTAGCTCGCCTCCCCGAGTACGAGCACGATGTGGTGTGGATTTCCCATTTCAAACCTCTATTAACGTGAACACATGTAAGACTGCCTGATGGCTTTTTTGGTTTGACAGTGTTTGTGACCAATGACAGTCCCAAACCATGGGCGGGATTAATGTGTATATGTGTGGCAGGGTGGGCGCGAGACAGGATGGTACAGACACCAGCTATGTCGGACGAGCTGGACCTGCTAGCCGTATCGGGGGCATAGTGACTAAACACGGCTGCTTATCGAGGTCACGTTATAATGCGGAATATGAGGTTAAAGGTCATAAAATGTCGAACCGCGTTGATGTATCAAATACGACCTGTCAATGCGGTTATTAGTGCAGAACATGGACAAAAATGTGTCAAGATCGTGTCAGTTATAAATATCCGATCGATGGAACACCTACAAGCCAGACTGGGCCGTTATCGTCTCATTTAGTTGCCGATGGACACGTTTAACCAACCCACTTGCACCGAGATGGGGATCATTGTCTTGATGGGTAAGAAAGCAAGCAACGGCGTAGGGTTACAGAAGTCAGAAATCAGAAACTGCAGTTGATAAGTCATGAATGTAATGCATATTCTTGCCACTGCCGGGACTAGAACTCCGGCCATGCTTTCATGAGGCAACCGTGTTTACCACTGCGCCATTGACCTCACATTAGGCACGACCGAATTATCATATGTGAACGCTCAACCACTTTCGCTTGTGAGTAATGATCAGGTTGCCCGATCGTCTCGAGAGGAGACACAGTTACTGTCTGTTAACTCCAATCGATAACCCCGCGATTAGGACTTCTAGGAAGTCCTGATCGCTGCTATGGCATCTCTCGATACAGAACCAGAGGTTAGTGCTGTCGTTGCTCAGACTATTTCCTACTTACCTGTTTCTTTCGCTATGGTCCGCGATTCCACTAAAAATGACAGTGTTTTACAGCAGGCCATAGAATATCACCAGAACGGATGGCCAAACACTTGTCCAGGAGGAGAACTTCGTCAGTTTTTTCAGCGCCGGACCGCACTCTCCATTGTTAATGGTTGTTTACTCTTCGCAGATCGTGTCGTCATTCCATCTGTTCTACGTAACAAGGTATTGTCTCAATTCCACATTGGGCACCCTGGCATTAGTAGGATGAAAAGCTTGGCCCGCAGTTATGTCTACTGGCCTGGTATGGACGAGGAGTTGGAACGATTATGCCACAGTTGCTTACGATGTGCATCTACCCAAAGCCTTCCTAATCGCCAACCACCTCAACCGTGGCCAACTCCAGAAAAACCATGGTCACGTCTACATGTCGATTTCGCTGGCCCCATAAACGGGCAAAATTTCTTGATCGTGGTTGACGCCCTCAGTAAATGGCCAGAAGTATGTATGATGTCCGAAACCACGACGACCGCCACAATTCGACATCTGCGACGGTTGTTCTCGACGTTCGGTGTCCCCGAGACGATTGTGTCAGATAATGGCACCCAGTTCACTTCGCACCAATTTCGTGAGTTTGTCCGTCATTTTGGTATCACCCACATAACCGCTCCACCTTTTCATCCCCAGTCAAACGGTCAGGCGGAACGTTTTGTCAGCACATTCAAGCGTGCACTCAACAAGGCCAGAGGGGAGGGAACGACCACTGAAATCCTTGAAACGTTCTTACTCAACTACAGATCTACACCCAATCCACAGTGTCCTAATGGTCGCTCACCTGCTGAAGTGCTCATGAATCGACCGCTGCGACTGGTCCATGATACCATACGACCAATACCAGAAGGCTTACGAACGACAACCAAGGTGAAACTAACATTCAAACCTGGTGATCGTGTGCTGATTCGAGACTATCGCATTGGCAAACAGAAATGGATTGTCGGTACCATCATCAAAAGAACCGGTCACGTAACCTACAACGTACAGGTAAACTCGCACGTTTGGAAACGACACGCCAACCAACTGCGAAGGACCGAATGCAGCCTGTCCTGTACCGAACAACAACAATTAAGTCTCGACCTTCTCATGGATTCGTTTGACTTAAATGGCTCGTCAGTCGTTCACCACTCCACTCAGAGTACAAGTCAAAACCCGCAAAATAGACGCCGTTCAGAGCGCCGACGGAAACAAGCTGTACGGTTCCAGATAGACCCGAAGCGACCTTCTTACGAAACACCTGAAGGGGAAGGTGTCAGGAAGGGCTCGATACAAAATGATCTCAGTTGTGACGCGCAACACGGCGCTCACCTAAAGGTCAAACAAGTACATCGACGGGACATAAGCATGAACCGACCGCGACAACAACCCTGGAACCTGTCATGGGGTGATCAACACAGCCGTCGGTCAAGGCCGAAGCCAAGCTACTGAAGCCAATTACTGTGTTGATTTCATATATAATGCCCTTTGACAAATATACAAGACTTTTGTCGTGCCTCGTTGCTGAGTCTTTTGCAATCAGTCGGGATAGCTTGAAGTCGTATTCATCAACGATACAACAATGAGTAAGCTACGCTGACTAACAGTATTCAAGGTTGTGGCCATGCTGCAAGTTCATTATTACTACTCAGCGGAAATCGCTGAAGACAGTAAGCGTGTAAATTATGTTTGCTGTTAATCATAGGCTCACTAAAGTCTGTTGTGTAGTGTGTTCGTCAGCATCACTCGCAAAGACCGTGCAGATTCACATAGTGTCTCAAAATCTCGGCTGTCTTCTGATATTGTCGGTTTTCAATCCACCGACTGAACACATCTTGTGAATGGTAACAACCATTTAACTGGTTTGTCTTTACGGAAAAGTCTGACAGGAAGCCACGTGCCACATGAGTTGCTATGCTTTGTGACAGGAAAAACATCTGGGTCGTTGGGATACACTGAGATGCCATACAGTTCTTGCAGGTGCTCTTGACATCCGTACCTGAGCCACGCGTTCAGCTAGGTCTAACACAAAGGATAAAATTACGTTACGGTCTTCAAACTTCAGCATATGCCGTTCACACAGCGGAATGGATGGTCCAGCTGATCGGCGGTACGCATATCCCACGAGAGATAGCTCCCATGGATCTAGTCAAGAGCTTTCGGTGAATTTTCACCTGTAACAACAGAGTGCTTAGGTTGGTGTGCTCTGAAAAACATTGGAAACTTTATTCGTTGTTTCTTGTTTCATCACAATTACCAGTACTCAAATCTTATCATGTTGTAATTTCAATAACCGATATTCCAACAAAGCAAACAACAGGGCAATTGCTTGTTATTGACGACAAATATATTGTATTGATTAACTTTTTAAAGCTTTTTTCCTATGTGAATTTTGGAACACTGGATGATTTGCTTAAAATTTGTGTTGTATAGTGATGATACCCGCCTTTAATTCGAAAAGGTTACCGCAGTAGCTGATATCAGGCACACCAGAATGGTGTAGAGACAAACGACAAACTAACTGATGAAATTTCAATTACGGACATAAAATGGTTATGAAGAAAACAAACGAGTTGCTAATAATTAGTTTGGTAGATTTATGGTTTTAGATAAAACCCAATTTTTAAAAATCCGGGCTTCGGTTGGATTTGAACCAGCTAGATTCGAATCCAGCCGAAGCCCTGATTTTTGACAATTGGGTCTTATCAAAAAGAGACAATTAAATGAGTATTTCGTCAGGGAAATTCCGAACTGTTGTCCTTTAATCGCTTATCTTAAATGCCCAAAATCATCGAAGTAATCAATACTTCACATAGAAGCAAATAAGGGAGAACTGCACGCTGATCTTAGCGGAATTAACACAACAGCCGCTGTGTGGCTATCGTTCAGCATGGATGATTCAATCAAGAAAAATTGTGCACAACGGAGACAACGGCGGCATATTTTTCATAAAACGCACAGTGTATGTAAACAAATCATTGTCATGACTAAAACACGCAGATATTGCGTGAACACATGAAATACTACGAATGACAAACAAGTACAGTGGGAACATCCTAGCAACTGCAAACAAACCTGAAATGGCAACCACTTGCTATAAACATAATTAAATGAAATTACGGTATTCCACTGTGCTAACCACAAGCCGGCAGTTTATTCCACTCCTCGGAGTAAGGCTGAACATCCTGGAGTCTTGTGAACTCCACTTTGAGCTCTTGTATTTTTAGCCGGCTGAAACTGACAATTAAAAAGTCCTGTGTCAACCCACGCTTGCGGAATGTGACAAGGTATACACCAACTGAGTACAGGTAACTGTGTTGTACTTACGGTTTACGTCATGCAGAAAAGTCCCCCAAAATTTCGACAAGTAAATCCTGTGGCCATCAGTAGCCCTTAACAAACCACTCAATAGAAGTTAAGCTGATAAGACAACTGATAGGAAGCCGAGTTTAGGAGATGCGGCAGACAAGCAAGACTAAAAATGCACGGAACACCCCGTCCGTGTTTACTGTGGGTATGAACACAACGACAAAAATAGTTAATCGACTGTTAGAACATCATGCTGGAAATGGACATAGAAGAAAGTCTGCACCGCTGGCCACTTGCTTAACTTGGAACAAACAGTCTGAGTACTACCTTTTTGTGGCGCACGAATACTTTATAAAACGAGTGATTAAAAAGAACTGTGATTTCGTAACAGTTGTCAGATACAGATTGAACCCCTAACCTCCATTAAATCTATAACCAGTAGAAATAAGACTGCGACTTTGTGCACCCGAACTGGTTAACGATCAAAACTAGGTCTTCATGAAATAGCACTTGACGATTGTACCATTCACCCATCCAGTTTGCTTGAGGTCTAATGAAAATTTTGTCGACCCGAGCTAATGTAAGGGATGTCAGTTAAGCTTTTTGTTTCTTGAAGAATCGATTTTTACTGGTTGACATGGTACATCTATAAGCTGAGTCAGTTCGGCAATCTGATGGGTATATTGCAATAGGTTGTTGCATGCTCGCATCACTCATCTTCCTTGGCTGTTGTGCCCCCTCTTCTCATAGATTAAAATCGACCAGTTGTTTGTGGTCGGTCTGTAAACGAGCGAACACTCACAACGGTCGCAGATGAGAATGAGATAGGGGTTTCTGGAAACAAATGGTCCTACTGGCCACCTGAGAAGTAGTGTACGACTGTTTTGTCCGTGCTTGGTAACATCAGCACCATCCCCGCCAAGGAAACTGACCCATTATGAGCGATAGGTTTCGGCCTGCGAGAGAAAAAAAGTGCAGAAAATAATTACAGTAATTCACTCAACTTTCTGCAGGCATGATGGCAGCTATCCCGTATTATAATGGACAGGTGTCCCGGCCACACTATGAAACGTACTCAAGAGTCGTGGGTCCGATTCCCTGGCGTGAGTGATACTGGTGAAATTCAGCACAGTCTAAACAGTTGTTCATGGCTTTGATGACCGTCAGTGAGGCCAACTGATTACTGAAAAACAATTAACAGAATGGGTATAATGAAGACAGTCGTCGTAACGAAATTCGCAGAAGGTTTGCTGAACAGCAACAATCAGTTTGTGATGAAAAGAGCTTAGAGTTAGTTGTTTTAGGTATGTCAGACAAACCCTTAGCAGCGAAATATTCGCAAGTCGCAACGTGTTCATGGTCAATAAAACCGATGCACTTGATAGATGCATTGATGATCCAGCAAAAATTGTAACATCCTGAGATCAATGACCGTGGAAAGTGTATGTTAAAAAACTTATTCCATGTGGAAACACATGATTTTACAGGTTGACTGGCCGAATGAAGCTGAATGGAGAGCGGCTTCATACGCCAATGATAAAAGGACCAGATTCTGATTATGACAATGACGTCGTTAATCTCAATTAACAATTCCATGTTACTCAAAGTAACCTCCAGCAACTTAGTAGAAGGGAGACAGGTCAAGGGTGAGCATAAGCGAGTAATTATTAGACTGACTATCTCGCTTAAGTGAAACAACGGATCACCATAATTGGCCACGCTAAGTTTTCGATCGCGAGACTGTGATCAAGCGGCCAGATCAGATATATTATCCAACAAAGCAGATAAACAATGAAGTGGGATTATGGATCTACTAGCTACATATAATAAAGTACACACCCTTGAAGTAAGCGCAAACAAAAATGAAAAAGTTAAACGATGGATAGATAGGTTTGAAATGCTATCATTTTCAGTGGATTCAATCTGTTTTGTTTATCCGAGGCGTCGCCGATTTCACCGTGGAGTTGTTCACAGAGAAGGGTAATTCCGGAAGTAAGGAGTGCATGATGACTCCTGATTACTCTCAGCACTCAAGGGTTGGTGCACTGGGAGCAAGGAAACGGAGGGAAAACAGAATGATGAGCCACTTTAGGGAAATTTTTTAAATGACAGAAAATGTACGTGTATGCGTAAATGCAGTAGAAAGTACGAAAAATTGCAAATATGTCGAAATATAAAGTGCCGCATAAGTAGTACGTGCAATGTTCACTATGAAGGACCAAAACCATTGTACACTTAAGTGAAACCATGATTTTGTGAAGTGGTATAGGAAGTGCGAATAAGACGGAGAAAGGAAGTGCACTATGAACATCACCGCAACCAGTGGTGGGACTTCGCCACTGAGCTGGACAGACTGACCAAGGTTGGCGAAATAATCCCTCCAGACGTCAACTCCCCAGGAATGGATGAGCGATTCTTTGAGAGCTGGTAGTGGTATCTTTCAAGCAGTTTTGTCGGGTGCATTG
The DNA here is from genome assembly GCA_014220965.1 of Paragonimus kellicotti. NCBI lineage: Eukaryota > Metazoa > Platyhelminthes > Trematoda > Plagiorchiida > Troglotrematidae > Paragonimus > Paragonimus kellicotti. Next base: position 308,041 of record LOND01000024.1, read on the forward strand.
CTAAAGTGTAATAAGTAATCAGACAGCTCTAGAATTTCTGTTAACAGATAAACAGTGGAATAAACTAGGCCAAGAAAGAGCGTACGGTAGAGCATGCACAACCATAAGCAAATTGATTAAGGTCCGTGACATATGCTTGGGCTTCCATTTTGAAGTGAATCAGTTTTTGACCATCTTCAGTTGTTTTGCACACGTATGAACTTGGACGGAACCAAGTGGGCCGTATTAGCGGATTCGTGTGAGGCTCGCCGTCCTCGGTCACCAGTAGGTTTGCTTTTTGTTACAGCGTTGGTGATTAACTCTGCTAGCAGCCGACGTAGTTACACTTCACTTTCATTGAGAACGATTCGGGAACAATTTAAGAAAATCAGTCTTCGATGTCGAAGAGGACGAACGTGGTTTGCAGGCAATAAGAAAAGTAGTTTTGCCAGTGTTGCTTGTGATTCTTGTGAGATATCACTTTATCGTTCACCACAACGATGCTCCGTCTAATAAAACTATTCTAACTTAACTTACCCATCCCATTTTGACGTGTTATGAAACATCCGGTATATATTTATCAAATGAGTTCCAATAATACCGTCAACACTTGTCAATTGGAGCGTGATTGCTGACCCGAAGTTCATAAACTTACGTGATAGCAATGTTTTAAAGAGGGAGATACACAATCTGGTTGTAATTAACCAAGAATTGATTGGAAATAAATCAAATTCCGTTGAGTTATAAACATACTGCATTCCGAAGGATTGACATTTGGGAGTATCAAGTGGCATTGCCTATATCTGAGATCTGTAATCGGGAGATCAAAAATCAGGTTACCTCAGAGTCTGGTCAAATACGTCAGGGCTGCAAAATATCCATCACTCATTCAATCAAAATGATCATTGAAAGCTTAAACAATTACCCTCAGGTGTTTAGATAGGTTATTCTTTTTGATCACGTATGCACGTTTTGTTTTCATTTTAATCTCAAAGCTTCCTTTCATCCTTAGCATATTATTGGAACTTAGAGGAACTACAGAAAATGTATTGATTTTGCCTGTTCGAATTGGTAAGTTTTCATGCGGCTGGGTAGGATATTCCGGTTAGCTTGCATAATTAACTTACTTTGTGTGTAGACTAGTGTGAACACGAAGCCTTGAGAAGGTTGAACTACTTGAACCAAGATCACTTTCTGCCTTTGCCTGAAACACAGATCGTCGAGTCTGAAGTTTTCGCAATATAACCAGTCTGACAACAAAACACTTTGAGATTCGAGCTGGTCGGATAGAAATGAACCTGAAAACAATAATATGGCGAATATGAACATTTCTAGGTGACTGTAGAGAAAATGAATTTTCAAGACTATCCAATGCATATAAAATATTCGGTTTACTATAATCAACTCTCGTTTGTGGATGCGTTGTTCAAACTCATGGAATCCTGAATAAGCCAGAAAACTCGTCAGCGTGTAAAAGGTGCGCAAGTAACTTAGATATATTTGATGAAACACTGGGCTCGATAATATCGTCTAGTAGGTTTAATGAGATCGGAGATTTCGACCTGTCTAGGAAGTCCTAATCGCGGGGTTATCGATTGGAGTTAACAGACAGTAACTGTGTCTCCTCTCGAGACGATCGGGCAACCTGATCATTACTCACAAGTGAAGTGGTTGTGTTCTGTTATAGTAATTTGGTCGTGTCTAATATGCGTTAGTGCGCCGATGGTCAGTATGGTTGTCTCGTCGAAGCGTGGCCGGTGTTCTATTCTCGGTCGCGACAATATCGTGTACTAGCAACGAGCTCCAACGAGAGCGAAACTCGAGTCTAGTGCTTCTCTTCGAAAGAGGCTGGCTACATAGTCTGTTTAAATGAAAAGGCTATGATCAAATGCGAGCAATTTTCGATCTGTATGAAGTAACGAACCACAATCTTTTACTACTCATCAAGTATGATCTCTTGATACATTGTCTGTAATGGCGAACGTTAAATTTTAATTTGTCATAACCTGAACATCATCCACAATCAGTACCAAATTACGCAGTGAGAATCTTTTCTGGCATGCCTACTTTCATGGGAACTACAATATTTGATTTCTGTACCTTTTTGAAGCCCTAAACACACTTACTCTAAAACTCAGGCATTTGGAATCATCACAAAAATGGACTAAACAGACGGGTAAATAAGGTGGTTGCTGCGGTAAGTTCTTTGGTTATTCAAGAAGTCATTATGAATTATTCGTTCTGATCACGCGTTCATCATATGTACATTAGCGCCCTCACTCTCGTGTGGTTGATTGCAATTAACCTAATGTTTTTGACAGTTTCATGTGTTTACTAGATGTAGGAAAATACTGATGCCAGAGTAAGCGTCGAACGGTCATACAATAGAACACAACGTAGGTTAACAGCCTGAATGATGAGCCATCAATGTTAGTGGGACGTGACTGGAAGATCCATTCACAATTACGTCACAGGGTCGTCTTGAATCAAACCATTCGGAACCTCATTGCGCTTCATTTATTGCAGAATAATGTGGCTGAGAGACTGAACGCGTTCAACTAGGTTTAGGTTTTCCAAATAAAAACCTAGTCTCCTTCAAAACTTTACCAATAGAGCAGTGGAAAGTTGTTCATGAAATAAACTTTAGTGACAACGTTTTTTGAAAGTTGGCTCTATCTGTACAATTCGAAACGGTGTAGTTATCGGACCCCAGGAGCCGACCACTTCCGGGCACCATTCATGCGTCAGTGATTCGACAGTGATATGACTGCAGCGCGACTCAACAACAATCTCTATCGAAACAGCAGACGAACATTCCCGTCAACGACACTATGCAGTGGATCCACCACATTTTCTCTGCAAACGTTGAGTTACAAGAATAGAATGTTTGTCTTTGAAACATCCATGTTTTACACCTCTTCTGTTTCCAGGGCACAGAGAAGTATATTCTCTAGCCCTAAATGGTGAAGTCATCAATCAGTATGAAACCGGACTGGTTTAAATAAACCCGATATTGGCGCAGTCGTTTTTGACCAGTTTGATACAAATTACCGAGTTGCGCCTGTAATCTACTGAATTTTTCAGCAAACCTAAGCCAGTCAATCGGCGATTTCTAGTGACCACAGAATCAATTACAGCCACATTACATAATACGTCTTTCCGTTCGTATTATGTGTTTTGAAAACACTAATATTATTGTGAGCAAAATCTGCCACCAGACCTCATCCATACTAAAATTCTATCACATGCTTGTAAATCATCACACCGCTCGACAATACTGCCGGTGTTCCGTCCTGTAGGCGATTAGCCCGTGCGTATTTCGGTAATGTAACTTATTTACACTGATCCGTGTTTAGGATACTTTTTCATCTTTCAATATATTCTTTAGCTTACTAAAAACAAATGCAGTTATGACCAACCCTTGAAGAATTATAGAAAACGCTTGTTTTTCTCTGTTTCCTTTAAGATTCACTGGCATGTTTCGCAACGTTCCGTAGTTGCAGTCTGAAAAACTACAGTAACATTATACTTGGCAGATCTCGCTATATCTTCGCAGATGCATACTACAGACTGGTGTGTTTATTCATTCAAACTAGCCAACATATAAGTACAATGAAATTACACCTGTTCAAAGCCCCCATCAGGGTCTTTTAATGGAATGTTTGGCCTGTCAAAACATACTCCACTGGTGACATATCAAAAATTCGTTGATAAATTTTTTCGTCAATACCAAGTTGACGAAGTGGTAACTAAAAACTATTTTTATACACATTTTCTGAGCACATACTCCTTGCTGACTTCGAATTTGGCAGGGGAAGACGTCGTCTTCCAGTGGACTATCCAGGATGTGATTTAAACATTGGTTTTATATTATGCTCTTGATACATACAGTGTAATAGCAATTGCAGAATGGCTGGATGGTGATTAGCCTCTTCTCGCTTGGTTATAGGCTGGTCTTCTGGATTCACCTGGCCGTGTCTTATTTAAGCTTCGTCTGCAATGAGCTCACTTTCTGACGGAGACTGGTTATTTAGGTTATACTGTGACTCACTTATTACGAGGTTACCCGTTGCACGGGGAAGGGATGTGTACCATGACAGTAGTCTCTGAAAAAATGAGTAAAGCCTACATAATCCAAAAAAATATAAAATGGTTTTTCCGGGGATGTTTCGTTCGCTTCTCATTAATTACTGTGGCAAAAAAGGTACAGACTATTTACAGTGGGCAGACAACAATAAGAGGCGAAGGCATCACGTTAGGTATTGACAAAGTAACAACGTTCTGGACGCGGTGGCACTGCAATCCATGCTGATATTGACGTAGAACTTCAAACGAATACAGTCAGGGGTTAAATGGTAAAAGTTTGCTGTCCTTGTAACAAAAACGTTGGAAGACAGAAAAGCAACGGTCGAGCTGAACTCAGATTCATGTTCGGTCAAGAAATAAGTAAATTCAGAAAGGAGAAAATTATGGTATGGTAAAATATATTTATTGGTGTCTTCACTTAGGGGAAAGGGTTAATTCAGTGATTCGTTACAACCCCCGAAAATCTCAAGCTGTGCCTAGATTGTGGACAGTACTTTGTTTGAAAGGTCGTAGTTGCGTCCACTTTATGTGCAGTTTATTTCCTGTCAAGTAATGGCATTACATGAAGTCCCGTCTATCTTGTCAGTCAACAACTATGGATGTGCTTTTTGATACGTTTTCACTTGTCTTGACGTGCAGCCGATATACATGCTTCTCCAGGCACAGTTAAAAATATTGATCATGTCGGTGCTGGTGGATGTTGTTAATGGGTCCTTCTCTGATGACGATGGTACCGACGTCATCTTCCAATTAAGCACGAGTATTTTGCGCTTGAACACCATCCGCTTGATGGCTGACGTGAGTCAGCATCTGCCGGGATTAAAACTATCTCCAAGAAAAAGTAGAGATGTAAACACGTTTACTTAGTATGGTTACGATAGAAGTTTTTGTATCAAATATTTCAGCCTATCTGTCAGTATACTTTGTGGGGGTGCTATTGCTTGGCACTGTTGCCTGTGATAGTTGTTCGTCTTTTATTTGCGTCCCACCGATTGCTTCTTTAAAATAATTCAAAGATTGATTGAGCCATGTTCATACAGTGCTAATTCATGGGGAACGTTCACTTCACTACGGTACTAAGAGATGTCGTGCGCTTAGTAAACGACGACGTGGAATTGTTTACCAATTGCAATGAAGCTTAGCTAGTTTTGACTGGGTAGCAACGGGTATTCGATTGATAATAAGCTCAGGAATATTCTGTGCTTTTAAACTAACCGCAATCCCTTTGAAAGAAAACTCTGGAACAACCGATCTCCTAATACTGCGCAGTGTCACAAGCTTTTGTTTGCCAGACTGATTAAACTTTAAAATGAATTGAGAAAGACAGCCATTTTCCATGAGTTCATGTTTTATGCCACTGGGTCCGAATTTTAACGTATCTGCGAAAAACGTAGCTGGCCTACTTAGGACAGTGTTCAGATCAGGATTACTTTTTAACCGATTGACAGGAAGCTGTAGAAACGCGAGTCATATCTATCAAATGATTTCACGAAAGTCCGATCGTTAGATACTACCATACTGTATCTTGCCAATTCATACATCGGGGAGTTGAAGTCATCTACCAACTTCCCCACATATGTTCTATCAGCTATTCTTGTTTTACACATTTTTTAAAATCTTCTTTTGACAGTAAAAACGTGCGTAAACCAAAAAGAACCTGGTCGTCATCTGTTTGCTGTTTTGGTAACAATTTAAAACACTGTAAAACATTTATTTGCAATTTCGTGTTGTGATACATAGTTTCTTGTAGGCATGTAATAATCCACTGTATCCATTTATACAGATCAGCTACATATTAGCTATAAGTTTGTTCACAGGTTTATAATATTATTACGAGCTCACCGGTCCGTACAGCTTTGCAACTTTGCACAGATGCGGGTGACAAAAACATAGCACATAAAGAGATAACGGATGCGCCAACAAACAGAGGTTACCTCAAACAGCTTCCCAAAGGATAATTAAGAGGGATATTCAGCCCATTATCAGAGACATTAATGAGACGGAAAAGCATTGCTGTTATTCTTCCCAAGGAAGGAACTTGGTAGGTTATTTATAGGGTCTTGAACAAGATAGTAATTACGACGGTTTTTCAAAATGGGATATTACTTTAAACCCCGATGCATCTTCAAGATCGTTATCTTTTGAGACAGTATGTAATTATGTACACAGAAAGAAAGATAGGGGTTGCCAGAAAGAGAACTTAAAACCACAATAAACGACAGCCAAATGAGCAACAAAAATCACCCCTAACATTAACTGGAGTATTATTTCAAGATCACGGATTCTATAGTCGTTGATTACGCGTCAGACTTGTCATGAAACTAGGCCAAAAATGTCAATGTAATTAGACGAGGGCTTACAAATACATAGGGGCGCTTAGTTGCAGATGCCATTAAGATTTCGAAGGCCGAATACGTTGTATGTAGATTTGACGATACTGAACTGGCGACCGGTCTTCGATCGATCGAACTGACTCGTATCAATGGCTGGATGAGACGACCATCATAACACACTGTGCTTAGGATTCTTTTATTTATCCCTCACAAAAACAGTTGACTGTTTGACTGACCTACCCAACTGACCCTATCGAGTTCGTTTCTGTCTAGCTGTTCACCTCTCCTCATCTGCTATCGTAAGCAATTCAAACCGAGTATCGACCCCTGTCTATGTACACTTGGCCAATAATTTGCTACCATCCGCTTCGTTTGGTTGCATGTGTCCTTTCTGCCCTAAATGCTACCAACCTTGCAGCTGGTTCATCATATCTGAAGTAGCTTCCATATCAGGAGTGAAACGCTGCCAATAAACCAAAATACTGATTGCTCATACGTCCCAATCTGTTTCACATATATCCCAACTAATGGCTGGAATGATTTTTACAAAAATGTCACATGATGTTAACGACTCGTTGTAAGTTTATTTTGACGACAAGAACAAGTTAGCAAAATGCCTAAGAAAGAATATGGCACGTATATTTGGAACACGGCCCTTCAAATACAGTTTCAGTGAGATTTTGAGAATGTAAACCAACACTCGGGTCGGTGAGGTTTGAATCGACAGAATCATTTGTAGAGAAGCGGCACAAAGCAAGCTAGACGGTTCAAAGCAAACGAAATGAAGTAGTACAGTGGAAGCGGAGAGTAAAAACGAAGACATTTTACCGGATCTCCATACTATTCGGGGACCAGCATTGCTAAAGCTCGTAACAATTCGAGCCGGCCAATGCTGACATTATAGCACCGAGGCCTGACTTTACTCGCGAAAACTGAATTTGTACACAATTTAAGTTGTACCTCTCTGCTCCATTATCTCAACGTGCTCCGGTTTCCACAGTCTGCTGATGACCAACAACTTACACGCGGACTGAGTCATTACTTACCAACTTTGTGTGTAAGCTTAAGCTTATGCTGTATGTGAATGAGCCAGTTTCAGGTTAGGTGGCGATGTGGAATTCTGATACATTTACAAGAAACTTTGGCAGTTTACAGTATGAACTGTACACCACTTGGTAAGAGCCCGAGCACAATGATGATAATCGTTTCCTTTGCAGTGTGTTGGCTTACTGTAGCTTGATGAGATTGAGAGATGTAACCACGAGAAAGCATGACCCCATTTGGGCTAATTTGTCATAAATCGGTAAAGTACAGTCAGCGTTTGTTCAACATAGACCCATTCATCACTTGCAGTCCAGTGGGAAATTTCCGCCTTCAATCAAAATCGCATTTAACCCGTACCATTTACCTAGTGTGGAGTGTGTTGCAGTTGCACAAACCTTGTAGAATAGACTAAATCATGAGCAATTCAAGGGTTCGACAGTGTGCTCGTTTCACATAGTTTGCGGATGTGACACGGCAATATGGTGTGCATGTTGTTCAGCCAAATACGGAACAGTTAGGCTGACTCAAAATGATGTACGTCAGTCTCTTAGATATAGTTAATTCAATTACTAGACTGACGCGAACACGGAGAGTCATGAAAAACGTGACGAATTATAGATATTTCGAGTGGAATCTTAGCTTAACTTGTAGGTCCTTTTTTTGTAATTCTAAACATTAATGGGGTTATTCAAAACTTTGAATTCGGAACAGATTCAGCTGTAAAAATTTCTTAACTCTGGATGGATTCGAACCAGCGACAGAACCAGCTTACCAAAAATCGACGAGCGTTCTACCACAATAGGGGTTTTAATACAAATAGCTCGAGAAATCCTGGAGAAACAGTCGATCTGCCAGATCGGTGAGTGAATCCCATAAGAAGCAGCGGGACAGGTGGATAACTAAGTCCTAGTGTGAAATTTTCTTCAGCTCTTGACGCGGTTTCATAACTCAAATGTCACATTGTTTATCACGTCAGAGTGGGCTGGTTCTGCCACCAGTTTGAAGCTCAGATTTTTCACAGCTGAATCTCTTCTGTCTTAAAAGGACCTGATAAAATGTGACAGTAACAAAATTCTGGCTGACTGTGTGGACTAATTAAATATTTTATTTTGACCTTCACACACATCCGTTGAATGGACTAGAATGAATATCAATGCAGGCTTACAAGAATGGGAATCACATATCTGGATCTTCTGTTTTTATTAAATGTGAGAATTATCTCGTCCTTTTTGCCAGTTTCGTAGCTGCTTCCATAACAGGGTACACCATGGTCTCATTATCTCAATCAAACTGTCTTGGTTTTAGGATAAAACACAATTTTTTTTATCCGTATCTATCCGTCTACGTTGAAAACTGATCATCGAATGAACCTAAACTGGGAAAGTGCGCCTGGGATGTAATGGTGACGATCGAAGACAGAATGGAGAGAAAGTAAAACATTAAATGGGTGGTTTGCGAAGCACACAAACTGCATATTGTCTGTCAGAAGTTGGCGCCTAAAAAAACGCAACCAGCATAAAGAAGATGGACTAGGACAGCGCGTTTGTGTGCCTCCAAACCAACCCTGTATAAATTTTGCAACTTTCAGCTTCGGCACTTGCATCCCGACATAATACATGTAATAAGAGCACAATATCTAGGAGTTCAAGAACCGTTTCACTGTTAAACAAAGTTCACAATAGTCTTAGGCTGGAGTTGACTATGAGGCTTAATATATGGTGTAAATGCCAGTGGTATCAAGTTATTTGGGCTGACAATAAAGAGATGCCGTATAGTATTGTAATGGGGTAGGTGTTTAGCACTCGTCAGCTAGTCCACATATGATATGAAGAAGAAAAGGTTCTTGTCTATAAACGGTTCTATTTTGGCACATATCCAGGCCACTTATTCATTCACCAAAGTGAATGATGAAATCTGCACTAACTGCTAGCATCTGGATGTTAGCAGGAAATTCACCGAATATTGTTCATTCAATCAATCACCAGTTTACTCTACATAACACTATTCCATTTAACTGGGCATCCTGATAAGCGGAAACTAACATTTGTTGGTCGAGTGTAGTGTGGAAGACCGACTACTGGGTCATGATTTTCCTGCAGAAAGTCAGACGGAAGATTAAACTTGCACAGCCTCAAGGGTGAACGGTTAAACGACAGAATGGACGTTTCCCACATTGCAAGGAGAGGCAAATCCAGTCCACGCGGAGGCAGCTACCTGGACAGCAGTAAGAAGAAAACTGATCTTTGACAATCAGAACGATCAGCTTGGGCAGTGATATTTACTGAGAGCTTGTGTGAAAATCGGTCATTTTAAAGTGGTACTCAACATGAGCGTCCAAAACACTGAACAACAGGAAGCGAGTGTATCTGGTTCAAAATATACCGAATGGGGGACGGCAACTATGCTCTTTTACATGTTAGGTTTCATCTGAATCACTTTTTAACGGTGAATCATGTGCGCGTATGGTCTGTACGAAGATTAAAGCATAAAGTGGTAACACGGTACTAAGACCAAAGTAACTTTATTCAAATAAACCTGGCAGGTTTTTCTATCCGAAACTTCCCAGTTTTTCTGATGGTGAGTGTTTTGCGGCATATGGTTGCATTCACCAAACAAACGAGATGTGTGCAAACGTGAACAGGATTTATTGTTTTTGTAGCATTTGCCACGGATAAACCAACGCGGTTTTTTATATGAAACGGAATTGTATGCATAAACAGTATTAAACCTGATTAGACGTAAGTTCAGCCTGTGAAGTGTAGTTAATTCGTACACATTAACAATATAAAAAGGAGTCCACTAACACATGTGATTACAAAAAGTCCGGTACTTTCCAGCTGGTTGCGAAAATGCTGTCAAAATTAATTTGTTCCACTTTGTTGCGATTAGTTTAGAAGTTGCTCACAACACTAACGGGACTGACTTGTTTGGCAATTATTCTTTACAGTGATACTATTCATGTTTTTATCAACTTTGTTTTTAATCAAGACCATAATATGCATTTATATTTTATCTAAGCACTGCCAACAACCAAAGATGACTGAACATTTCGCTGTATCACTTCGGTCTTGTCTAAAGTCAATTCCATAGCGCAGCGGTTGACACTATAACATACCAGCACGACGACTGCGGTCCAAATTCCAGTCGTGACAAGGATATGCCCTGTTGATGGTCTCTAGCAAACCTAGTCTAACATTTCTGTTCGGATAAAGCTGATCGATATAAGTATGTGGACTCGGAAATTGCGATAAAGTGTGAGTGAAGTTCACCGTACATTTTATCAAAATGTCTTGATGAACCGCGGCCCAATGAAATCACTTAGGTTCTTTGTCGCTTACGATGTTAATTAACAAATAATTCTTACTATGCAACAGTAGCATGAAAAAAAAGGAATGTACAGATGCAAACCGCAGTATTTTTGTAGTCAGTTTAGTGTGAGTAGAGTGTGTGAACTGACATTTAGATGGGGCTAAGTTCCTTTTCGTCAAATAAAACCGGGCAAACTACATTACTTCAGCTTGATTTTGAGTGCAGGATTATTAGACATTCTTTCAAGCTGATCTTTTATTTGAGTCTCAGTTAACAGCGTGTCAAATTTAACTAAAAAATGCAATTTATTTTCTACTGTCGTAAACTGCCTCACAGAGGCATATAATTCTGTAAGAAGCAATCTTTTTATAGATAACAGAAATGACAAGATGCGGGGATACCAAGGAAATATAAAATTTAGGAAAGTTTAATTAAAAGTATCACGGGGATTGTGGTTAGTTACAGACTCAGCGTCGAACAAAAGCACATAAACACGCATCAAGTAGGGTAGTCCACTAATACTGCAATGCGCTATCTTTCAACGCACTCAGTCAATGTGTGTATACCGGTTGGCGGCATCCGAAACGGATTAGCCTGTCACAGTGACCGAAGCCAGAGGACGCCTGCGCTTCAAACCATCACCCCAAGTGGCTTGCGCTGCACCACTTGTGGTTCCACTCACACACCACGTATCCGGTGTAAACCCGAAGGAATTCAGTTGTCCATACAGAAGCTGCTTCGGAATACGGTCATCGCCCATCCGACGGACGTGACCCAGCCAACGAAGCTGATTTAGCATCAACATGGCTTCCATCCCGTTCATGTCCGCTCGCCGCAATACCTCAGTGTTCGGAATCATGTCCGACCACCGAATACCCAAGATGCGTCTTAGACATTGCAAATGAAAGCGGCTAAGATAGCGCACGTTCCGCTGATACAACGTCCATGTTTCACTGCCGTACAGCAGTATAGACAGCACCATTGAGCGGTAGACAAAGAGCTTAGTGCTCGGCTTCAGGCTGTGGTTCTTCCAAACACGTCTTTCAAGACGTCCGAACGCAACACTAGCCTTTGCCACACGAGCTCTCAACTCGCGGTCCACGGACAGATCGGTGGACAAATTGCTACCCAAGTAGCAAAAATCAGCGCAGCTATCGACAACGGCTCCATTGATGCGAATTTGGGGTGAAGGTGAACAGACAGCACCTTCGCCCGGAGAAGGCTGAAAGAAAGAAAATGTCTTACCTGTGTTGATATCCAATCCAAACTTGGATGCCGCGGTCGCGAAAGCAGTGGTCAGTCGCTGTAGTTCGTCCTCGCTGTGTGCGAACAGCGCGCTGTCATCTGCGAATAGAAGCATGCGCATCGTTGAGGTGTGTAACCGGGTTGGGGCGCCGAATCGTCGGATATTCAGCAGGCGCCCATCCGTCCGGTACTCTACCTCAACGCCATCCTCCCCAGAGTCTGAAAAGCAACTGTTATCATGGCAGTCAAATATAAACTAAATAGAGCTGGGGCTAGCACACAACCCTGCTTCACGCCAGTGACAATGTCAAAATCATCACAAGTCGATCCACACGACTGTACTTTCGCATTCATGTCCACATGCAACATTCGAATTCAAATTGACGAATATACCTGGACATCCAAACTTACCAAGCACCGTTCACAACGTCTCGCGGCTCACGAAATCAAAGGCTTTGGTGAAATCCACGAAGAGGGCATACAGGAACTGGATGCCTTCGCGATATTTTTTCTGAATTTGTCGAACAGCGACCACCAGGTCGATGGTACTACAACTCACCTGG
>LOND01000024.1:320699-359342 GCA_014220965.1 Paragonimus kellicotti
TTCTTCTCTATATCATCCACCTTCCGGACGATACTTCCAGCAACGCTACTCTCCAGGCTGGTGATATAAAAAGTTGAGATGCCAGTGACCCCAGTGCACCACGGACTGACTTTAATGTCATTAAGCGCTAACCAGACGGTCATTGCCCTGCCCTAAATGGTTGGCGGCATCCGAAGCAGATCAGCCTGTCACAGTGACTGAAGCAAGAGGACGCCTGCGCTTCAAAGCATCACCCCAAGTGGCTTGAGCTGCACCACTTGTGGTTCCACTCACACACCAGGTATCCGATGTAAACCCAAAAGAATAAGACCAGTAGGTTAGTGAGTGAGGCCTTTGTGTCCAGCCGGCCAATGCTGGTTAGCCAATTGAATGGCTAGCAGGAAAAGGAAACCCTTATCTCTCGGAAAATAAACAGAGAGAGACTACAATGACAAGATCTAAACTGAGAAGAAAGATATGTAAAATGTAATACAAGAAGCATTTCAGTATACGAATGTATGTTCCTGCATTCCAGAGAGGATAAGAATGAAAAACAGGATTCAGAGTGGACTACGAAAAGAACAGGCAAACCATTCATCATACAATACACCAACAAAGCTGAAGATAAGAATGGGTAGAAGACCGCAGACACCCAAGTTTCTGAAAAGAGAAGCGGATTAGTTGCCAAACGACCATAGTCTTGGTCGATGCAATCAGTAACAGAGATAAAATGGATATACTGATATGACCTACCTGAGCCTAACGTACTCGTCGTCTCTTCGCCGACGGTGCACTATGAGTACGCTGGTGACCTACTAATCCAAGGCGGCCAGCGCATTCACGGCCGCACACATCGCAACGCCATATAGTCATGTCACCACGACCTATGGCACCGATGGTTCCTTTGCGTACCGCGCTTCCGTTCTCGGCCGCGTAATAACTGCTCGTTGAACGTAACCTCGCGATGACTTATGTCGGTTCGAATCTTTTGCCTCCAGTTACCTTCCCGATTTCATACCCACATGCAACATTCGAATCAAATTGACAAACTTACCTGGACATCCAAACTTACCAAGCACCGTCCACAACGCCTCGCGGCTCACGGAATCAAAGGCCTTGGTGAAATCCACGAAGAGAGCATACAGGGGCTGGTTGCGTTCCCGGCATTTCTCCTGAATTTGTCGAGCAGCGAACACCAGGTCGATCGTACTCCGACTCGCCCGGAATCCGCATTGCTCCTCAGGGACATTGGTCTCCAAGACTTCCGTATTCAGCCGGTTCAGGAGAATTCTGGCAAGCACCTTGCCTGCGCAGCTCAGCAGACTTATGCCCCGATAGCTGTCAGGGCATTGCTTGCTACCCTTACCTTTGAACAAGGGTACGATCAAGGCATCCTTAAATTCTTGCGGCATCACTTCGTGCTCCCAGATGGAGTGAACCAGCTGGAGTAGTGCACGTTCCAGCGCCGGTCCACCATTCTTAAGGATCTCAGCCGGCAGTCCATCTTCGCCTGCAGCCTTTCCGTTGCGCAGTTGACCAATCGCTCTCTGCAACTCTAGTAAATCCGGGGCATGTGTGTATGCACAAACGTGTGAGTACACGTTCTATCTTCTACGCCACTCAAATCTACATGTGGGCGAACACTGGTCAGATGACACAAATCACGCATTGCTAGACACGGTGGTTTGAATCTGGATAGCCCGAAAATTAGCAGATGGTCGGCTGGCTTCAGACAATGCTAAATCCAGCCAATAAGTAATTGACATTCATATTCTGTCTTCAGTAACATGCGGTTAATTTATCAGACACCACTATAATGCACAGCCTGTTCACTCTGATCCATTTAAACAGATATTTATTATCAATTTTCTAATCCTCAATGGTACACAAGCTCTTCCGGACCTGACTCCGAATTCCAGTCAGTGTGTTCTCCAGGTAACTTCCTTCATCACCCGTCATTTAAACCCACTTATGGCTTGGCATAATCATTTCAGAAGTGTACCACTATATATACCCGAAGTTCTTCTGGGATATGCAAGGCGTTTAGTTTTTAACAGCCCTACTTCTGACTCAGTCTCAACAAGCGAATACAGTGATCCATAATTATAGTGAGAGTGATGGTCATGATTTACCAGAGATCAGGATGGAATCAGCAATATGTTTGTCACGTGCGCTTCCGAGTTGGGTTATTCTACCAAACATCTCAAAAGAATGAATTCAACAAGCATGTTTGTAACTGACAAAGTAAACGAGATTATCCACTACCCAATATTCATGACGTGAATTTTGGTGTTTTCTTTTGAAGTAGATCAACATAAAAATCCGTTGGGGAGTAAATCTGCACTCTGTGCAGTAAGGTGACGTTTTCAAGGTGGAATGCATCACTCTGCATTGGGCTGATTACCCAACTGTTTTCTTATTTCGCAACTTGCTTGTCACCATGGAAGATCATTTATCATTCGGTTTGTTCGTGATATCGATTTACAAAGAGAAATGACTGTTCCACCAAACAACAGTTTTTAAATTAACCAATTAACAAGGTTGTAAATAATCAACGTTTATGTCCAGTTTGCTCACTTGAGGGTTAACAGTCAATCACAGAGAAGCGTTTGACTCTGACTGAATTATTACTCAGTAGTACTTACAAGCATGCGTCTTGTTAACAATTGACTTATGCAATTTGTCTTTACACTTGTCTTTCTGAAAAGTCCGTACTATCCAGTATATGCAACAGTTATTATCCCAACCCGACGGTGGAACGTCTCAAATCACATCGGTATATTATTTCACATGGAGTAGGCTTTCTCCTGCAAAGATATTTGTACTTACTAGGTTCTGACTACCATCAACATGCCCCATAGTTTAACTAAAGCTTCACCGTGAAAATCCTGAAAAATGTGAAAACTGTTCATTCAACGATTGTTCATTAATGAAATGCCACCAGAGGATATCTTGGGTTACTTCCTTATTTTGCTAACAGCTTCTTTTATCAGTGTTGTACAACAGGCAGCCTCGTTTATGTGTAGTACAGTGCGTACATTCGGGAACTAAAGGGCAAGCCTCAACGCCAGGAAGACGATGGACCAGAAGTGACTATCGGAATAGTGTGTACGCACTATGGGGAAGTGCCACCAGGGCGAATGACAACGTACTGCTACCCAATGTATGTGAATGCACGTCAGCCGTGCAAATGAGTGTACACGTTTGTGGTCCCATGTTTAACATAACCTGTACGGGAGTTCGTGCAATAAACAATTTTGCAGGCCAAGCGTCTTTTGCAGTCACAACACAAGGAAGCCTCAACCCATTCGATTACAAAATGAACTAAAAAACCAAACCGTTCAACTCCTGTTGATTCTTCCAGCTACCATATCATGTTTTAACCCTACTGACGGAGCTTAACATTATTGCATCACATATATGAAAACCGAAACACTTTTTAACGTTCAAAGGACGATTTGTATTAATTCAAGTGTGCTGTTTTCAGAGAGCCAATCGAAGTCATCCATTGTATATGACCTTTGGATTAATCCGAATACTTTACCGAAGGCAAGATTTGACATGATTAATAGGCCTTAAACTTGGTATGCTACTCTCTGAAAAATGTAATGACGTACGATAAAAGCAAAGGCAGATTTATGAGATATGCAGTGAAATGTTGTCAGTTGCGCATTTTCAGAAATAGACACTAGGCGGTTTAGGTAAACCAATAAATTATGCGTTAGTTTCAGTTCGCTGGAACGTTTCCGAATAAAACGGCACATATTTACCGGTTGACAACGGAAATTTAGCGAAAACTGAAACTTTGTGGAAGCCAAAATCATCAGTGGACCAGTAACAAAGAATGTTAGAAAATAATAGTTTTTCACGTAGTTATAATGAAATATTATAGCACGGCAAGTGTCATAAACAAACTGTGACTCAACGGTTAGCGCACTGGTCCAAAGCTAGCTTCAAGGTACACAGATCCAGAAAGCTTTTCATAATCAGTGTGTGATGGGTATCTGTTTGGTTTAAAAACAACCGTTAAAAACTGGATGAAGCACCATTTAAGAGAATGCAGCAAATAACAAGAACGGGGTAAGATTAAGAAACTGTAGCTTAGATGAGTTACAATTTAATAACTCGTTGAAACGATCTTCAGGCGTGCAGCTCACGATCTCAGAAGAAATATCATTCCAGAAATTAACCTTAACAGAACAGAATTACTGAGAGAGGGAGGCCCGGAGACAAGGCTTATAAAGCTCATTGTTTTGACTTTGTCGACTACAATCAGCCACCAAGACGAGGAACTGTTCGACGAAACCTAAAATGGAAGTGAGATTGGATTGAACTGCCGCACGATCTTCGAAGTTCAAGTGAACGCACGTCAGAAGTTTCAGGTCAAAACTCGCACGCGGTACGTCCTATGCCCTTGAATAGGTTGATATTGGTGTAGTGAACAGCGAGCACGTCATTCATAAAACAGTTAACACCACGGGATCAGCAAGCTCAAACAGAAGTCTCATTTCAATCCCGTAAAACGTTTGCAACATTTCATCATCTTGAGAGTATCAAACCTCTTTTTTTGCAGCTGTCTGACGACGATATGCGAAATAAAAATTACATCATATCAAGATCTTACACCGAATTGTGATTCACGAAGGCATTTCCACCATTCCCCCGGATGACATGTTTGCATGCTTGCCGACATTTAGAGGAAAAATCTGATAGTCTGCTCAACATTTAATCGAGTCAAGATCCATCTGTAGGGCGTTTAGATCACAAGCATGTCGTAATTTTAAAATTACCGTAGGAAACAACGTTGTTGAAAATATCACCCGAAAGGTTTTTGTTGTAAATTAGAGGCAACAAAGGACTGAGCGCCGATTCTTGATGAACTCAATGAGGAGATGAAAATTCTGCTCCGATTTGAAATGAAAACTTTTGTCATTAAGAAAGCAGACCATTTAGCGGAATTTTTTTTCAGTTGGATGTTATAAACTTTCAGTTTGTCTGGGGGGACATGTGAATTCCGACTTAACGAAATAGAAGATGACATCTAAAATGAGACTAGGAAGAAAATCATGCAGTGTGGAGGAAAAATAATGATTCCCTAAAAAAATGTTTGAAGACGACACGTTCAAACAGAAATTTTATTATCTTGCATAAGATGATAGTAGGGCTAACTGGACAATACCCAACATGGGAGTGCCGATTACCGGCCCTAAAGATAGACGTGACCGTGGATTCTTTCGATGCACAAGGAAGAATGTTATTTCCTATCGGTTGCTTAAGTAATTAATGAGGGAACTCTGTCAGACTACCAGAAGTTTCCCTTGAGAATTCTGGGTTGTAACCTATCCGGACCCATTTTACTGTATAAAATAACTTTGAATAGGAAGTCCTCGAATTCCAGTACAGTGAAACCTGTACTAAGGAACAGCTGCCGAAAGTTTCGCATAGGCAAAGTCGGGTACCAGTTCAACCGTGTAAAATTACGAACTACCGTTTAACTGAACAACTAGTCAACCATGTGGGAGTCAGAAGAACTGTCATCGTCGAACAGTTCCAGAAAAAGCGGTAAAGGCTTATTTTTATCGGTCGGCCGATTGGTTTGAATAAAAAATTTTTGTTCTCGCAGGTCTTCAGTAAAATCATTATCTGTACGCATTTAGTACGCTCCCGAATTTTTCACTTGCACGTATCTTTATCAGCCTAGAAATCGTGTAGGTCCTCTGAATTGCTTTACCAGTAAGTGAGAACGGTCATCAAGAATGCGTGCTGTGCAAGAAAGAAGCTTGCAAGAAGAGAATGTACAGTTTGTCTGATAAGAAAAAAGCCTCCGTCATTTTAACTGAGTTTTGAAACGCACGTTAGTTCTAGTTTACAGAATCATATTCAGAAAGGTGTGAAGGGATGATGGATATTGTACAGAATTCAGTGTAACACAGTGTTTCTGCTTAAACTGTGTTTTGGACAAATCTGGACCTGAAAAGGTAAGCATTCTCAGGAAGAACCCTAAAACGTTGACAGAGAAAGCTCCACATACACTGGCAATAGATTGTTTGTGTGGACAGTTTATTATTGGTGCAATGTTCATCCTGAAACTTAAAGCATATGTCGGTATTGTAGAGTAATACCTTCTCTCCCAAACTTTGCATAACTATATTTTGCGGTTGTTTCCAGCCCTACACATAACTATATAAAAAGATGACGCAGTGATTTCTAGTTAATACATGTCAAGTGTAGGCTCATCTTCAGATTTAGCGAGCAAACATAGCAGATTTATTTATTCGGTTCAAATATTGCTGATGATTCCTAATGTGTTAGGATCGCGAGAATCCGAAAAGATCGGACCTGAGGACACCAAGGAAGTCTTTGATATGGCCGGGGGCCTCGTAATTTCACAATTACATCAATTGTTGCGGCGGTCAGTCTCCATAAGATTTTTGGATCCATTGGTTTGCACCGAATCATCTCTGGGACCCTATATGCTGTAAAGTAACTTCCGAACAAAAGCACGATCATTACATGTTAATCTGACATGCAAAGCGAAATGTTAAAAAAGTCGGCACGATCGTCGACTGGTTTGTCTGTTCAGATTGAGAGCGTTTAATCTCACATTCGTGGTCAACGCCTTAATGAACGATAAACCAAAAGTTGTCGACTAGAATTTGCAGTGCATTTTCGCCACAGTGGCTACTCGACCGTCAAGGGTCACATTGCGCAAAGTTGCTCATAATATTTGATTGACTAACGGCTGCTTAACGCCCGTAACCAACGAAATGCTGTCCATAGCACTTTGCCACGGTTATGATCTACCGAAGTACTCGTATTAGGGGGATGATCACATCATTAGGTAAATTTGCGTTACTCTCGAGGAAATAGAGCGAATTTATGAAGGGCAAAACCTACTTCAACTGGTCTTTTTATCTGTTACTTCAAACTTACGATCGGCTGTAGACCGCAGATAATTTATGGATGTGTAAGCGTACGTAATCCACCCCAGGCAATTCTTCAAAATCACAAGTACTTCATGTTCACGTGGTAAAGTACTGTTTGCTGTATGTAAGTTCGCCAGCAGTAACTGTTCATGCCACGGCCGGGATCTGAACTCCGCCCACGCCATCATGAGATAACCCCCTTTATCGCTACGCCACTGACCTCGCCTCAAACACGGTCATATGCAAACGCTCAATAACATTCATCTGTGAAAGATGCACAGATTGGCCAACCGCTTGAAAGCAACTGTCCTAGTAACTATAACGGATGATTCCACGAGTGGAACTTGTCCCCAATATCATAGAAATCATTAAAACTGTTGAGTGATATTTTGCCTACTGTTCTGTAGCAAGGAATTCTGGTTTACGTAAATAAATCAAACCAGTCTGGCCAACTCAGTATCACTTACAAGAGAGTGTGGCTGACCATTCGCATACGATACCACGGGTGTACCTGATGTGGGGGGAAATGGCGTAGTAAATAATAGGGTTGCCCCATGAAAGTTCCACCAGAGTTCGGTTTTTGGCTGTGTGAAGGATATGCACTATTGATGAGCTTTAACAAGAGCAAAACCCACGTAAGCGGTTGGCTGAAAGTTCTTTGGAATTCAGAAAACTGCGATCATGTGAGGTTAACTTTAAAATTATACCAACCGAAATCATTTAATTTTAATCAGAATACTTTCTGTACATTAACAAACTCGCTACCATCATTCACTGAAATCACCAAAATGCTACAGTTTAGAGGTTGCTTACGGTGTTTACGTACACAACTTCACGTTGGACTAAAGCAAAACTGCATAGAGTAGGGGAGGAGCAAACTAGAGAAAACCAGACAAAAGTGCTCATTCCACAAATGGTAAACACTATGTACGCACAACCCAAAATACGGCAGTGACTGAAGATATATGAAAAAAAATTGTGACTCAAACACGCCAAGCAAGCATGAAATAAACGCATTTCAACGACTTCTTATGACGAATACTAGAGGTCGTGCACCATCTATAAGTTGTATTAACTGTAAGACTCGAACTGGCACCAGAAATATATGTATCAAGTCTTCGCTTAACTTCTTATGTTGATGGCACTGTCATAACGGATTCAGGCAGGGTGTTCCAGAATGTGCACAACTCACACCAGACGAGTTGAACATGTTAGTGATTCCACGGTTGTCAGAGTGAAATTTTAAAGTTATCGGCCCAGGAACACTCTTGCCGTTTATTTTGCCTCAAGATGGTATTGCCGTTATCGGTCCCATCATTGTATCTCAAGTTAAAAATCAATTGTATTGTGTAGTTTTGGTTCAGGTTTGGCATTCCCGATTACGATACGGAGCACCACAAGATTTCGATCATCATCTCAAAATGTTTAGCCTGACGTTGTTCCCGCTCATCTGCTTTGAAACATTACTGATGAGTAGTCGAGGATTTGATGAGCATCATGATAGACATCATTTATATCGATTGATGAAATTTGCTCACGTTCCTCTTTCGACGAATGAGAAAGTCTAGCTCGATCAAACATTCAAGTCGCCATATGTATTCGAAGTGTGGTGAGAACTTCAGATTTTATTCTGAGTTCAATGTGTACCGTTTCTAACCCATGAACCACAGACAATTCAACTGGAATGTGAAAACCAATGTAAATCAGCAAAGGTTATTCTATAGGTCAAGCGTGTAACATGCAAAATCGATTGTACGCAAGAGGATGACAATGACCTTGAATGAATGTACACGGATATTTGTGCACTGGCTTATTCAGTCACAATCAATGCACATTGTATTGCCTAATCCGGTAATTCGCAACCTCCTTCTGGGCAGGGGCCGAAGGCTGTATCAGTCGGTGAGGGCCGCGCCGCGTTCATCTACAGTAGGTGTCCACACAAACCCTTTTACTTTGTAGGCTCCTCAACCCGTTGTTTTCGTCATTACAGTCATCACTCCCCTTCAATTCATTTGCGTTACGTGAACACTAAAATGAGAACATGGGCAGCCGAACGCAGTATTTAACACAATCCAGTATAAAGCTACGTGGGTTTATAAGGGTCAGCGCGGTCGCTGAAGACGGCGAGGCAATATCTATTTATCAATACAAATTCCAATGTCACTGAGGGAACTCATTGACCTCATTCGAATCAATTGGAATAACTGTCCTCTTGTCTGATTCGTCACTGTCACCTGTTCATGTTTGAATAGAGCAGACAAAAGACTGACATGACACGATTTATGCTCGAGCAGATTTCGTTGCATCTCTACTGGTGTTTACTGCAGACGAGTTAAAATGTACAAAATTCCAAACCACAAAACAATCACAAAAGGTCAAAGTTCAAACCAGTTCGGTTGCTACCATGGCAGCATCAACGTCACAAACAGTTCTTTTTGTACGCACAAAATGGGGTGACGGTGTCTGATTGCAATGGCCTCGGTATATCGTAGCAAACGTTTGTTTCGAGTCGAGAACAGAACACGAAATGACTTTGATGAGTCAATCACATGTTGCGTCATCAAGTGATGCTTGGCAATCGATGACGCTGGCTCCTTCCGGGTGTTTGCTGTCAAGTTGCCTGATTGTGTGACCGTTTGTTGAACCCATTTCCGTAAGTGTTTGGCAACCCTCCCAGTTGACACTCAGTTCTGCCAACACAGGATGCTCCGCATCCACATTCATATTCACAGATTACATTTGATTTGGCGAACTGAGGCGTCGGTTGCTTAACCGGGGGCATGGGAATCCGGACCGTTCTGTACACTATTGTCCTCCGCTCTCCGGGAGATAATGCACACTTTGGGAAGAAAACTAATGAACGAAATGAATAGGAATAAAACAAATCCTAACGATGTTTGCCCGTTAAGCTAGCATACAATCCGTGAAGTCAGGAACGAAGAAAGTAGATCGATTATTTGTTACGCGAACTTTTGAATATTGGGTGACAAAAGAGTGGGACCGGATGCAGACCATCAGTTAAATGGACAACATTCAGTTGGGCTCCTCCGTTAACACACACACACTGCATTTTCGATAGGCTTTGGTGACGAATAGAATAAACACACAATATCGACGCTATTTCATGTGAAGAGCGCGGACCGGATAACTCCAACTCACCGTTGATGAACATGTTGTTTTACTTTGCGACCGCGGGGTTTTAGATTACCCACCACATACCTGACAGCCGGGATATACTAGATCAGTGAGAACAAGCCGTATGACCCGGACCAAGCCCGAGCATTTCTATGCTGATACGCAAAAGACCGCGTGATCTAACACGTGTCAGACACACCAATATCAGTACCCAGTGTAGTGACAGTATTCTGGCACTGATAAGCGTTATCTGTATTACAGGTTGGCCAAGGAGATGGATTCAATGGTTCAGTCCAACAGCTAACAATTTGTTGGTGTCAGTTTTCGTTGGTTGGGGGATTAATCTCAGGAATCAACGCGTGTAGACAGTTATGGCAGGCACAGAGTAAAGAACGACAACGTAATGGATGATAGGTGGCTGTTCTAGAAGCAACCACGAATATTAGGAGCAGTGAATCACGGTAAGCAATGAACTTCGATGTTATCATCCTACAAGCATTTCGATGCTCAGCATACGCAACGTAGATAAAAAGATTTTGCATGCCGCAGCTGACCGTTTTCCCTGGCATTAACGACATTTTTGTTCAGTTATTACACAGCTAAATGTGTATAAGAGCATGATAAGTGTTTCACTTCGAATTACGTTACCAGCGAATGCATGGACAATGAATCAGATTGTGAATCGGAGAATAATTATGGATTTTATTGGTCCGGTTGATGGTTGACTTGTTCGGTTGACTCAGTTTAGACGACAATTTCCTCGGGTCACTGAACAACAACAAAAAATCATACTATATTAGGAATCGCTGGATGTCGTTTTCCAAGCTAACCATCTCGAAAATCTACATCGTCGATTGTGATGAAGTACAGTTGGCGTCTAAGAGTGGACCATGCCACGTAGCTAGAAATATCTGAACAAGTAGACACTTAGCGCCAACTTACTAACTGATGACCAGGTTGAAACGGACTTCTTTTGTTTTCCCACTGTGTGTTGTTTCAAAAATAACAAGTTCAAGGACTGCATCATTTTTGTTGTAGTATATGCACGATGTTCTTCAGGGAATACGTGTGGATTTTTGGTGGATAATGATCCACTTGGGTAACATTTCCACCCTGACTGACGGGCATGCGTCAAACTGACAAATTAAGATGACCAAGGCAATTGTGCAACCAGCTATTTTCGGTAACTCTCACCAGGCTTTTACAACTATATAAATTAGGTACGAGGCATATATATATATATATATATATATATATATATATATATACGCAGTTTGTATAAAATTTGCTGGTTTTACGTTGGCGACTGATGAGAGTAAATCGAAATGTTAACATCTCGCGATATATGTCTTCTCTCTGTTTTGACTAAATGGATTAAGGGAACTCAGTGTTTTAAATTAAAATATGCAATTAGAGTTAACAGACTTGAGATGAAACACAGCCTACCGTATGAGACACGCGCTCGTCGGATTCAAGTGATTCGTGCTCACATATTTTATTTGACCTAAGGACAATTGGCCGAGACACAAGAGGGGTTTGTACGAACCACTTTTGTGTACACGGAAACAGTCCGATGACAACAGCTTCTGCAGTTGATAACAGTCGTATACTAACAGTTTTGGAGTTGAACCGACGAACATTTAGGGACAGTACCAATGAAGCGGTTATCATACGCCAACTTCCGAATGCACTTGAGAGCGTCTGTTTCGAGGCACGGGTCATCTTGTCGTTCAATACTAGCTTGGTATTGGTATAAAACCTCGGAAGTGGATTACGTGGGTTTTCTACGTCATGAGGCACCTATTCTTACCTGTTGTCATCAAGCCGATTATGTTGAGAAAACCACATAGCTGCAGTTGGAAGGGATTATTTCACGCCTCCCGAAGTGGCTAGGTAACGGCTCAAGAAAAGCCATTTCCAGAGTGACTGGGTCCCATGTGATTGACACTGGCTATCAGATAAACCCAAATGAATCATTCCGAACCATCAGCAACGTTCTTCAACCCCATTCCAGAGGTGCCAGAATTATAAAAAATAGAAGCTATTTCCATCAGACTTCACAATCCATATTTGTGTGCGCAAATCAGTTCTTTAAAAACTCTCCAACACCTTTGTCCAATTATCCTTAAACCAGTGAAAACGCAAGCAACGGTGAACCACCAGACACGGGCGGTCAGGTGTCGCGTGGTAGGCGTATGTGACATTCTCACGCATTCGCAAACACTCACACTCTCCTACATCTGACTGAGATCCGCCTCATTACCATGATTTGTGATAGTATATTTGAACTGTTATGATTTTTATAAATACTTTGCACATGACTTTTGTAATTGCAAGTTTGATGAGAATTGCTGAACACAACTGTTTGCAATAGTGACTTCTTTCGTACCACAGTTTTGAAGTCGCATGCGATGGTGGTTGTCATCTATCCAAATAAAAATGAGGGCAAAACAAATGGAATCTAATGATTAGGCAGTATTTTGCGATTCGAATCAAGACGATAGATATGTTATACACATGGAGATGGGCTTATATTCAACATAAAGACGTTCGTATTTGCGGCACAAATAGATATTGAATATCCCGTTAATCCAGTTCTGCGAACGATTATTAAATGAGAAAAGTTGGACTAAATAAGGCCTAGACCAAACTTGAGACTGCTAGGGGATCAAAGTTACGGGTAAAGGCCAACGAAAAGCTGATGCTATTTTGGATGAATAATTACAGACAGGGAAATAACCATCAACATTTAGAAACTGCTTGAAATTAGCTGAATAGTTGTGTATATATCGCATCCACTTTTCTCTCCCAACCACACACGCTCGTCCTGTGTTGATATGCTATGCACTTATTCATGTGTGTTGATTCCTCATTCTTTGTCCGACGTTCGACTTGTTAAGGTCGCCCATCCAATTAGTTGTCATTCTTAAGTACGGTCTGTACCGATGTGGAAGAGTCGGGAGAGTGAGTTACTGTTGTTGTTTTTGTTTTTGTTGTCGTAGTTGCTGCCGCTGCTGCTAGTGTTCGATATTACACTTCCCGATGGTGTAAGGAAATACAAGATTGGGTAGAATTTAAAAGGATGAAAAAAGCTTAGAAATAGCAGCAGAGTAGCCGGTGAATTACTCATAGACGTGAAAGAAACACAGACTACAACCAGTTTAAATATGTTTTAGTTGTATGCCATTACAGTGCACTAACCCGTTGAAGGACCGAATCGAAAATGGAGTAAGATACTGGTGCGACAATGAGAACAGAGCGAAAGTTATTTTGTTAATTTTTAAGCCCCACGAGAAATTTAAATTTTTGTCAGAGGTTGTCTTTGTGGTCTAAAACATTTAAAAAACTTTTGAAAGAGTTGTATTCGGCGGGTAGATATGATCATCCACGATACGAAACAGTGGAATCCGAGTCACTGAATTTGGTTTGCGGACCGATCATTCTGTGCCCCTGGTCAACGATATTCAGTATCTTTTGGACAGTAACCGCGGAATACAGTATGGCCAACAGGAAAAAAATTCACATCACTTTCCTCAACTAAACATGGACTGCGCAATATTTTGTTTAGCTATCCATATCTAGATAATGCAAACGAGGCTCAGTATCGTAGGTGATGAGCAGATATCCGGAAATCGTATACGACACACCACGCAACACTTGGCTGTCTGCTTCTCATACGTCTTGCCAAACCTCACTGTTGTTCGTGTGGTGTATGTGAGATCTTTTTTTCAAAATCACTACCAGCTGTGGTATAAATCTCAAGGTAGACAGATCTTTCGATAAGACCTCTGCCGATTCTGAAGTCATAAGTTCGGAACCATCTGTAAGCATCAGAAATTCCCCATTTTGTTTTCAGCAGTCCACCACCTCAGATACAGCACTTTCGTTAGACCTTGAATTTCTATGAGAAGTCCAAACCCTACAAAGGCCCCCTTCGGCAGTAGATACCAGACCCCTCGATAATCTTATCTGAATAGTTGTATCGATTTTATTTCTGACTAGCTTTACACATGTATTTGGCCTGTTACTCCCAAATTCACTTAGTTACTTAGATCTAACATTCCTTAGATGATGTCAGATTTGTAACTAGTTCTTCTAGTCTGAAAAAGCCTGCGGGCCAGGAGTGGAACGCCACTCATAAACAGAAATACCACCCGCCTCAAAGTTAATATGAAACATTCTTTTGGTTGTGAATTTAGGCAGAAATCCTCCCTAGATTCAGATAAAGTTGCAAAAACGAGAACGAATAGATTGAAGAATTCTACCGCATTTGCGATTTCTGTTTATTAAGACTGGCCCATGAAAAATATCGGTTTATTGAGTCTGTCTGAAACACTGCACTAAGTAGACTGAGGTACATGAGGAAATTTGATGGAGAAAAACTGTCACTGGCGCATTTCCTGTTTGGCTCAACTTTACTTGAATGCTTGAGTGATTCGCTTTCTATATATGCATGTATATGTATACGTAGGGTGGATTACCCACAATTTCAAATACCAAGAAAACTGGTACATCGTTCATTGGTTTCGGTTAAATAAGTGAAGAAACTCAGTGAATTCGACAATACACATTGTTGAACTTAAGAGAAAATCGATGATACCGAAAATCGATGGTACCTTAATCAGTGTCTACCGTACAGAGCGATCGCATACTTCAGTGTGTGACTGACAACAATCGGGTAGCAGCGAGACGTCAAACCCATCTTCACATTACCAAAGTGGCTTCAATAATAAGGCTGTCTGAAGACATCTTAATGCACAGGGTTGTGCATCGATCCTGCATGGAAAATCCCCCACTGATTGCATTATCAAGATTGATGCCAGTGTGGTACTACAGATTAAGCACAATAGGACATCGAATGGGTTGTTACCTGTGGATACAATGGTTTGCTTGATATTCTTACTTCAACGAGATATTTCTCAAGCGATTATTTGTTCAAAGCCCCGGCAGATTTCCCATCAGCATTCATAAGATAGATAGCAAATTTACAGTTTTGATGAAGTTCAGAATGCTTCTGTACATTCGCTTCTGTGTTGGGCGGTTTTCAGAGAGAAGATAACTCGGACGATTATTTCAGTTTCAAAGAGCCAGCAATAAAAAAAACTGCGAAGGAGAATGTCCGGCGATAGTGTGCGGAACAGAAACCTAACCGTGGTCTATGGACGACAGAAGAACCACAATGAAACAAGCAGCAGACATCTAGCTAACGTCAATGTCTAAAGGTTAAGAGTACCTTAACTCTACCGTAACAATTCTGCTTATCAAGTTCTCTGATTACTCTGTCTAGTGTCCCAAAAATGTCTTCTAATGATGACGCCGTTACGGTAGACTCTGATCGGTTGTCCGCATTGGGCAAACCCGGGTGCTAAAAATGTTATCTGCAAGTAAAACGGCTCACTTGATGTTGTAGCTTTGGCGGATTCTCATGAAATGATCATTTTCTTTAACCACGAGTAGTTTTCTTGAGGAGTGTTGAAGTGAATGTAAGATCTCATTTATTAAAATCAAGTTTCCTCTGATATACCGGTAGGTCATTGAAAACGGCAACAGTTCATGCAGTTCATCTGAGTAAGTTAGAAGACGTGGTATCATGACTCGTTTTGTAGGTATACGTTATAACTTCTCAATAAGAGAGATATCCTTTATTACATAAAGACAATAAGCTTGAATATTTAGGTAAACACGAGGGCAAACTAGTTGATTAAACAAACTGGTGAACCAGCGCAAATGAAAATTTCCAAACATCCTGATGAGTTACTCGAACAATGAGATAGGTTTCCTGACAAACTGTTTGGAGACAGGTTAAGATCAGTTGAGACAATCATGTTTAAGTCGCCGTCCTGTTTAGTGATATAGAGTTTTTAAATCCATCAGAAAATATCTTGTGCAGTCCGAACAATTGACCTGCATTACTTTACACTTAGCTTTGTAGTACAGGAGCCGGTTGTCTGCCGCCCAGCGACGTAATATGTTTAAAGCATTCTGTAGCTTCTCACTTTTAGTTGATCTCTCTATTGCATGCCAAACTTTAGTGTTCTCAACGAGATAAAAACAACAGGGAATTGACAAGCTGTTGGGTTTCGAGTACAAAAGGAATAGAGGGCAGAGGTCACAATATGAAATCTTGCGGCACAAAGCTGGTCGCACAGTACTAACCATAAATGTCTTGTTCACTTTGATATTAAAGCAACAACCCTGGAGGTATTCGATGAACCACAGGAATGGAGGATTTTCTATACTATAATTACGAAGTTCCACACAAAGCTTTGAGTGACCTACTCGGTAATGCAGCTGGTGGTGGATACTACTAACCGTTGTCAAGTAACATGTGACAAATCGACAGTACACGGCGCACAAAGTGATGACCTATTCTATTGTTACTACGCCCACACTGCTCACTTAACACTTGTGCTTCATAAGGCATGAGTGACAGGCTTGGAAATTGGACTGAAGGTGATAGTGTAAGGGTGAAATGAACGCTATCGAAAAACGATAAATGAAAATGTCTACTTATTCTAATGAGAATTTCAAGTACCTAGATAGCTTTCCTTGGGCATTCCAGCTCAATGCGGAGGTAGGCTGGGACCTCTTCAAAAGCATTCGAAATTCAAATTTCACGGTTAATAGTGTTCATTTCATTGTCCCTAAGGCAGCACCAGAGGTAAAGATATATTATCTAACACTTCTTTCTGGTAAGCAGGAGCCACTGTTCAGTAATCCGGTAATTTGAAGTAATATTCTCCAAAGTTTCGATTTTTGTTAAGCAATCTCTTATGAGTCGACGTTCACTGTTATAGTC
The DNA here is from genome assembly GCA_014220965.1 of Paragonimus kellicotti. Classification (NCBI taxonomy): domain Eukaryota; kingdom Metazoa; phylum Platyhelminthes; class Trematoda; order Plagiorchiida; family Troglotrematidae; genus Paragonimus; species Paragonimus kellicotti. Next base: position 337,539 of record LOND01000024.1, read on the forward strand.
GTACGATAGAAAAAAGTTACAACCTGTAAATTTTGGAGCAAAAATGAAATAAACTTCAATTATGCAGCTTCACATAAATTGCCGACTCTGTTGAATGCTTTAGATAAACCCCGAACTCTTGAATAACAACGTCTGGATTATTTTATCAGTCATTTTTGTTCTCTGTAACAGATCAGTGGAACTGGGACCACATGTTCACGAAAGTAATAATGTCTCAAGCTGTCCAGTCTAAAGTGGCCAAACATACTGTGATACGTCTGTAAGTTCAGAGCAACTTTTTAAGCAACTGGTAATTGTGGTTTTTGCTAGCGTCTCATTTCCGATTCGGAGGTTTCTTTGGACCTGATGAACTGGGCACAATTTGGGAAGGGTATAGGGCAAACTGAGTATACGTTACTATACGAAAATAAAAGTAACAAACCATGTGACAAAAGTACAACAACAAAGGTCAGTACCATTCTCGGATTGTTGGCAATTGCAAACTGAGAACAAATGAAGACAAGATAGAAATAAAGTCGATAGAAGTAAACAAACAGGATAGTCGAAGATTTAGTTCCACTGGAGAAGGTGATGGAATGTTGACCTAAGTTCTTGTCCCTTAAAGAGATCGGCCCATTCAACCAGCAATGTAGGTCAGCGTGATCTCTTCGAGACCGGTTGCCACGCCTTAGAGAGGTTAGAGCTATCTGGTCCAGTTACAACGCTTTTGACTGTCCTGAACCTAATAAGTTCAAGGGTCAAATATATAAAGTTAAGGGTGATTAATCTTGCGTCAATGTATTTTTGTGTCTAGTGGTACTGTTTAATAACTGTATGTCTCTCAAGTTGATTACACATTTTTACATTACCAGAACAATGAATCAGACTGAAGGTATCTTAAAATTATACGGGTAGTGAATCAATGGATGAGGCTTATTAACATGAAATGATATTTAGGATAAAAATGAGTGGATGGTGAGAAATCAAGAACTAAACCACAAACCAGAGGATCGATGAACTGGCATTTGGTAGGTGTAGTGATGATAAGAAAAACGGTTAACTGAAAGAGATATCTACAAGGGTTCTGAATAGGAAGAATGGGTAGGGAGGGAGTCATGTAGAGGAGAGCAGATATGTAGCTGGGCTGAAGTTTGCTGAATGGCAGAAATATCAGGGAGGGGTCGAGCCTCTGAGACTCTCTGCTACATACAGCCTGAGTCATTCTATCCGAATGGCGATAGCTTTGTAAATGTACAGAAAGGTGACGTCGCACAAGTGTGGAAAATTTGAAAGACAAACGACGCATTGCAATGAGTTCTCCTGTGCTGGTTAAGTACGTCATAACAGAGCTCTTGATGTCATATATCCATCTCCTACCAATCCCAGCTGAAGGATGCTAAGTGATCTCCATTGACAGCTGCATCATTTTATTACCAAAATAGGTATCTCCAGGGAATCCACTAAACTGGCACGCGAAAGTGGAAACTGAGGCAGTGAGACGACAAGGTGCGAAACTATTTTACATCGGTTCCCAGAAATGAAGCCGAGTTGAGTAGAGAGAGACGTTTCCAGCAAGCTACTACTGGGTGCACAAGCGTTCCTCAACACTCAACTCTACACCGTGGTTAACGGTAATTCTAAGTGTTAAATTTAATAGGCAATGCTTTAAAGATATCTCAAGTTTTCTATCGTTCTACAGGCAGCCATCAAGAACATCCCCCTCAACACTCAACGGTCGTTTGTACAGATTGTTTCCATTCAACATATCAGTACAGGAAAGGTACCGCGACAATTGTAAACACCTAGCAGAATGTCCACCGAAGACTTAAATTAAGGCTTAAAGAATGCTTCCCGTAAGGTACTGTAGGTGTGTCATTTGAGGCACGGAGATGTGGTCTCCAAGAGTTTAACACCTCGTCTTTTGTGGACGGAAACACGCTAACCTGCGTCCCCGGTATCAACCAGGAACGTGTGTCCCGTTTCTACATCCTTCACGAAGATGAGGCGACAAGGTGCGACGCCGACGACGTTAGTCGCCATTACGGGCCGGCGTGGAAGTTTCCCTGCTTGGTCGATGGTAAGTGCACGGTTTAACGCACCTGGTGGATCGAGTGCCAAAACGTTGATGATATCAACCTTATGGTGCAAAGCTGTGCGCCTGGAGGATCTGCTAGGTCGACGGTGTGCGAAACGAACAAAAAGGATTATGCTAAAATCGCTGCAGAGCTGCGACTTCGGCCCACAATGCTTCTATATTTGACACTGACGTAGAGGGGCTACCTTCGTTATATGACGGAGCAATTCTTACCGGGTTTGGCGCTTGTGTAAGGGCGCTAACTCGTTTAAGAAATGGCTGAAAACGCCCAACTACCTGGCCAGCTATCTTCATTGTCTCCGCTAAAGGTTGCGACCTTGTAATTGGTACAATTGCCTGCAAAGTCTCCGGTGGTCTCTGTATGCACAACTAGAGAAGAGAGTCATCCATGTGCGACGTACCTAACAGTTGTTGCATTTCCCGGAGTAGGGTCGTAGGGCGTTTGTCACCCAGCTTTAGCTCGCTAAGTACCTTGCTGCAAACGAATATTTCCCCATGGGGTGACTCGCTTGATTATTGTTTTTTTAATAGTCTAGTAGCGGTTCTCTGTAGGCTGGTTTATAACACGTCTCGAACATGTGTCGTGAACTTTGCGAGTGAATAAGACGAAACGGTAACACAAAGGAACAATAAGCGGGCGCACAGCGTGAGTCGTATGTTTGAATGCCGGGGGGTACTTGTCGGTATCCATACTCGTTCAAACAAATGTTTAAGCACATACAAAAGTTGGAAACAAAAGAGTACAAATGGCAATCGTAGCTCTAACATAGTTAGCAATAAACAAATAGGGTCGCTATAAACTGACTAACAGAATATTAATCAGTCGGTGCTCCCAATCCAAAACAGATCGACAATGAAAACCGAAGACTTAACGCGTTGACCCTCGAGTACTTATATCGACCCTGGAAAATAAAGTGTACAGAGGAGGCACGTCAAGCTGATGAGGCAAAGAGCGAGTTGTTTTTAGTCGATGCACGAATATTAGAAATTAATAGCTTGACTAGAACAAAAGTAGGTTAAAAACCAAAATCATCAAAAATGTACAATTGAATGCGACTATCAAAAATATTATTTATTATATTCGTTACAGACTTGTTGGTTCGCACCAGGTTCTGGCTATCTACATCAGTTGATGGATCTAAACAAGGACGAAACCGATCGTGGATTGTTTGGTAGATGGTAAACACTACGTAATATCAAGCAATCACTAGTTTATGCTATTTCGGCTTTGACCAGTGCAAATAAATAGTAATCTAGGGAAGACTGTGTCTAACCGTATCAGCAAGGTTGAACAATTTCGACAACAAACTTGAAAGTTACTCTCATCACCACATAAATATGGGTGAGTACATGTGACAGTTCGTAACCGCTCGAAAGTGGCAGTGCGCACGTGACAATCAGGCTTGTCGGAAAACGCGGTGTACAAATATGTTAAACAAAATTGTGCCAACTTTCACGTGACGACAGTGTGATGCATTGAGCGCGTAACTTTTTATTAAAAAAAAATATTCTTGGTTCATACGAAGTCACATAGCTGAGATATGGATATTGTGAAATACGTTATTAAAAGTGAGCCAAGACATAAAATAAAGACAAAATAAAGGCGTACAATTAAGAAATTTATTATGACAGCTTCGACGCAGTAGGTAATCTGAATGGCAAACCTATTCTGCTTTCTCGTTTAACTCACGCCAGTGAATGTGGCCGAATAAATACGTATTATGAGTGTTCGACTAAATAAGCTATAGAGCGAAGAGAATGAAGTTTTTATAACCATACATAACTACAATTAAAGGCAGCAAGTACCATTCCACGCGTCGAACTGGTGCATTGTAACCGGAGGACAGGGTTTTAAACAATGCTCATTTGTAACCGGTCGGTAGCAGGAAGTCTCAACAAGATAAGACGCATCATCTCGTTTCGGGAAAAAAAAGTAACGTGAAAGTTTTGGAATAGGATGGAAAACAAGTTCTCATCAAGGCAGAGAGAACCAACGCTACGGTCAGAGTGAATAAGCGAAACTTCAAGACGAACATAGAGTAACATTTACATGACAGATAAAATCGGAAAGTATAAAACGTAAATCTATTGAGTCATGTTTTCGGCTAGGTGAGGGTTAATGGATAACTGTCTCGGGCGTCTATCAATTCTAATGGTGTTCGATCTCCTCCTTCCTGTTCAGTTTCGTCATGGACATATTCTGGAAACTGCACTTGAGGAATCTCATGATCTAGGTGTTGAGTTTCTTCCTGGAGCCAGGTTGACCGGCATGGAGTACGCGGACGACATTGTCTTACTTAGCTCTGCCGAAGACATGCAGACCATGCTGAACAAGGTGAGTGACCGGGCTGGTTTGTATGGAATGCGCTTCGCACCTTCAAAGTGCAAAGTGTTGCTTCAAGACTGAGCATTCCCATTTCTATGTTGTTTTTATTGCCGACAAACCACCTGAAATTGCAGACACCTTCATATACTTGGTAGCATTATCTCGTCAGCTTGTAATATTGCTGATGAGATATCAGCGAGGATAGCAAAGGCACGAGTTGCCTTTGCCAACCTGCGTCATCTGTGGCGTCGAAAAGACGTTCGATTGTCGCTGAAAGGAAGAGTATATAATGCTTGTGTACGTTCTGTTTTGCTCTATGGTTCGGAGACGTGGCCTGTTCGCAAGGAAGATATCAACAACTTGCTGTATTTGACCATCGTTGTCTCCGCCAAATAGCCCACATTAAGTGGACTGATCGCGTGAGCAATGCGGCAGTTCGCCGGCGCGTATTCCGGAACGCTCGGGATGCGCGATCAATTGGTCAACTACTCACGTTGCACAGCCTGCGATGGTTGGGTCACGTACTCCGTATGCCAGCTGATCGTTTACCGTACCGGGCATTATATACTGAGACCACCAACAGTTGGGTGAAACCACGTGGTGGTCAGGCAACAACGTGGTCACGAAATATGAGGATCATGACTTTTCCATTGAGCAAAATGGATGGGTATCTTTTTTCTGGTTGGGATCCAATCCAATCACTCCCAGAAACGCTATCTGAGATGGTCGTCTGCCGCAGTCAATGACGTACCTGCATACATACCATTTCTAGTTCATCCGACTAATTTTTTGTTGTTACACATTAGTACTGTTACTCTGTAACCCTTCCAATAACTTTTCTTTTTCTAGGATGCTCCACGTCATTGTTGAGGTGAACGGTGGCCGAGCCACAGTTCCCATCTGGTCAGGCTCATGGCTGTTATGATGATGATGGGTCTACTTCCTGGGTTGTTGCGCTTCCTTTGCGCATAGGCTGCAGTCAGCCGCAAACTAGCCAGCATCCACCACGGTACTAGAGGGGCTTGAATAAGTTCAGTGCAATAAACCTGAGCAGACTAGCTGTTCGAGGGACCATCAGAGTGACAAACTACACGAGGTGATCCACTAGCGGGAAATCTTTGGTTGATCACGTGTAGTGAGAAGGAGGACCAGTTAACGAGACAAATTCAGAGTCGTAGTGCCAACAATAAATGAGACCTATATTGCTTCTTAATTTCATCACGGACAACATCAAGCGACGATAACGACGCCCATAGGCACGCATCACACTCACGTGCATAAACTGACAATGGATGCTGTGTTCACAAAGAAGTACACCTTATAATCTGATAGCCGATCGTCAAGTTGCGTGTGTAATAGTCCGGGTGTATAGGTCGTACAGTTTCAAGCTTCTGCAGTGCACACAGTTGAGAACAAGTATTTCATTGAGCTCAACCCAACCCAATCCAACCCGCAGGTAGTCATAAAAGTTGAAGACAGAGTTGTAAAAAAGACTTAGATAGAACTCACTTCCTGTGATTACACGCACTCACACAAACATGTGTTAAGGAAACATCGAACACGTAAACTGTCGCGTGATGCGACAAGGCAAACACACAAAAAACAATTAGACTCCACTACGTAGGCAAAAAAAGGGTCTTTTGAGCATATCAGTGACTTTGCGTGATGACCCTTTCTGCTACTTTGGTGTGGTTATCAGGCTTGAGCCGGTGGGAAACGCTGATTAGAACTCCGATCCTTGCAGATTCAACCACGTAAAATAGGTCAAAGGGAAGGAGCCAGACAAAAAACGTTTCGCACGTAGTTGACGGTGCCAGTGTGCCGTGTTGCTGTACGTTCTGCTCTCCTATTTGCAAGTCACATGCGTTTTCTGTTTTGTTGTTTTATTCGGCGTAATTATCGCGATCTTTCTGCGTGAGTAATCTGTGGTATGTGTTTGTATGTTCGCACTTCTCAACAAATTACTTTGCGGTGCGGAGATCGTACCGACAAAGTCAGTGGTACCTAGTAGGCTAGTAGATAGAGAATGAATGAATTAGTCTTCCATCCTTCAAGTTGGGCGTGTGGATGACGTTGGCCCGTTATCCCACAAAAACGGCGTTTGTTTGAGTTCACTGCCGTCCACTCGCCTTGTGGTACAGGCTTTTGAGCCAAAGGCTTTGGTTGAGGGCCCTAATCGTTCTCCTGTCTAGGTCTGGGCGTCCTGGCAGTATTCTAAGCCCACAAAAACCATGACCATACAACATAAACAAATGGGATACTGCGTCGGCCCTCGCACATGGTACACCTCATACTGGATAGGTTACCTGGCGAACGTTACTCAGGAACACGGGTTATGTCTCGAAGTCGCCGACCACATCAATTTTTTGACGCTAAGCAAACCGCATCAGCCTTTAAATCGTGTACATGCGCCTTCGACTCGGTCGAGGTAAGTTGTGCCACATTTCTCAGTGTTTATGGTCCAACTATGTGTCATGTTGATGATACAAAGGACCAGTTCTATGATCAGCTATCCTCCACAGTTTACTAGACACCGGTAGATGATCGACTGTTTGTTCTAGATGACTTCAACGCGCGAGCTCAGCATGACTCATCGGCCTGGAGGCGTCCTGGGGTCACATGGAATTGGTGCAGTCGATGAGGACGGTGATCTGCTCCACCTGTGTACTACTCATGAGTTGGCTATCATTGACACTCGATTCCAACTATATGCGGGCGATATCACGACGCTGACTCGTCCATAAAGCAGTCACCACCACTTGACTGACCACGTGATCGTATGGCAGTGCGACATTCGTGAAATGCCTATCACGCGAGTGATGCATTGGGCTAAATATAACACATCGTAGGTTGATCAGGACCAGATTGTTTACATGCCTATTTACTACAAATCGTCTGGATGACGGCAGAAACTGCATTTCAGACGACTGGAGAACTCAAAGATGAAGACGACCTCTCAGAGTGTAGTTGCCGTTGGTCTAGAAGACTCACCTGTATCCACCACTCCATCATCATCATCATAGACAGCAATACGTCAGTGGTTCACACTGATGCTTGACTGCCACCACTCCGGATGGTATGTAACAACACCTCAGGGAACAGATCATGGTAGAAACTATCGAGACGATTGGTATTCACCGCCAGGAACGTCCGCAATGGCTCGGCGAAATCGATGCAGTTATTTCTAGATTGACACGAGAAAGGAACGCAGCGTTTACTTTCTCCACAATGGACCCGGACAGTGACTTTACAACAACTACACTTCCGAGTGTTCACCGTCAACTCCCCGAACAGCTTCGCGGAATAAAGGACGACTGTCGGGAAAACGAAATGAGTTGATGCAGGGATACGTTGATCGTCAACAACACAAGGAATTCTTCGATTCACTTAGGGCGATTGTTGACCCATCCGTCCAGTCTACTAAAGTACTGATTGATGGGAATCTTGGTTTTACATGCACTCAACCGGAGGCCATTACGAAAGTTTGGCGGAAGCACGTTGATATATATATATATATATATATATATATATATATATATATATATATATATATATATATGCACACATACCTATATTGAAAATGACCGGTTGTTTTGCTGAAAAGTATTGTAGTGTGATATTGAACGGTGAACATAAAGCCTCAGTTACTAATTGTGCCGGGAGATTATTACCAATCAAGACAAAGCTCTAAAATGGTTGCAGGACAAACTACTGCATCTCAAAATGCTCTATTATGTATGAATATTTTTGTACGTTCAAAATTTCAACTGTACACGAAAAAAGGAAAACCAAATGCGGACGTAAAAATAAGACCGCCAGTGCATGTACCTAGAGCTCAGTACTTTTCCTCATAATCGATGAGGCACGAAGAAACAGACGACTAATCCCGTTACTGTAGTCTTCTTTTGACAAACACTCAAATCAATAGAAACATCTCAGTGTTCAATGTTGTCACCCCAACCCAAAGTTGAGCGTTGAATCTACGACTACGCTGATTACTTTCGCCATGAACGGGGTTGCGGGCAAATTTACAGTTGTCTTGGTAACAGTCGCCGTTGTTTTATGGAGTAAAACATTACCCTCCAGTTAATTCCGCAAAGACAACTTGCATAATGGAATCTTAAATGAGCTCACCGTAATGAGGACCGACTGAAAAGAATCTGAACGGCCAGTGGCGCACATTATTTAAAACAACCACCTTCAACTGAACAAGAAGTGTGACACGTCGGTTACACTAAGCCAACTACTAAACAAGAGATAGATTACTTGGGAAGTATATATATATATATGTATATATAAGACTGAGGACAACAATAATTTACAGGACTCAAGAAAGATAACCAAAGGGGTTGAGAGCGCAAAGCAAATTGTAAAGAGAATGAATGCACAACGATGGACTGCGATTGCAGGATGAAACCGCACACCTGACGATAAATTGTCTTGATAAAACATACAGGATCACACCGCAATGGTTCCCATTTTGCCGACTTGAGTCGAACTATTACAAACGATCACTCATTAAGGAATAGCAACAGAGGATCTGCACATAACCAGCGCACTAATGTGAACACTAACAACAAAATCACTAGGGTTTCTGAAGAACCGCGTAGTTCATAATCGAAAATTGTACGATCAAGTTCGTTTCAAAACAGCTGATGCGTTATCTGAAATATCTGAGGATGATTTTGAGACCGATGCGTAATCTGTGTCAGTAATCAATTTTTCACAGTCCGGTGAATGTGGTGCCACTTGAGAGGTACTGGAAGTGCCAGAGTGCTGGTACACTGACTGTATGTTGTGCTTCGATCTTATGTGTGGCTCACTCTCTGTCTCCTCCATAGCTGAGTCAGCACCAGTATCCAACAATGCTCTGGATGCAGCGGCTTGTTTGACGTCCGGTGTGCTAGTATCGTCATCTTCATCCTCCACATCTGAAGCACAATAACCATAATCACCATCAAAGTCGGAGCTATCATTGTCAACTTCTGATTTACTCAAATCACCTGCGGGACGACCAGATATGCAATACTCTTCTAGGGTCGTCGGGACTTGCACTCCATCACGCTCAGCATCCGCGAAGGTTTGCTGTACAAGAGCTCTAAAATTGAAGTACAAAAAATTAGCACACTTGCACAATTCCATCTGATACGACTTGTGAAAGACGACGCTGGCTGTGTTCACAAGTTTGAAACACTAGGTTCCCTCCAACAAATTTACCAGAGCAGAAAAAAAAGACAAACGTTGCGATATGTTACCGTTCCGTTTACCGTCACCAGTCGCAAACACAAAACACGCAGGTTAGGACAGACGAATAGAGACAGGAAATAGGTATATATATATATATATATATATATATATATATATATATATATATGTATAAAGTAAATATTGACATAAACACCATGGCAGCCCGATGGGTTGCATCAGTCACTTCCGTGCACGCAACGTTGAATGGTGACTTCTAATCAGCACAGCTTTTTGAAGACCACTAGTTTCCGATTCTGAATGTTTAACAAAACTGTGAATGAACGAAGAAAGTCAGCCTGGTGACCTGTTGTCCCGAGAAGTCTAGCAGTTGATGATGTGATATTTCGAGCAACGGATTCACCGGTTACAGAACGTTGTCATCGGTTGTTTAATCCTGTGCTACTACTCGCTGAGATAGTCGTCAAAATGGCTTGCTTATGTAAGCGTCACTGACACTGAAGACGGAATGGTAGATAATGTGACAGACAGAACAGCTACACAAATTGCAGTCGCAATTATGTAAAAGTGATTCTATGCTGGCTTGAACCAAGCGCAAATGGGCAGACTTCAATTTGTGTTTGATGACGTCAGTTCTCTGAATAGCAAAAATAAAGGGGGGAAAATCCTTATTCTGGGCCATTTGAACTGGCACATTGTAACTGTTCAGCGAACGAAACATACAGTTCAATGCAGTTGTGGATTTGTTCGCAGCACGCAACAAATTAGATATAGAAGCTGGATACAGTGGTGCATATCAATTAAAAACAGCATTGAACAAACCACTACCAAGCAAAACATGGTATCTCTACGTGTTGGGGATTTACAGTTATTAAATCCGTCAGCCCATTATGTGACCAAGTTTCACAGAAACAAAATATTCTGACTGGGAGTTCCAACCGTTCAAACGTAGAGGTAACATACGCCGACACACCTTACAGGCCACAGGCTTGGTTATAAATTAGGATATACCAACGCGACTAAAAATATATATTCCAGATTTCAAGAATTATCAACGGGAACTACCTACAAAGGTGGTCATGGGACTTTGAAGTAATAAAAAAGGTACCACAGAGTAACGGAAACAAACACCGAAATAACAAAGACCCAAAGATTTGCAAAAACGTGAGTGATTGAGAACATGAAAATCACGTAGACAGGGCACAAGACAGCTCTTGCACGTAGTTTAGAGAACCTCGTCAGGGAACTCTGGAAGCGACTGTGAAAGGATCGCGAGGCCTGATGGACACAACGCGCTATCGAAGCGAAACAAGCCGCTGCTACCGGGAATTCTCGAAAGCTTTTTCCATCTCATCCGAGCAACTGGCGGCGGGAATTCGGATGTGAGCGAGATAATCTGTGGAGCCAATGGTGAGCCTGTTCATAATCTGCAACGACGCTTAGAAAACTGGGCTGACCATTTCCAAACAGCAGCTCAATCGACCACTAACGCTATTGACTGCGCCTTCAGGCCCTGCCTATGCTCATTGGTCTGTTGACGTTTCTCCGCCCTCGGAAACAGAAGTCTCTCTTGAGATCAAGTTTCTGAAACGTCACAAGGCACCCGGCCCAGACGAACTTCCTCCTGCCCTTTTTATAGATGGAGGTCCAGCCTTAATTAGAGAGCTGACGGCTTTGCTCCAGAAACTCCAGGACAGTGAAGTTGTCCCAAATGTCTGCGGTTTGGCTAACATCGTCTTCAAAAAGGGCTAAGTAAGGGAGAAACAATAACTGTTTGTCTATGTTTAATGCCCTGTTCCACTAATGAGACTCATTCTATACCTAAAGGTATTGGGTTGGGTGTTCCATATTTCAATTTTTGTTGCACGCAGATCATTCTTGATTGCTCATCCCTTCATTTCTCTGGATAATGTCACCTCCTCCGAATGTATTGTTGATGACTGGATGATTGTGTGAACAACTAGGACATGTTTTCCTCAACGTCCGTCCGTCTGTTTTTGTACCGACCAGTTCTTTTTATTTGTGAGTGAGGTTTACAACGTGTGTGTACGGTCGATCTTCTCCTGTCGTAGACTCTCTCTCTCTCTATGCCTCTGCAGGTTTATACTATATCATTTCAATCACTGCCTACCAATTAACCTATATCAAGTTGATTGCGTGGGCAGAGCCAGTACGAAACATTAGTTACAATGCGCATTGCGCAGAACGCCCGTTAAGATTTTGGAGGAACTTACCGGCGTTGAGGCGGTCATGAACTGTAGAGCACAAACCGATATACGGAGCACGTCCGGTAGTTTCGCCCATCAGTTTGACGATGGCGTTATTACTTGTACTGTTGATTGGAAACGATGTCAGTTATGGTGGCTTGTCAGCAAGGGTAATGTTAGGCGCACAGTCCCACCAATCTTGCAACAGCATCCTGCAGTTAGCAGGCCCAAAGTCCATAGCAAACTGACAAATTGAAGCTTCTAGTCTCCCTGAAATGTTCTGGACTCCATGTGAACCCTCGTACATTAGGACAATGACGTCTGCATATTCTATATCTCGGAGTCCAGTGTTAGGGAGCAAACCCACACCCGCATATACGCAGTCTGTCAGGGCACACTCCAGGACGTGGTCTATTGCAAAGTTGAATAGACATGGGGAGCCTAAACAACATTGTCGTACCACATTTACGATGCTAAAAGTCGGCGACACGCCGTTATAAGCTCCAATCCTGCTGAGGGGCGAGAATAAAATGTTGTTCGGATGTTCATATACTTCTCAGTCATGAGAACGACAAAGTAGCGAACAAGGCTTGTTTTCTGTGTTTGATCATCAGGCTAATTACAACACAATAAATATGAAAACAGTAACTGGGGTGAGCCAGAAACGCAACCCTGACCTCTGCGCACAGAAGTTCGTGCGGACACTTAATCTCCCCTGGCCCACAATCAATCAAGCCCACGATTTGGAACAGTGATTGCGTAACTGATAACAAACACGCCGTCCATAACCTCTATTGACCGTTTTTCTGGCTCACCCCAGTTACTGTTTTCATATTTATTGTGTTGTAATTAGCCTGATGATCAAACACGGAAAACAAGTCTTGTCAGGCCAAACATTTCTTCGATAGAGAGTCCCAGAGTACAGCTTTGTAAACCGAGCCGAAAACCCTGTTTGACATGCAACAAGGCAGCAACTGTTGTGAGTTTAGTCGATCGCGAAGTGAAGAGTTACGTAACAAGATGGTAGGTGAAACAAGCTTGTTTGGTACGATAGGATATAACATGGGAGCAAAGCTGGTCGCAGACCACTCGATCAAAGATACACGCATTCAGGGTAAAATGAAATTAACAATAAACAGAGTTAGAGAAGTATTTAATTGTGGGGAGTGTCAAGCAGCCCATTGATTTCGTCCTCCAGGAAACTATTTTATCCAATCAAAATGAGCGAAAATGTCGTGAACAGTCGAGAGGTAACCTTCGCTATTTTTTACCTGTTCGACCTTTATTCCGCTATGCTCATTGGTGGCTTAGTGACCTTAACTACTATTTTTGGTAACTGTCCTTCGATTTTCTGATTCGAGAATGTTTGTAGGTCGCTATGCACCATATAAATACCTTGTAATTTTCTCCTTGTCGCACACGTTGTTGGAGCGGAACAAAGTTGCTTTTTGCACCCGTCTTTTGGTTTGTCTTGAGAGCAATTACGGGGACAGTCGCGTTATTTTCGGGACTAAGATTTTCCGTGTTAATTATTACGAAGAAGGATAATCTTATTTCTGTTAAGCACATCACTATACCGTGTACAAGCTAGCGTATTCTTTCGAGGGTTTATAACATGGGGCAGCATAATTCCCGGTTACCCAGGCCGAAATGGGTTGACTTGTGAGTTCCAGCAGAAGTCCTTGGTTTAAATGAAACGTCCCATCACGAGGCGGTGTGGCGAAGTACGTAGTTCGCAGTCCGTTGAAGACCAGTTACCAATAGTGGTTCGGTTCACACGACATTTTCACAATCCATGCATCCAGGATGTCCAATGTACCCTGAGTGAAGTTGCGACAGAAACAGAGCAGCAGTTCGAGGATTCAACAAGAAAAACGCGTCTGGTGTACTACATGTCTATCTAGGTAACCCAATGCTGACATGGCTGTTGCAACGCTTGTCTTCTGTTGCTTGGGTACGGTGACCAAATCGGTTCACACGCTTTTCGAATGGAGTCCAGGCATTCAATGTACCGGGCACATCTTACAACCTGCTAGTACCATTCCACGTAAACGTGCCTATTTCAACTTCTTAATCAAAAGCTGTTTAGATGTAGCAAGTAACCGTGCACATACATCGTCACCCAACCGGTCTTGTGGATGATTTACATGCGTACCAACTAAACCTAAACTCTGAAAGTACGAACGGACCAGCTGAATGGAGTGTACATCTGTAGTTGGAAAACGATTATTGCTAGCTGACGTACACATCCTCGGCCAGGGCAGAACCTTGTCAGGTGTTCCTGGTGGTTGACACTCAGCCTGCAGGGAGTTAACCAAGTGCAACAGACACTGGAGCTCTAGATATGACTGAAATCAGGCAAACCATCCTATAATTACTAAAAGTCCTCTGGAATACGAGAACTAGCGGTTGACCACAAGTAAGAAGGATCTACTCAGTAGTTCCTTGTGGTAAAAACGACTGTGTCAAAATTCACCACCTTTTTCGAGAGATATCGATAGGTCACATGGGCCGATGGATCTATCGTGTGAGCCGCGATGTGACTGCAGGCCTCTAACAGTGTAAACAGCATTATAGTACTACACGGTTCGTCATGGATAGGCATGCTATCCGTCTGGTTGATATTTTCGCCGGAAGAGTGACGCCGCGGGCCACATACACTAATCTAATTTCAGTTTTGGGCCGAACTCCTGAGAACTATAGCTCAGGCTGCTGCTGTGCACGACAGTGGTTCCTTGGAATGAAAAAATAAAAAGGGTGCAGAAATGCGTGGAATTAGAGTTCAACTGCGATTGGGGTCTTTGGAGGTCAGAACTGCTGAGTCTGCATCCTAGACCAATTCCATAATCATGCTTTGTCGCAAGCATAGTTAGCGTCTTGACTTGTTGTTGCGGTCAGTGGCGCTATCACCTATTGGAAGTAAAGAGTTGAGGTGATCCTAAGTGAGGACAGCGACCAATCTCGTGGACAAACAGAAGTGAACAAGAGAGACAGTGACCTCTAAAGCTTGCTTGACCGATCATGGCGCCGCCAGAGATAGTACGTTAAGGAAATCGGAGGAAAAGGTTACTCTAAAAAAAACCTACTAGACAATACTGGCGACCAAACTGTTCAAGTCGCGGCGGTAGCGCTAAAAAAAAGCGCTCAGCATAAATCCCAACAGCCGTATGAGTCTAAAACGAGAGCATCTGGTCTAAAGGAACACTGCATATATGGTTAAAATAAGTTTGTCCTTGAACGCTCGTGAACAAACGATAGTTGGTCGCCTTCTTACGAACACTGTAATCATACAAAAGTGAAGAGCAAGATTATGAGGGGTATGGATAAAGACCATGAAGAATACTAGACCAGATGAGCTAAACAAACGGTAAAATCACATCACTCAATGGTTAAGTACTTCTTTTCTGACTGGTAGCTGTACGGATTATCAATGTGCAGTCCGTGAAATTACGCAAGAAAAAAGTGGCACGCGAATTCGAAGTTCGTTGCGGCGATTTGACAGTTGGACTGATCAATTTAGCGGGTGATCTGATCGGCCCGAACCAGTCAGTTAAAATGAGAACGACGGAGACTGTGTTCAGTTATGACAATTCAGACGACCTTTAGTAAGCTTACAGGTCTAAATTATTTCTGCCACTTCCAAGACACTTAGCAATCTTACAGGACAGCTGCGTCTTAGGTAATCCCATAGGAGAACAAGTAAATTTTCGACTGAGTCATGAATGCCTCAAACATATCTTCACATTCGACAAACCATTGGCCGCATTCGTTACCGGATTAAACTGACACAGTGACCAAAACGAAAGCACACCAGCGCATAAATCGACTTGCTCCGTACTACTTGCAATTCTGTTCACACATCCGGTGACAGAGGTTGAAGAATTGACAATCCTATCCAAAGCCGACGACTATCTGTCATTTTTTGTAACCGCATCTCCCGTAAAAGAGTTCAAGTTACGCACATCAACTAACTGAAGAGTGTGTACGCACAATCTGAAGACACAAATATACACATTGCCAGATGGTACTGTAACTCCAGTCGTTGCTCACCGTAAGTGGCGAATAGCTCAGGAAAAAAATTATGTAGGAAAGTCAGCAACGATATACACGCGGGAACGCCACTGACCGTACATTGTAGTGTCGGGCAGTGTCTGTACTAATCTATGTGAGTAGATACATAGCTGCCAACCAGGCAGAAAACACTTACAGGATTAATGGAGCGAAGCGGTTAGGATCTCCAGAATTCGTGGCCATGCAATAGTGTGAACACCTTGTGATTTTTCAATTTGTTAACGAACCCTGTAAATAGTGTTAAGTGCAATAAGCACTCAGCTGACAAAGCACACGAGTCAAACACCACGCACATCACTTTAACAATCATGCTCTCAGTTTTTAAAATACGTTCATGTGAAAGGCCAGGTGATCATCCCGAAGGACGCGGGTTACCTACGGGGGGAAAGATGGTCGAGAATGGAAATTCTGAACATATTTTCATCGAGGACGGCTGTTTCCGAACCACGGATGAAATGAACATCTGATTAGTTTACATACTTCTCACCAGCGATAGTCCAGTTGTTTTTGATGCTACTGATGGCGAAGGCAAGCGAAAACCACATATGCATTTCCTAATCTCGTTGGTATCATTTCACAATCATGACATACTGATGGGATGGCACCATTCAAGTGAATAAAACGGTTCAGTCTCGAGAGGATTGTTTGCGATAAACAGGGTTAGAATAAGCGTATTCGGATACTGATATTGGGGTGCTGCAATAGCACATTACAAACTGAACACGTAAAACGCACTTCGAACAGACCAGCTCGGCAGTTCAGTTCAGTTAGCATGGTCTGTGTGTTCAGCATTCCGACTGGGGTCCAAAAGACAGTGAAGACTTGTGCTTAAGGACGTTATTCGTTGTGGCCAAGAACAGGAGTTAAGACATCCGTGTTACGAATGTGTGCATCGAGGTGAATCTTTCCGTCTTTTCCCTATATAACTTACATTTTCATATGTTGTGGTACACTGCCACTTGTGGCATTCTTTGTTAGTTATGATGTATAACTCAAAAGACGAGGTCCCGAAATGTTATTTGCATAACCCATGCTGATCGGTTCACCATCGGGAAGCAGTCTCCAAGAAAGTCGGATTCTCCTTTAACAATAAGGATGACTATGAAGACCAGATATCCCTGGTGAACATTACTCAAAATGACGACCACCCAGCAGACATCTGAGAACACTTGTCGCAGTGTATGCAAATAATAACCCAACCAGACTCACGTATATTCAAAAGGCCGTTTTACGCAGCCAGCTTTAGTAAGTGTTGAAGAAAACCTGGTTCATGGCAGTCATCATGCCCGGAGAAACACGACTGCTGCCTCCAAAAGCGTTGGTGAACAGAGACTGATCGTGGAGTCGAAATGTTAACGTATACCTGGCCGGATTAGAACTCTGTGTTCTTCACAAATAAGCCGACCTCAAATTGAACTGCGGAATAAATTCGATGCCATAAACACAAGAATGATGCCTCTGTGGAAGTCAAGCAGACTTCAGATCACTACCCGAAAAGAGGAATAAACGTTGAAGAGTGCCAATGCCGAGGTACTTCCTCAAATTCCCTAGCCGTCAGTTCTCATATCAACGTTCTTCCACCAGTTACATACTAGAAACAATAAGACAAATAAAACGCCACCTGAAAGACAGGTTTGTCGAGGTTTCGGAAGTCTCCAATCAATAAGCCATTAGTTTCCAGAAAATGATGACATTCAAGCTACTGACTCAGAGCGCAGACAATCGCTGTCACGAGACAGTAAGTCATGAGGGTTACCGCCAGCGGTAGAACCCAAGGTACCTTAATAAGAGAACACTTCAGAGGAACGACCCTGTCGATTTGGTCACTGAAACGGAATCCAGTGTATGATCTTAAGGGCATTGTTGATCAATCCCGTCGACAGAGGGCGAAACGTCCCAGTTCAATTTCACCCTTAGTATACATGCCATACAAAGGTATTACACTTGAGATGCACAATTGCACTGATATTTCTGATAGGAAGGGATGTGTTCATGAGTGACGGAAATAAGGGAACTATAGAACTCACTTGACAATTTTTTCGTATTCGTCATCTCGGCCGTTGGATTCTTTCCACCTTCTGTAGGAGACTGACGCATCAACGTGAGCGGCTGAATATATGTTGGGCTCATTCAACAAGGAAATCACACTTAACAATATTGTGCTACAAAATAAAGCCAATGTAAACTTGAATGTCTACCGAACACATTGGGTTGGATTCCACCTTTCAGATGCCAGTTCACCACTTTGGGGATCATCACCAGGTGAGTGTAAGATAGAAATGCACACTTCACCACTTTCGTATATATTGGGATGGAACATTTTGGTCAGAAACTGTACGGTGGGAGGGCTATACGGATAATCATTCGGGAAACATAAACGAGCCTTAAAATTATTGTCATGCACGAATTGCTGTTACTTTGAAATAACCTCCCTCATAAAGAGTCATAGGAGGACCGAATATTGATACGTCCCACTCGAACATATTTTCTACAGCGGAAAGATTTATTTTAAATCCTTCAACCGGTGTCGCGTGAAGGTCAGCTAATTCCTTCTGCAGCGCCTTGACAGCACTACTCTGAGGTTTCTGGTGTGCCATCGATACAAACTAGAAAAAACGAGTGCGCCAAAATAACGACGCACTTGAACACGCGCTGAAAATAACTTTTCTTCAAGGTCAACAAACTTCAGGTCATAGATATTATGGTGTCCACAATTCACAATTATATTTCATAATTCATTTTAGTGCGTTTTTGTACATACCAAAACTTTCGGCACAAAGCGAAGAAGTGCACCCAGCCGTGCACATTCCGAACTCGCCACGCGTCACCGTCAAACCGGCAGGCCAGCCAGTAACGGCGACGACTGTCGCTGGCCCAGCAGGTACTAGTCGCCTATTTTTCATCAGGGATCGATCGACCGGCTTGCGGTTCCTTATAGATACCGGAGCCGAGCTCAGCGTTATTCCACCGCAACCAAATGATCGACTTCAGTCTGGCCAGTACACTTTACAGGCCGCGAATCAAAGTCGCATCAAAACTTTCGGGGAACGCTCTCTCACTGTCGATCTTGGTCTCCGGCGATGTTTTCGATGGGTATTCCTGCTTGCCGACGTTCAAACGCCACTCATCGGTGCCGACTTCCTGGCACATTTCAAGAGGCGCAAGCTAATTGACAACACTACCGCATGCACAGTAAATGGCACCCAATCGACGATCGCATCAATCGGCATCCGGCCTGCTCTTCCACCAACACCGTCTTTTGCAGCACTGTTGAAAGAGTTCCCTTCGTTAACTCGGCCGTGCTCACATACCGAGACGGTTAAGCACAACGTGGAACATCATATTACAACACGCAGTGCCTCCGATTTTGCTCGTCCACGGCCGTTTACACAAACTGAAAATAGCCAAGGCTGAATTCGAACATATGCTTCAGTTGGGCATAATTCGACCTTCAAACAGCTCTTGGGCGACACCACTACACATGGTACCCAAAAAGTCTCCGGGCGATTGGCGACCTTGCGGTGATTACCGCGCTCTCAACAACTGCACAATCCCGGACAGGTACCCTATACCACATATCCACGACTTTTCTTTAGGACTCGCTGGCGCTACTATTTTCTCTAAATTAGACCTAGTACGCGCCTATTATCCACATCCCAGTTGCCGAAGAGGACATCCCGAAAACAGCCATCACAACACCTTTTGGACTTTTGAGTTTACAAGAATGCCCTTCGGGCTCCGTAATGCGGCTCAAACATTTCAGCGATTCATGGACGAAGTGTTGCGTGGACTGCCCTTCGCATACGTTTACATCGATGATGTTTTGATCGTTAGCCGCTCAAACGAAGAACACTTTTCCCATCTTCGTGCTGTTTTCGACCGTTTCGCGCAATATGATATTTAAATCAAGTGTGCTATTGGAGTTAGTTCATTGGATTTCTTGGGACATCGCATCGACCAAACCGGCATCACACCTCTGCCAGATAAAGTCGAGTCTATCTCGAATTTTCCGATCCCCACTACGATGACCCAACTTCGACGATTCCTTGGCATACTTAACTATTATCGGCGTTTCATTCCCCATTGCGCGGACATTTTAAAACCATTGACAGACCTGGTTGACTCCAAAAGTAAGTCAATTGAACTCCCACACGGAAGCCAAAGCAGCATTTCAGCGGCAAAGGAAGCTGTATGCCACGCCATCAAACGACGCTTCATCAGTTGCGATCCAAACGCCCGTCTCATTCTCACCACGGATGCATCAAACGCTGCCGTCGGCGCAGTCTTAGAACAATCCGTAAATGGTGAGCAGCAACCTTTGGCCTTTTTCCCAAAAGCTTCAACCAGCACAGATTAAGTACAGCACCTTTGGACGTGAACTGCTGGCTATTTATTTGGCGATCCGTTACTTTCGACACCTTCTGGAAGGTCGACACTTTTTTACGCGGATCGATCACAGGTCTTTGACAATTACTTTTCGCGCGAAACTGATCGGTACTCCCCATGTGAAATCAGACATTTGGACTGCATCTCACAATTGGCCACAGGCATCGTGCATCCGGGTGGAGTCGTCAATATCTTTGCTGATGTCTCACCACGTCCTGATATCAACTCAGTCCAATTCGTCACCCTCCTTTGATTTGTCTAAAATGGCCACTGCCCAGCAGTGCAGTGAGGACATGGAGGACACTCCTGTCAATAAGTCCTCAAAATGATAATAATAATAATAATAATAATAATAATGTATATTTCTCAACGCATTCGTGAGAGACACGCTCGGATGTGCGCGATCATGACAGATAATTACAGGCGGTACAAAGCAACAAATGGTTACATTATAAGACAAACATGAAATCTGCTGACAAAAGAAAGCATAATCAGAGAGAAATGGGTTGCGGTTTACAAAAGTTTGATGCACGCACCAGGAAAGAAATAGTTCGCTTGTTTCACAGATTCACTTCGAAAGATGAGATGTTACATTGATTTTTCATGTACCCAGCCGTGTAGGAGACGATGTTTCAAATATTTCAAGGTCACACCAGGAAATACGCGCAAGTGCATCTTCGAAGGATTTCCCGTTGATTGATAATAGCTATCGTCCAGAAAATGTTGAAATGATTCGGCGTGGGCGAGAGAGGATAATAAGTTTCGAAATCCAGCGAAGAATTGAGCAAACTCCAGCGCAGGACTTCTTCGATTGCTTCGAAAACGTCAAAAAGTTGAAAATCTCGCGAACTGCTCGGTCAATACGGGGTTTCTAACGTCCATTCATCGCGAAAATTTTCCTCGCATAACGGATGTTTTAAAGAGTAGGAAGAAAAACACAATCTCACGTGTAAAATGGGGAAATGTGGAATGATCACATGTAATATGACTAATAATGTATACGTAATATTTGCTTAACAAGAACTTTACGGGGTTTTGATATTTTTGTTTATTCGATAAAGTATATAATGGTTGCAGGCAATTGTTACAGTATTCCACGATGATTGGGTGACCGGCAGCTACTTCTAAAATGATTGTTACACGATAATCAAAATTCCGTAGGAACTTTTGACGCTGGTCTGTTTTATAGGTTCTATGTCCAAGTTAGAATATATATTTCACATCATAAAACGGTCATTACTGGTTAACGAGTAAGATCTGAGGCAGGGAAGACAGCAGGAGATGTGGAGTGAGGTTTAAATGCACTTATGTAAGGCTAACGTGAGGAGGACTTTTGCATGCTAGTCAAGATAGCTGTCAGTATCGGATACCAATAATTACAGCCTGATGGCCTACCAGGGCCAATAGGTTATTACGGATGGGCGTACATATAAAACGAGTCAATATCTTGTTTCTTATCCTGCTTTTGTTCTGAGTGAGGAGTGTTGGAACTAGTGCAACAGAATAACACCCAGTCTGTACTCACTATCGAAAAC